>JAODXP020000011.1:9130252-9147752 GCA_027497455.2 Sardinella longiceps
CTGACAATAGAGTCTGCAGCACTGATACTGTAATACTATAGTTTGTCTCAACTTTCCAGGGAGCAGAGCTTTCTAGGGAAGGGAAGGAAATGCACAGTTTGCTTACCAGTGGATAGAGGAGATGGTATGTAAAATATTGTATGAAACGGATTCATTCAGGTAGTTCTGGTGAACCCAGATGAATGGATGGCAATGCCATTAGAATTTGAACCAGTCAGTATGTCTCTTTGTGTCAGTATCAAACTACAAACATGGGGATTTTCTTTACACAAGAGCTCTGATCACTTCAGACCAAAATAACTTAATAATGTAATCATTTTCAGTGTAATATCTCTCAATAATGCAATAAAAACATCCTCTTAACACCATCAATGTTATAAATGTTATTATCAAATACTACATCATCAGAAATTCATGGTATCATTGGGTCAAGGCCTACAAGCAGTGCAGAACAGTGCTTGGGCTAATTATGGATCTGTTGACCTGAGTTTGCGTGCGTGTGTGTGTGTGTGTGTGTGTGTGTGTGTGTGTGTGTGTGTGTGTGTGTGTGTGTGTGTGTTTACTTCACTGGCTGCTATTTCAGTGTCTCTCACGCTGTCTAATTGGCAGACAAGACTGTGGAGGCGGCCAGAACAGGACAGCAGTTTCTATCCTTGCTGGGGTATTGATGCTGCTGCTGCTCTCAACACTATTGACATCACTGGTGCCGTGGCTATACCACAAGCTCAATATGGCACCAGTGCTTGTCTCACCTAGTGGGTGTGCATTAGTGGCAATACCTTGCCTTGTATGTGCAGATCTCAGTTCAGTAAACAAAACTCCCACGGGTTATGACTTAGACTTCCAGTGAAGCATGTCAGGACTCTGTCCCTATATTGTCCTTGTAGGGGTACACATACTGTATTGCACATCCCCATGACTCATATCAATGCAAGAAGTCCTTTTACCCGATACCACCCCGGCATCTCATTCGGTCCCCGGCAACTCACTCTCCAACACCTGAACACTAGGGTTGGGCGATATGGACTTAAAAATATATCACGATATTTTCTGTTTTTTTTTATCACGATATCGATAACTGACGATAAAAAAAGTATATTAGGTCTACAGTTTAACACAGGGTTCATACAGGTGCCTGAAAATGCTTGGGTTTTAAATGTTGCGTTTTCAAGGTTTAGAAAGACACTTCTTGAAAATTTTGTAAAGGTAATCAATAGTAAATGAATTGTTGACAATAAATATTCACCTGACAGAGTTGTTTGTGTAGTCTATTCGGTGGAAATATTAATGCTAACAAAACATTTTCTGACTATCGTATTTCCCGATATGACAAAAATTCCTATAGTGGGAATTTTTTTTGACGATATACGATAACGATAACGATATTGCACAACCCTACTGAACACACTACTTGGCATACATGTAAATTCAGTGAAAACAGTCCATGAAAATAGCCATGTTTTGCTTCTGTCATGGGCACCATCTATAATGCTAGTGCTAGCTTGCGGCAGTGTGGTAAATCCTCACACCACTTGCCTTAAGAACGTTTCTAACCTCTGACTTGGAAGCCTGGGTAAAGTCTTGGTAGAGCCTGTGTGTGTAGAGCCGTGGGTGTGTTGTAGCTGACGTGGAGGCAGGTCCGAGACCCGTGAGCGGTTGCGCCGACCTCAGCTACACCGCTGTGGAAGTTCCTAAATGTGAGCCGCTGTTGACTTTGGGCCCAATAGGCAAACAGAGTGGGACAGGATCACAGGAACTAGAATCAGGAGGAACGAGTGCTCTGCTGTCCGGCGCCACCCTCTTAGATCAACAGCCGCTATTGATCGCGGGGCTTGGGAACGGTGCCGAGCCAAAGCGGGCCAGTGAGAAGAGGGAAGGTTTTCCTGGATTTTGTCAGGGCTGAGCGTTCTATGAATCCCAAGGGACACAGAATTCCAGACAGGAATAGAGCAGGCTTCGGCACCAGACAAGGATTACAAAGAATTACATCATAATTTAGATATCACACACACACGCACACACACACACACACACACACACACACACACACACACACTGACCCTCTGCTGTCCTCATTTGGACAAAAACACACACACACACATGCAAACACCATTTTCACCCACACATGTACACTCCAATATTCACGTTAACAGTTTCCCCACATTCCGACATCAAAGCACAAAAATAACACTGTGCGTGACTCCACAATACTATGACTCAGGGGGAGGTGGTGACTGAGTGTAATTTTGCATGTTTCTAAGTTTATCTTGTTTGTGTCGAGCATGTTGGCAGTAACAGTAAAGGCTATTATTAATTCAGTGTCTTATCACGGCCCAGATATACAACCGTCATGCATATTTACAGCATATATTTGATCGCACTTCAAAAACACAGCAGTGATTGCTGTGAGAAAACAAGAGTCCTAAGCCAAGACCACAAAAGTTTACACAAAAAGAGAGCTATCTTATCTTATATGGATACACACACAACAAAGCCGTTTAAACAAGAGACTTCAAGCGAAATACAGAAAAAAAGAAAACTGGTCATGGAATTTATGGTGACGAGCCTTTCAATTTGAGTCACTATATTAAGCATTTCTACCGAGCATGACAAAAACAAACATGGCTGCCAATATGATCCAGACTGGTAAAGTGTGCTCTCTAATGGTGATTGGGGTGAAAGGAACAGCGGCACTAAACTCATGGGACAGACAAACGACATCGAAGCTCCGACCTCTGGAGCACAAAAAAAAGCAATGATGGAGTTGACCTTTGAACCTCACCTACTGTTGACAGGAGCAGTGAAGGGAAAAGTTGGTCTCTGTCCCAAAGCTGAAACAAGCTGACCTAAAAAGCTGCTTACCTCAGAAGAATGGGTTTGTAGCCACTGTGAAAGTGTGGGGACGCAGCCACTGTAGGCTAATTTGACTAGAGGGCAAAGGCAAAGCTGTCAAGGTGTTTATGACCTTTGAACTAACAGTAACAAGACACTGACCCCAGAAGGGATGGCTGGAGCTCGTTTGGAACACCAGCGCAGTACGATATACGCACGAGATGGCGTCAGAATGGGACCACCGTTGATGTCAGCCGTGACTTCATGGGAGCACGACCGAGCGATGACGGACTGCCTTACGTAAACAAGGCCGGTGACAAGAGTTGCTGACCTCCGGCTGTCTAGGGGCAGATCTCAGGCAAGAACAAGCTGACGTGTGAACAAATTCAAATGCTGACAGGCAGAATAAGGATCAGGTGTAGCCTGTGAAAGTCTTAGCTACTGTCTCTCTCTCCATTTCTCTGCCCTTCATCCTTCATCCCGCCTCATGACCCGAACCAGATGATGGGTGGAACAGACAGAAAGGCTTTAGCGGTTGCGCTAATTAGCAAAAATCCCCAGTTATTGTTTTAACACCAAAGGAAGAAAAGAGGAAAAAGAGAAACAAAGAGAGAGAGAGAGAGAGAGAGAGAGAGAGAGAGAGAGAGAGAGAGAGAGAGAGAGAGAGAACACAAACAGGGAGGAGACCCGTTTTTCCCCTCCCTGTACCTGCAGCTTCCATTTCTGCCGAGTGGCCATAAAAATGCCTTTGAGCTTGAGCCGTTCCCTCTCGGGGTGGAATGGCTCCCTGCGTTTGATCTGCCTTCGTCTGCTCCCCAACTTGTTTTCTTTCCAGAGGGGCGGAGGAGATGTGTGTGAGCGTGTGTGTGTGTGTGAGTATGTGTGTGTGTGTGGGGGGGGGCTTGGGGATTTCCTGAGGTTCGCCGGGAGGCTCTAGCCACGGAATAAACTACAGGCAGCAAGAGGAGAGGTCACACAAAGGTCAGGGGTCATGCTGGAGAGGTCGCGGCATCTCCCCGTGCAACCGTGCTTCACAGCTCGTTGCCAATCCGCAGCCTGTCGAGTGGCAACAGAGAGTCAATCGAGAATCACTTCAATGTCAATTAAAGTAACTATTAATAGCAGCCGCCCATGAAAACACACTATTTGCCTGAGATGTCTGAAAACATAACGTTTGGTTAAGTCACATGGGATCCTTATTTCATAATTCCATCCCGCTTGTGAGCCGACACACACTCACAAACACTCACACAAACACACACTCACACAAAAACATTACATTTTTTAATGACTGGAAAGAGTGGCTAGCAAGTTGATGTTGGATTTACTTTTTGGTCTAAAGCAAACAGGAGGAACAAGGGGGGGGGGGGCAAACACCCAGTATGTGGGCCCCTGTCTCCACTCCAGCTAGCCTGGATGTGTTTGGTTGTTTGGTTAGTGCTGGATTATTAGACAAGTATTTGGCTAGGCTTGATTGTGGATGAAAACGTGTTATGTTGACTGCGCCGTTTCTCTCGCAGTTTTGCCTGAATGTGTCTGACCTACATTCTTTTCCATTTAGTCTCTTAACCCAACACCACTCTTACATAACACACACATGGACACACACACACACACACACACACACACACACACACACACACACACACACACACACTCACTCACTCACAACACATATCATATCATGTGTACCAACTGATCCCTTTTGGATCAGAGAATGTTATGATTGCCAATTCATAGACGTTTTATCTTCTTACAGTATGTGACCAGTCTCACTGTGTGTGTGTGTGTGTGTGTGTGTGTGTGTGTGTGTGTGTGTGTGTGTGTGTGTGTGTGTGTGTGTGCGCGCATGTGTGTGCACAAGTGTGTGTTTGGGTTTCTGGTCTCAATTTCTTTTGACCCATTTCAACTCACTTTATAAACACAGTGAGCTTTTGACTATGTGTGTGTGTGTGTGTTGAATCCTTGTGGAAGTATGATACCAGCAGCCCTGGAGTGTGTGGTTTGTTGTCTGGATAGTTGAGGTATGACGTGTGTGTGTGTGTGTGCGTGCGTGCATGTGTGTGTGTGCGTGCGTACGTGCATGTGTGGTGTGTGAGAGAGAGCAATGCCTTTTTCAAAATGTCAGATATAGTCTGTAATGTAGATTAGCGAAACCCCACCCACACCTCAAACGGTTTGCCTTTCTTTTCCAGATGCAATCAGAGACTACGCAGAGAGAATAGCAGCTCAGACTCCAGCCGTCCGCAACCACGACCAACACGACCAATCAGCCCGCAGCACGCCACAGATGGCCTTCAATGTATCCTGTGTTATTAATACCGTAATATTGATGTTAATAGACAGCTATAAGCCTTTACTAGTCTCTAAGGAGTACTCAGCATGAAAAAGTCAGCAAGGGAGCCAGTGATTGACACACACACACACACACACACACACACACACACACACACACACACACACACACACACAAATACACACAAACTCACTCATACACAGTTGTGTGTACATATCGTCTGTAAAAACATGACAAACTACACACAAACATGTACCCACACACACACACACACAAACACACGTGCACACTCTCTCTGGGATGTTCGTGTCACTTTATTCTGCACACTCATGTCTTTCCGTTTCTTTCTGCTCTCATCCTCCATCCTGTTATGAGCCTGCCATTGTCCCACAGACAGATATATCACCTTCTACCAAAAACATGCCTTCACACACACACACACACACACACACACACACACACACACACACACACACACACTTTGTCTCTCTCTCTCGCTTCCTCTGTTTCTCACACATAGTACAGGTAGCTCATATTCGTCACACACAATCTCAGACACACATGCTTACAGATCTGCAAACATACACAAACACACACACACACACACACTCACACATAGAACAAACATTTTATATAATCATATAGAAATGCATACACAGAAACAGATGATGGCCTTTGTGTAAGAGTTCAACATTTTTTGGAGTGTGACTACATGTCTGCAATCAGACATTTCTCTCTCTCTCTCTCTCTGTGTATGTGTGTGTGTGTGTGTGTGTGTGTGTGTGTGTGAGTGTGTGTATGTGTGCACGCGCTTGTGTGTTTAGACTACCCCTGTGTTCATTAGGACAGGATTCTTCACTGCAATGCCAGGAGTTAATCACCACTACTCATTAAACACACACACACACACACACACACACACACACACACACACACACACACACACACACACACACACACACACAGCCACACACATTTAATCACAAGTGGCTCCTGTTATAATTTAGTTCTGGTAATTGAAACAAGATGGACCCCCACTTTATATAAAACACACAATAGCATGTGATAAGTTAACCACTCATTTTGGCTACAGGGTTCATTAACACACACACACAGACACACACACACACACACACACACACACACACACACACACACACACACACACACAGAAAGAGTGAAGAAAATACACACTCTTACTAAACCTTGAGAAGTGTTATGTATATTTCTTTTGGCTTGTATTCAGACATTGAACGTCAATGCATGGATTATGTATGTGTGGTTTTGTGTACATGTGAAAAGGTCTTATGGGCTTATGTGTGTGTATGAATATGAATCTGTGTGTGCATGTGTGTGTGTGAATATGAATGTGTGTGTGTGTGTGCTTGTGAATGATTGCCTGTTGTTGGTTTGAGAAACATGCTGTTTGTGAGTGAACACAATATAATGTGTTATTGGCACGGACTGATTGGCTGGTGTTCTTGCATGTGCGTGTCCTGTTATGGTTGGAGAGCTTTTGCATCAAGGTCACATAGGGTTGAATACACACTGGGATCCAGGGGGTAAGAATTTGACAGATTTTGTCTGCAAATGTGTGTGTGTGTGTGTGTGTGTGTGTGTGTGTGTGTGTGTGTGTGTGTGTGTGTGTGTGTGTGTGTGTGTGTGTGTGTGTGTGTGTGTGTGTGTATGTGTGTGTGTGTGTGTGTGCGTGTACAGTATGTGTGTGTAGTGTGTGTGTGTGTGTGTGTGTGTGTGTGTGTGTGTGTGTGCATGTGTTTATGTGTATACATGCATATGATAAACCTAGCAGATCCAGACCTTGATATTAAAGGATCATATTTATAATTGCATGTTGTTGATATAAGTTATAGTCATGCTTCATCTCTTTCCGTTCACTCTCTCTCTGTGCAGATGTGTGGAGATGGTGAGATTTCATCTTATAGACTCGAACAGCATGAGACCACATATCATTATGGCAGGAAATGATCTGTGTTTACAGTACTTGCTATAACATATACTGGTCCTGGTCATTAATCAAGATCTGCCACAATCCTCGGTGGGTGCTTAAGGCCATACAGGGTTCTTGTGATGTATGCTTATGCGTCCGCTGTCTCGTTCTCGCTCATGTGTGTGGAGGGCTGGGCTGTGCTGCTGCTGGCTGTTGTTTTTAATGCTGCTTTTGTTCTGCGTGTCTTTACTGCTCAAGAGCTACGATTTATGGCACCAGCTCATTTGTTGTGTTGTGTTAAATATTTCCATCAGGGCCTACAGTTAGTCACAGAAGTGAGTACACCCCTCACATTTTTTGTAAATGTTTTGTTATATCTTTTCATGGGACGGCACTATAGAAATCAAACTTTGACATAACTTAAGGTGGTGAGTGTATGGCTTGTATAACAGTGTGTATTTGTTTATCTCTCTCAATACACAGCCATTCCTCTTCCTGTAGCACTGCCTTAACCTCTATGGTCCAGTCCATCATTTTTATCTTCAACTTCCTCAGCCAGGCCTTGGTCATCATAGAGGTGTGTTTAGGGAAGATCTGACATCACCAAGTAATTAAGAGTCCAGGGTCAATGTCAAACTTGTTGCCCTGGATCTAGGTTTAGGTTTAGGGATAGGGTTAGGGTACATTGATCCAGGGCAAACAAGTTTGACATTGATCCCGGACTCTTAATTACTTGGTGATATCAGATCTTGCGTGTGTTTAGAGTCATTATTATGTAAAACTGCAATGCCATGCATGTGGCCAGGTTCCCTAAGAGAAGGGACCAGGGCTGTGCGTGGAATTCAAGTTTCAAGTACAGCTGCCCTAGCCTGGGCGTAAGCCGACTGTTGACTCCGTCATACAGTCTGGCCCAATGCTATTGAAATAGGTTTCCATTTGGATATGACGTATTCTCTCACCTGGCTCTCACGCCTCCAACTTCCACGTTCAGTAATAACAGATCTCTGGCAAGTTCCGATCAATTTTGACATCGTAGTGGCAATAAGTCCTCTAGATCATGGATGTTAATGTCATGTACCAATTTTGTAAATGTAATTCGAAAGTAGGGGGGAGGATAACAAACGTGTTCGACTACAATCTGCCACAAGTTCTGAGACATCGCTCTAAACTGTGTGCTGATTGGCTAAACCGTAGAGCTGCCGAGGGATACAGAGCTAGGCGGGCTGGGCCAGACTACGTATGGAGCCAAAATAGTTTAGCGGAAGTACGTAGGATGGCATCGCCAGGCTACAGCTGCCCAGCTTCAGCAGCACTCCAGATCATGATGTTAATGCTGCCACCACCATGTTTGACTTCAGGCAAGAGACAGCTATTATTTTCATGCTCCTCACCAGGGTACCTGCCATCACTCACACATACTGGTCACCATCTGAGCCAGACAAGTTGATCTTGGTCTTGTGTGTGAAAGACAAGCAGTTCAAGAACAGGGTCGGTTCTAGGCATAGACAAACAAGGCGGTCGCCTAGGGGACTAAATATCAGGGGGGCATCACAATACATTTCTTACTTTTTTCTTCAGTTTTTCTCTTATATTTTTAGAAAAGGGGGGGGGGGCAAAACTCAAATCTGGCCTAAGGCACCAAAAAGGCTAGAACCGGCCCTGTTCAAGAACATGGATTATTGTCCTTCGGGTCTGATGAAACCAAGATAAATTTGCTCAAATGGTGCTTACTAGGTTGTCACCACAAGTGCTTGACACTTTGAAAATTGTCCCTTGCCTAAAGTCAAACATGGTGGTGGTGGTAGCATCATAATCTATAGCTGCATGAGTGCTGCTGGCACTGAGGAGCGGTAGTCCATGGGGGGAAACATGAATTCCAAGCAGAGTATGAACCCCTCTCTTATGTTTTAGAGTAACCTTACTCTTACATACATTAAAGCCCCAATGTGTAGCCTTCGAGAGACATTAAGAGTAACGCAATGCAAGTAACGTATTACAGCTACGGAAGCCTGCATGAGGATGTCGGTCTATTGTCAGTCTATAGCTAAAGCGTGAAAGATATGACCGTTTTCAGCTTCTGTATTCCAAGATGGCAGCATTACATGGAGAGTCTACCCCAGTTAATGTGCGTGCAAATGTGAAATTTCAAGCCAATATGGACACACAGAATTAATGGTGGTTAATATTTATGAGAAAGGATAAGCTTTTTTGATATTGAACAGTGAAAACGTTACACATTGGGGCTTTAAATGAATTTATACAGGGTTTGCTAAGTTCTGGCATAAAACAAACAGTACCTTGACTCAGGTAAGAGAACAACAGCATTTGGTACGATGAAGACAAAATCTGCAAACTTTCTAACAGATGCGGGCATAAGAAAACAAAACTTCCACGTTCTCTGGCTGCCACATCACATTTTGGTCTTCATACTATCCAATTCTATGGTTCTCAAACCTATCGATAGCACTCAGAAAAACAACGAAAAAGAGCAGGGTTACAGGTTGATTCCCTCCTGAAAATCCCATTATAGCATTCGTGAGCAGCCTCGCTTTTCGGTTTCCTTTAGAAGAGGTAATATTAAGGACATTTGCGACAGAGAACATCAATACTGGAAACTTCTAAGAAGTGCTCAACAACAGACACGCATGAGTGCCTGAAAAATAATTGTAAATGTCACTAATGTCTCATGGAAACTTTTGGTTTCTTTGGTTTTTCAGGTAGGTTTCAATTCATATCAATTTCCTTTCCTTAATGAAACTAATTTCTCCTGTTTTTAATGCATAATATTCCTTCTAAGAAATACTTAGTTTGGCCAAGATTCATCCCTTTTCCACGTCAGGACCTGACAGTCCATCGGCCTCAGTCCAGCCTCTGAATGGAGCAAACAATTTGAAAAGCTTTCCCACAGATGATCATCATCAAAAATACAACACGAAGTGGAAAATACTACAATATCATGCGATACACCATTATGCTACATGACTAAGCCGTAAAACACCATAAAAACATACTATGTGATTGAAAACATCATGTCAACATTGCGTCAGACATGTCAGAGTCCATGTTTTTGATCCAACAAATTTACGCATGTACTCCACAACTTCCCGTCAAGGAGAATACCCACCAACACTAAATCATGCTTGTTGTCTTATGTAACAACTTCGCAAACGACAGGGTCAGGCGGGGTTAGCCTGCACTTTTAGCCAATAGGGATATGGCTCCCCTCTCTGGCATCTCGTTATTGGACCATAACTCTGCCAATTTCTCATTTTACATACAGAATCCTTCGGGTTGCTTTCATGGGCCAGAGAATTATAAATCCTCATCAGTGGAATGCTGGCAGAGACTGGACTCACTCAAACATGTTTGACATTCTTATATAGTCCTCCTTTCTGCTCTTTCTTGGTCTGCAGTCTTTGCAGGGGATGCATTCCTGTTTCTCAAAGTTACATGTGGTTCAACTTGGCGCATCCACCGATTCACACAGGCATACACACACTCACTCACCCACACACAGACACACAGACACACACACACACACACACACAGGCACTCAGTGACAGACAACAGTAACCACACACAACTATTATCAGTCAACTTAAAATACACTTGGCTCTCTTTTCTCAGTCAAAGTTGCACTGATTTATTTATGCAGCATTCTCAGTGGAGTGTGTTCAGTCCAAAGCTCCGATGGTTGGAGGTGACATTTGCAGTCTCAGCTCTTTGCCGTGTCTTTGAGCCACTGTGGGTGAAACACTGGACTGGACATATTTGCTACTGCCTGTCAACAGCAGCAATACCACCATAGTCAGGCCCTCAACATGTGACAAGCGGTATGAATGTTATTGTGCACATCACATTCCTCCTTTCTTGTCCATTTTTATTTCTTTTGGGACAAGCTCTGGACATGCTCCAACATTCAAACTACACTCGGGTCCAGCACTTTCACTTTTGGCATGTTCAAGATGCAATGGGATTGGTTGGGTCATTTCAGTCTGGGATTCTTGTTTATCCCCTTTCCTCTCTACCTTAGTTTGCCTTCTCTCTCTCCCCACTTCTCACCCCTAACCCTGGCTTAACTGATAAAGAGATTATCTTTCTGAAAAACTCTCCCTTTCTGTCCACAAACATGGCTAGAGTGCTGGGTTGCACAATTATATTTTTGGGAAATGTAGTCCTGCCTGGATCAATTTCACTGACCACTGCTGTTTCCAACTCTTTTTTTATTGAGACACAGATTTAGTGTTTTGTTTTTTCTTTTTTCCTGTGTTTTTCCATTCAAAAGGTCTCTCTCAAGACCCTACAATCTGTTAACTGTTGCTGTTAACTGAATTCTATACAGAATTCTGATTATCATAGACAATTGAGAGATACAATTTGTTTCCCAACACTTTTAATTGTTGGCTGTTGAGATTGTAAAATGCATGTTTTAGTTGAGGTACAGTACATCATATAAAAGTTGTTCTCATTCAGTGATTATCATTCATATCAGAGTGCACCCGACTTTCTCTCTGCTCTAATAAAGATCATGCAACATCTAAGACAACATCTAAGATAGTGCACGTCTTCCCCTAATGCCATGTTCACACTTGGAAAACACGTCTTGGAAATCACTGTTATTTGCAAGTAAATCGGCAGTTGATCTGTGAGCACAAGTCGTCAGGTGTGGATTAATCTTCGACACGATTAAGGGTAATCGCGGGCTTGTTGCAAGTTGTCAGAATACATTTGGCATGCCAAATATCTGAAATTGCAGTGATTCACAGCAGAACAGCCAACCACGTCATACTGAGCTAGCTTTCAAAATCAGCTTCCAAAATCATCTTTTAAAGTTTCTGCACTTCCAAGCAGACTATGAACCCCTGGCATGTGGTTTTGTTGGCATAAGAAGATAAACTTGTACATAATTCCAATACATGTATATACTGTATATACTTTCAACAGTAACAAGGTTGAAACTACAGTATATGATGTTATATTCTAAACATAATGTACAAGATGAAAGCATGTGGCAAACTAATTGCTGGCAACATCCTGATGCAGAATAAAGATGCTGCAGTTATACTCATGGCTGTGTTGCCTGGTCTCTGTGATTTTTTTTACTACTTAACCAATATCTGTTCTAGGTTCTACAAAAGGGCTGGAAGTACACCTGCCTATGTTGTGGAACATATACTTATTTAGCCATGTCTTTATTGGTTATTCACAATATTTGTAAGGGACCTTGTACAAGTGTCACATGCTGTGAACACATTGTATAGGGCATAGACGGGCTCCCTATACCGTAAATCGCTTAGGGAGAGTTTCTGCCAAGTTCACAAAGGTGGCTTGTGAACAAACCCAAGGAACAGGGCAAACAGCTGTGTCACATGTCAGCTTGTGCTTGCATCAAACGGCAGGACCCTAAGGTCCTCTGCACACTCGTGCCGACAGCACTGCAGAGCACTTTCGAATTCAGATTGGAACTTTAGGACAGATTTAGGAAGTCATTTGTACCCAGGGCCATACAACTCTTCAATGCTTCACTAAAGGGAAAAGGAGAGATGGACTTCTCTGCATAGTCTGCACTCCCAACCTATGTACAATCACAGGACTTTTTGTTCAAGTCACTGTTTTTACTGACCTACCGGCTATATTAGCCCATATGCATAACCTGGCACAACCTCTCATACATCTGACTTATTCTTCTTCCCTGCAAGGACGCCATAATTCTTTTGCACGGATGCCATAATTTATGTCTTTTTTTGGATCTACAGATCTGTTTATAGTATGCCGTATACACTTTTTACTGTCCATATTTATTTACATATTTATATTTATTGCTGGTCCACAGACTTTAACCTGCACCGTTACAGTATTTGACTTACCTGCACTACTACCTTGACACACACCTCATACTGGAACTCTTGACCCCAGCACACTAATGTGCATCTGTATGTATCTCTTTTTGCCTTTAGTATTGGATTCTATTGTCTTTAGTATTGGATTCTATTGTCTTTAGTATTGGATTCTATTGCCTTTTTGCCTAGTAATGTTGACTTACTTTATGTTCACCTTGTGTACTACATGGTAGTGTATGTTGTGTGTGGTGTCTTAAAGCTGCTGGTACCTTGAATTTCCCCTTGGGGATCAATAAAGTATCTATCTATCTATCTATCTATCTATCTATCTATCTATCTATCTATCTATCTATCAAATTCCACAATATCGGTTGTTTTATCAGCAGACGGTGGCAGCAATTTTTTGTTGGAAGTGCAGTACTCCACACTTTGTTGGATACCGGTGTGCGGAGGCCTGAAGTGTGGCACCCGTAACAGTCTCAGACATTGGCTGGCAATGGTACTGTCCTGTCAGGGTAAACTATGCATATTGGGAAGGGCTGAGAAGATAAGCACAGTGAACAGTCAATAAATTTAGTTAGTAGTGCTACTAACTTGTTTTTTTTCTCTCTTCATTTTGTGACTTACGATGGCTCTGATTGCTTTTTTTTTTTAACATATTTACACTTCTATAGTTTTGGAATATGGAACACCTTTTAGAGCAAAGGTTGAAAGAAATATATAAATAAATAAAAAATATTAAATAAAAAAAATATATAAATAAATACATACATACAAATGCCGCCACAACCATCAAGAACATGCAATAAGAGAAGACTTCTGGAATAAGATAGAGGTTTTCCCATGGACGTCGTTAGGTCCATTTTGGGGGGGCTCAAGCCTCCCTAAATTTCCCCCAAGCCCTCCTAACGCTGGGCAGATTATTTTCATTGTATGTAAATTACATCCATTCTTAGCGGTTATATTACTCGCGGAGTTAACGTCAAATACGCGATCTCCGGACACCATCGGATTCAGTAGGCTCCAGGCTTTCCAATGGTACTAGTCACTGATGATAAGTCGGTCCACGAGAAAGTCCACTTTAAGTACATGTGAAATTTCTCAGTAAATTCTCCAGCTCTGCCTGCATCCACTGAGAGCATTTTTTTCTTGTTGTAACTGATGACGAACTATGCTTCAAATTGAGCAGGAAAAATAGTCTTAAATCTGAAGTTTGGTAGGCTATAGTCTGATCCAGCAAATTTCTAGGCAACATATTCTCCAAAAGACTGAACTATGAAATATACATTAGCCTGTAGTCTATGCCATATTAGTTTGTCCTACATGCATTGATGGACATATTTATTTGCTATAGCCTAGCATAATATTGTAGTAGCTATTGTATGCTCATTTTGCAGAATAAATGTTTGAGAAACTTTCATATTTGACTGTATCATCAGATGTCCCTAGGATTTGAACTAAGCTAGTTGTTACCATTGTTGTATCTTGCTCAGTGCCTTAGACTGAAATAAATGCAGCTATATAGAAGAGCCTAGTTCATTTACACCACAGTCATTGATGGAGATATTTGCAAACATCTCTCTTCACAAACCAGTCTGATGAATTGATTTAGACTAATTTTGTTAATAAAAATAGCCTAAGATACGAGATATTCTGATAAATGTCCTTCAAGTAATAAATAGTTGGCAATATACACACATATACACTGTATAATGTAATTTATTTATTAAAAATTTTCATTTTCATTAAAAACATCTACATATTACCCCTCTGGGGCTAAGCCCCCCTTGACTATGGATCCTAGTGACGTCCATGGGCTATCCTTATTTTTCTGTTTTTCTCTTTTTGCCTAAGATCTCCTTCCCTCCCTCCTTCTGTCTCTCTTTTTTCTCCTCTCTCTCTCTCTCTCTTCCACTCATCCATCTGTCCTAACTCCATGTACTGACTGTGGTTTCCCTGTTGTTGCCCTGCCTGTTGTTTTCTGAATGAACAGATTGACTGGCCCCTGCTCCTCTTTATGAGTCATGAGAGCTCAAGCAGCAGTAGGCTAGTATGCACGGCATGGGAGTTTGTGTACCAGTGACACTTCCGGAACCTGCTTCTGAGCTTAACACCAAGCAAGACAGACACCCAATGCTGTGTGTGTGTGCAAGTGTGTGTGTGTGTGTGTGGTGTGTGTGTGCACGCACGCCATCGTAAGGATGTGTATATAATCGATGCCTTAATGGTATAATAATGACTTATTGTCTTACTCTTTTCTCTCTCTCTCTCTCTCTCTCTCTCTCTCTGAGTGTGTCTGTCTCTTTCACTCTCTCTTTTTCTGCCTCTCTCATGAGTGCAACTCAGCAGAGTGTGTAACTAGAAACAGATGCTTGTTTTGTGAGTTCAGAGTTTATTCAAGGACGCGTTTTGTTTTCACGAGGGGGAGAACATGAAGGCCACAGCAGCGTAGCCTAGACCACAGACATCATTTATGCAAGGACACGCTTCCTTTTGATGAGGTGGTGAGAAGGGGGAGACAGAGTGCCCCACACAACTCCCAATCACAACCATCACCCCACCTATAAACACAGACATCACCAAACAGTCCCATCTGCAGATCACAGAGCAACCGAGCACAGCGGAAGGACACAGACATCACTAAACAATCACCAAAACATCTGGAGTGTGACAAAAGCCATGAGACACAACACAACACCCAAGTGGTCAATGAGTTGGAGAAGGTTATATGGACATACAGAGTACCCCACACTGATCCAGACCCACAGACCCATTCCACACATTTAAAAAAAAACATAACTGAGCACAATCCAGTTGCAGAAGTCAAAACACAGAAGATATGCCAAGTAATCTAACAGACATCGCACTTGGTGAAAGCACAGACATCACTAACCAATCAAAGATGTCACAGTCAGAGATGTGTGAAGACTGCAGGCATGGCTACAAAACCACAGATGGTGGGTACACATCATTATTCTCAATGGTACAGTAGTCCATGTCTATGGGCGAAAGTGGGGAGCAACTCCGATCTGCCAGCTCTCACCCCAATCAATCACCCTCGCTTCCACTCGGTAAATGCCCGGCACAGCTAGACAACGCATCTTGCTTCCCTTTCTGTATTTTTTTTTTTCTTTTTTGTATTTTTTGTACGCCATGGACGTTGATATACTGTAAGTACTGTATGATTTTTAATCGATCTAAAAACAAAAAAAAAGTTCAGCTGACTGACAGACTTGGTGCACACCTGAGTAAAAGTTGATTTCCTTCAGAGAGGAGAGTCATGTAGTCACAACATTTATCTGAAATAGGCAGGAGACTTTGGAGATCACGATTCTGTGTCCAAAATATACATCCACTTCTCAGAAAAATTCTGGGAAATTCTGGGATTCTGCCATAGAACTTAATGTTACAGAACGAGCATCTCCACTGCATAGCCACTGCATAAAGGGGGGTTAGTGCCCGCCCCCAAGGTGCGATGACCTTGTGATTCTGGCTACCTCCTGGTTCCAGGAAGTGGCGGCATATAGCCCATCTTGCTCTACACATGTAGAATCTTTGACAAGACACAAGGCATTACGAATCAAGCACAGATTTTTGCCATAAGGATTGGTTTCTGTTGAATAGCTGCTACCATGCCCAACTGACAATGACCTGGGTTTGACACCCAATTTCCAAGCCCTGTGTTGTGAGTTTGTGTCACTTTGGAAAACAGTGTCTGCTAATAACCAAGTCAGATACATACAAATACATAATAGCCTATAGGCAGCTTCTGCCTTGTCATGCATCTCAACAGATTCACTTAGAAATCTACAATTACAGTACAGTATAATAGATATTATGCTATTACAGCATATGCCAAAATGTGTACTGTGCATATGGTACAGCATGTTGCATTGGTAACTAATATACAATAATCTAGGATAGGACTGTATGCACAGTTGTGTATGTGCAATTTAACATATGTCTCTCTCTTAGCCATGAGTGTGTGTGTGTGTGTGTGTGTGTGTGTGTGTGTGTGTGTGTGTGTGTGTGTGTGTGTGTGTGTATGCTCTTGCACGCGCTGCAGAGGCAGGCCAGCGTGTGGTGTTTATTGGGAGAGGGAAACCACAGCATTCTCAGACGTTTATAACCCTGCGCTCCAATCTTGAAACATTTTAAATACTCGGCAGGTCCCTGTGGGTTCCACTCACTCGGCTGCTGCTCACGCACAAAGGGTAAGACTATCAGTGTGTGTGTGTGTGTGTGTGTGTGTGTGTGTGTGTGTGTGTGTGTGTGAGTGAGTGTGTGAGTGTGAGTGAGAGTGTGTGTGTGTGTGACCTACATAATGTCTGCCCGATGATGTCAGAGCTGTGGTCGCGTGCTGACAGCAGGAAGTGATGTAATACGTTGCTTCCTGAATTGAGCAGGATCTGTGGTGTGAGTTTGTGTCTGTGTTTCTTTCTGCTGGTTAACAGCAAGTAAAAAGTTCGGTGAAATTAACCACACATCTTGTGAGGTGTGTGAATACTAATACAACTACAGTAAATCAGTAAAGTTACTGTGTATTTGCATGTGTGTTTCTTTTTGTTTGTTTGTTTAACTCGC
>JAODXP020000011.1:9150252-9162752 GCA_027497455.2 Sardinella longiceps
GGGTGCATATATTTGTGTGTATTTTTGAGTTAGCATGTTTTTCTCATATGAGTGTGATATATCAGGAAAGTCAGAAGGGTATTTCTTTCATTTCCATTCTGATGTGCACACCCAAACACACACACACTTAACACTGACCCTTTACTTGGAACAGCGGCTTTAAAGGATCTCACTACTTAGAATTTTTCTCCTAAACAACAGATGTAATGAGCTTGTGTGTCTGTGATATATGTTTGTTTCTGTGTGTGTGTGTGTGTGTGTGTGTGTGTGTGTGTGTGTGTGTGTGTGTGTGTGTGTGTGTGTGTGTGTCAGTGCAGGCCATATACTTTCTCATACTCTCTGGGTGGCATCAGCTAACTCAAGCCAGATTCTGCTTTTTATAAACCTTTCAAGATAAACATTTAGGATGAGCTGTCGAATAGTCATCCTTTTGTAGTGCTCGCCCATATAACCCAGATACAAGAGAGCTTCTTCCTTTTGTTAACCCCCCCAACACACACACACACACCCTCTACTCGCCTCCTTCTACCACATTATCCATCCACACACACACACACACACACACACACACACACACACACACACACACCCTCTGCTCGCCTCCTTCTACCACATTATCCATCCACACACACACACACACACACACCCTCTGCTCCCCTCCTACCACATTATCCATACTGCATTAGCTTCCCTATCACAACCTCACACATCCTGTGGAGTACAAAGATTTAGGTAAAAGCTTGTTGTAGGGTATATGTTGAATATGCAATAATATGTAAAGCAAATTATTATTATTATTATTATTATTATTATTATTAAGAAGAAGAAGAAGAAGAAGAGTTATCTTATCTAGTTAAACTGTTTTGTTTGCCCGAGACAGTATTGGGACTTCAATGGAACCAACTGTGCGACTATGACAGAACTGTTGCAGTGTTACAATCTAGTCTTATATTCTACAAGGCCGTCTTAGCATGTATTTTCACATACTCAGTCTGTGTAGTATTCCATTTATCACAGAGTTGATCAGTTTTGTTCTTTTAAACCAAAAGTAGCAGACTGACAGAGAATCAGAAAGACTCCCAGAGATAGAGAAGGAGAATACTGGAGAGCCATACAGTACAGCAGGAGAGAGAGAGAGAGAGAGAGAGAGAGAGAGAGAGAGAGAGAGAGAGAGAGAGAGAGAGAGAGAGAGAGAGCATGGTGTGTGGTCAATCTGAGGTTATTGCTTCTGTGGGAGAGAGAACGCAGAGAGGAGCTGGGAGGCAGTGCAGTGTGGTGAGGGCTCTGGGACGGAGGCAACCTCCGTAACCCTGTCCCAACCTACACCACACCACACCGCACCACGCCGTGTGTCATTCTTAGAAAAAAGCCTTCCTAGAATCTCCAGGAGGGTTCTGTGGGGGATATTCTAAAACAACAGAGCATCTCTCTAGGCGCAGCTTACACTGCTGTCCCAGATGGAGGCACACACACACACACACACACACACACACACATACACACTCACAAATGCGCACGTACACAGACACTCACACACACACACAAACATAACGAGAGACTTTATAAATAGTCTAGATCAAAAGTGCAGCCAAAAAATAGAACAATAGAAGCTGAGTCGCAGTAAGGAATGTCAGTACCATTAACCTGTCACACTTGTACAGTATACGCACACACACACACACGCACACAGACACATACGCAACGCCGCACAGTCAGGGCTTACACACTCACATATCGTTCATTTTTCATAAATAGCTGTTCACACCCAGATGGGCCAGTGGTGGATCTGTCACTGACCTGCACCAGATGCACTTCTGGTCTCTGGCTGTGTGTTTGAAAGGCCATAGAGGCTCATTGATCAGAATCGGCCCAGTGGAGAACAACCTCTGAACCACACCTTTCACGTGTCGCACAGTTCTCCTACTGTTGGGCCCAGACCACAGGCTTCCACACAAACACGCTCGCTTGGCCCCCAACAACAGGGAGTTTCCACCATTTGGATCAAATGGTGAGTTGACATTTTCTTTACACACTACAGTAAGCAAACAGACCCGGTCTCTGAGAGGGGCATGGCAGTCGGAAATATATCCACTCACATGCAAGGACACATAAGCACACATTCATGGATGTACACACACATACACACACAGACACCAAGCCACATGCATGAACACACAGGCACACATTCATGGATAGACACTCAAACACACACAGACAGACAGATACACTCTATGCCACATGAGCTCACACATACCCATAAGCCAATCAAAAATATTAATATTCATATTTTAATATTCATATTAAAACTATATTTTTGATAGATTATTTGGATTGTATTGGATTGTACACAATTAAATGGCCTATTGTGGATGCATATAAAAGAATGTGTGTAAGTGAGTGTGAGAACAGCTGAACTAGTGGCAAGGGGATTCTCAGTAAAAATAGGTAGTTTCTCCTCACAGCAAAGACAGATCTGCTATCACAGCCTAATGTTTTTGTTGGATCAAGTCCTGGAAAGCTACAACGTGCCTCACCTCTTTCTTTCTTACTCACACATACACACACACACACACACACACACACACACAGGCACACACACACATACACACACACACACACACACAAGCACACACATACACACACAATTGAAAGATATGGATCATCTGTCAATGAGACTTGGAACAAGTCTTACAACTCTCAAGATAACAAGCAAAAGGTGCTTGGAAAAGTAAAAAGTGGGGAGGAATGTGTGTGTGTGTGTGTGTGTGTGTGAGTGTGTGTGTGTGTGTGTGAGTGAATGTGCGTGATCAAAAACTGAGGAAGAAAAAGAAGGAAATAACGAAAATGCAAAGGGGAAAAACAAATAAATTTTATTGCTACACAAGTGTGCTGCAATCGTCCACAAATTTGGAGCCAAACATGAAAGCAAACTGGGCTATGGCGTGACAAGAGAGAGAGAGAGGGAGGACAGAAAGCATGTGATCATGAATCCAACAGTGTCAAAATAATAAAAATTCCACACAGATCGGCAGGATTTCCACTTACACCAAATCTGCTGACAACGAGCTTCCACTTCCAAAAATGTCGACTTGGGATTCTGCTGGATCCGAAAGGAGTGGCCCTCGGTCCCTTTGGACCAGGAAGCACCAGGACTCGGCAATTGGCCTCACTTTTATGGAGGAAGCAAAAGCCAAAAAAAAAACAACAACAACAAAAAAAATAACAGCAACAACAACCAAATAAACAGCTCGGGAGCCTCACTCGTAATTTCAGCCTTGAAGCTCTCAGACACCCAGTGGAAGTCTGAGACAAGCATTACACAACCTTTTTGTGGATTTCCTCTAAATGTGCGGAATTGGCCTAATGGTTTACCATTAAAACCATTAGAAAGAGGATAGCATTAGACATCGGTAGGGAACATTTAGATTGGGTTACCAATAAAGCCCATTAACACGGTGCGTATCGAATGACCAGAGAGTCCAACAGACACCAAGCATGCCAGCGCCTCAGACTGCACTAAAGCCATTATGTATTCCTGTAAAACTAGCATGAATTCTCTAATGGTGTGTGAGCTTGTTGTTTTTCAGTGGTGTTGTCGGGTCTTTTCCAAGCCTCATTTTCACTGAAGTCATTGAGCCCAGCAGGTAACTGTGTGTGTGTGTGTGTGTACAAGTATGCCAATCCAACAGAGAAACCGTCCTCTGGCATACCAGCATAACAGTATACCAGTCAAGTATACTAACACTTTCTTCAGTATGCTGCAGTGCACATGGTGTATATTATCTC
Source organism: Sardinella longiceps (assembly GCA_027497455.2). NCBI lineage: Eukaryota > Metazoa > Chordata > Actinopteri > Clupeiformes > Clupeidae > Sardinella > Sardinella longiceps. The sequence continues at coordinate 9,154,039 of JAODXP020000011.1, forward strand.
TTTTGCAGTGTACTGTACTTCTGTCCTGCTCACAGGACATTCTTTCTGCCTTCATCTGCCTATGTTATTGCATTAAAGGAATAATCCGGAGTGAATCAACCCATAGCCTTGCTGTTTAACATTGCTAAGTGCTGGCGATGGGTATGAAAATGACAGACTGTTAGTGTAAGCTGCAAGTTTGCATATTCGGTCTGTGTTGTAGCAAATGTTGCCATTCTGATAACTACAGATAGAACTAGTAGCCTCAGAAAACAGGGATATGGACTTAGTGACTGGGTTTTTCTTTTAACATTTGTCACAGCAAGTCTTTGGGTGAATTGCTCAATAACTTTTCCCTTTCCTGACAGAGCTTTAGAGTTTTTAACTTTTTATTTATTTTTTAGTAACAATAAATTCTGAAATGTGTTTTTATTTTCTTTACTTGTTTGCACGTATATGTACAGTAAATTTATACAGTATTCTTATTTTATGTTTTTATTCTAACTGTTATGTATTGTTAATTTATTTTATCCAGTGCATGTGTCACATTTATTGTGAATGCCTGTTCTTTTCATTACAGCTATTCCATAGTCCCTGGCAGTGGTTCTTTCATGGACCTTGGTGTGCATCTGACAAACTGCATCTCGCTCGATTGTCTCTTTGTGGGCTCCCGTTTTCCCCTGTTTCCCCCTGGCCTCTCCTGGATCAGTCTTCCTTCATCTTCCCTCCGTCTTTCCATCCGTCGCTGTTTTTCATACGTCTTCTTACATTCTCGTTCTTCTCCTGTCTAACAGCATCTGTCTTCCTCTTTGCCAATTATTATTTAGTCTGCTATTTGTGTCTGATATATCTATCTATCTATCTTTCTATCTATCTGTCCATCTATCTATCTATCCATCTATTTATCTATCTATCGGTACTTCTCTCCCTTCTCTCTCCATCCCATCTCTCCCCGACGTGGCCTCCTCTGTTTGACAAAGTCCTTTCATTTCAGCCCCCGTGTGTGCACCCCTCTCCTCTGGCTCAGCGCCAGCACGACCCCACTCACCCCTCGAACACACACACACTCTCTCTCACACACACACACACACACTCTCACACACACACATAGCAGCAGTGTACAGCAGCAGCAGCAGCAGCAGCACAGCAGCAGCATACACCAGAAGGGGGGGGGGGCAGGGAGGCGGGGAGGGGGAAGGGAGAGAGAGGCACCGAGAGGGACGAGAAAAAGGAAGAGTAAGAAAGAGAAATGTTGAGAGGGAAAGTGATAGTGAGGTTAGTGTGAGAGAACGCAAGAGAGAGAGGGGAGAGAGAGAGAGTTGTGGAGGGCGGAGTGGTGTCAGAGAAAAAGAGGGATGAAGAGATGGAGAGACAGGGATAAAAAAGGGTGAATTAGAATGGAAGTGTGTGAGTGTGTGTGTGTCTGTGTGTGTGTGTTTGTGTGTGAGAAAAGAGAGGGAGAGGGAGCAGGAGGAAGCCCCAACATCATTGTGATATTAGCCCAGGGAGAAAGTCGGAGGGAGGGAGGGCAGGCGACCCACTGTGGGTATCAGACCACAGAGCCCCCCACTCCACCCCGAACACACACACACACACACACACACACACACACACACACACACACACACACCACTACACATGTGGTGTCAATTAGAAAAGCGCTTGTTTTTTTATCCACCACTGAAAAGAAAGGCGGACTCTCTGGGCTGTTGTTTTTTCTTCAGCCCGGCCAAAGAAAAGGAAGGAAATCCAGTTTCATAGAAACATATTTAACCTGAGTTATAGAGTTTCCATGGAGACATATTTAACCAAAGTTATGGGGCGCCCATCGAAACTCATACAGCGTACAGTGTAATGACCATATGCCACTACGGGGTAGCAGGAGAAAGCCATGGTGTGCTGCTGGCGTAGTGTAAAAACAGTAGCCTAGCAAGCGGTGCTGCGGCCCGCCGAAGTAGCTGCCACTGGTGTAGCTTTCATGACGTGTGGTTGAACAGCACAAACTGGAAAAGGGTTTGCATTAAAGTCTGCAATTACACTGGGATACGGCAACAGCTGGGAAATCTAAAGCACAGGAGGCATGTGTCACTGTATCAGACACAGGCTAGGTGGTTAGCAGAGGACTGGAGACTCAAGCTGTGAAGGCAGCAGGGAGCTAATAAAAAGGGTCTTTATCAGGACCTGCCCTCAGTGACAATTGACTATAAAGTTAGCAGCATTCCAGAGCTAGTGGTGTGCTTCTGACATTTTCCATGTTGCAACTTATATGATTAAAAGACTAATCTAATCAACAATCTTGTTAACCATTTTCAAGTCAACATCCTGCAATTAATTAGGACAAAAACTCTAAGTAAAGAGGCAATAGTTCTGAACTAGCAACTGACTATAAAGACATTGTAAGTAGGGCAAAAAAAAAAAAGTGTTAAGAGTGTAAAGGATGTTAGAAATCATACAATCATTCTCTTAGACTTAGAAGAAGGAATGGGATACCATTTTACTGACATCACTTCAAAAAAGAGCAGCTTGCGAAGGTACGTACTGTTATTCATGGAACCATTACACATTAGCCAAAGCTGTATAAATTTGCTTGCTTTTTGGGTAGTGTAGCATTAGCTTGTAGCGTTAGCTTGTAGCTGCAACCAGCATCACTGTACGGCGCCGTGGCAACTATGCCCTCCCAGCAGCCTCTTTACAGTGTGGGTGCAGCAGGATTAGCCTGTGGCGTAGCTGCATTAGCATGTGGCCAGGCTGCCTTAGACAGAGTAGAGCTGCTGCCCCCAGCTACTCCCTGGAAACCAGACAACTTTCTCAGAAAGAAGGAGTTGTGTGTGAGCATATATCACTCTGTGCGTGCTTATAGTGTGTGTGTGTGTGCGCGTGTGCGTACATGTACATGTATGTGTGTGTGTATGTGTGTGTGTGTGTGGGAGCCTGGCGAGGTGAGGCAAGGCATGCGCACACCCACACACATACACATGCACACACACACATACAGACACACACACACACATACACACACACACACAGTGTAAGAACCCAGGGGATGAGGGGCAATAAGGTGAGGGCTTTGCATCAAAGTGGTCCTGGCCCTGGGGTGGTCAGGAGGAGACGAGGGTGCTGCCAACTCCGCAGATCTCAGGGGCTCTGTGAGTCCGCTCCGCGACTGTGCCTGTCCGCCTGTCACGGGGGCTCTCTCTGTTTGGTTTAATAACCTCCGAACGCAATAAAGACAGCATCCCTCGTGTGAACGTCCATATTGAGACTCTGTTATTTAGGGGTTTATCCCCCCCCCCTCTCTCTCTCTCCCCTCCACCCCTCTTAGCTCTGTCTGTGCTCCACAGCCCCTCCCATCCTACCACCCCCAAACCCTTCAGATTGTGGTGTTTGCCATTTGGCCAGTGTGTGTGGGAAACACCACCATCACCACTGGCAGTCAGTCAGAGGGCGTAGGGCAAGCACTTGAGGAGGGATGATCAAACTGCACCCCCCCAGAAAAAAAGGCAGAGTTTTATGTGGGGTAGAACAGCGGGCTTTAAGTCCCTAGCCAGCATCGGGAAGTCCTTACAACATCTCACTGCTTGCAAGCTATATAAAACTATTCACAGCTTATGCCTTGGTCACCAGAGGTTTCTTAGTTTCATGACTACCGTTAGGCCCATGTGAAACGCTGCTTCTCCCCATGGTTGGCTGCTGTCAGATGGGAGAGTGGGAAACAAGGCGTAGGAGGGAGGGAGGGCGGGCAGACAGTCAGCATCCGAAACTGCACTAAGACATATTCCACACACAGAGTAGAGAGAGCAGCTGATTTGGGTTCGGATGGATCCAAGTCCTGGTCAAGTCCCGAGCCCACACTGCACTCAGCTGGGAGGTTAGACTTAGGCTCTGACCGCATCTTAACTAGGAGACATTCCACTCTTTCGGCCGCAAAGCGCACCCACACATACGCACACACACACACACTCATAACCCCCCACATACACACTTCTGCATAGCGAAGGGTTTCTCTGAGCCCACTGAGTCTTAGAAAAACAGCGTCTATTCCCTGAATTTGTGGTAGACTCAAATAATAAATAATTTGATCTCGTAATATCTCCTAAACTCCCTCCTATGACTTCAGAGGCTGCCGTGTGACTTGGTCAGCCGCAGTTGTTCCCCTTTTTCTTCTCAGAATTATATAATTATGAGAATCACTTCAGAACCCCCACAGCTTCGCCATAACATCGAATTAATCTAAGGAACCAATTGAACAAGACTTCTGAGTATTGCCGGAGCATTCTGGACCAGAGCGTGTACTCATAAACTCCAAGGCAAGCGAAAAAAAAAAAGAAAACCTCCTCTCCCATCCACTGCGTCACAGCTCTGCTCAAGCCGGGCAAAAACAAAGGTCTTTTGGGAGACTTTCTGAACAACACCCTTCTGAAAAACGGAACACAACACGAGTATAACTCGACTTATGTTTCCATCTTCCTCTGATTCATCACTCACAGATAATTACGGGCCTCAAGTAGAAGCCCTCTTGCCCTGTAAAAAAGGCGAGAGACATTCCTCAGTGCTGACTATGCAGTGTTAGCGCGCGAGGCTAATGTCATAATCACCTGGAGACCTGGGGAACCCTTTTTATGGGCTTGTGAACCCCGTCTCACACAGCCCCACATCCCCCCACTCTCCCTCCTCAGGGATCTGGTGAGAGGGAGTAGCCCAAACCACAGGATTGGTGTTTTTGTGTGTTTGTGTGCATGCGTGGGTGTGTGTGTGTGTGTACACTGTGAGGTAAGCAGGACCCCCATCTTCCTTTTTCCCAAACAAGGCACATGGTTTCTATGGAAGGATTGTCATTTGTCCTCCTTGACCCTTGCAAACACACACACACACACACACGCAAAACACACTTCCACCGCCACCTGAAATTGGGGAATCTGGTTATGGACTACGAAAGGGTGGGATTCCACAGGTCATGGAAAAGAACATGTTTCAGCTCCAAACACTAGTTTCCTCTTTTTCCTCCGTGCCCATTCCCCCGACGAGCCCCCCAATCGTTTTTAGACGGAAAAGCCTCGTGAAATTACGAAACCAAAGCATACAGAGTTGCCGTGGAAACGCCTCAACCCAAAAAGTGGCCTTGTCAGGAGGAATGATCACTGTTCCCACTCTGCTGTTTAGATGGCCAGGGTGGAGCGAACCCATGACGCAGACAACTTCACGGCTGCCATGACACTTCACAGAATGCTATTGTGGCCCATTTACTGGAAGGAGCTATTAGTTGAGAGAGAGGGAGAGAGAGAGAGAGAGAGAGAGAGAGAGAGAGAGAGAGAGAGGTTTCCATTTGACTTCGAAGATGCTTTCAGACACAGTGAACAGACCCGGCTGTTTTTCGTGCAGTGCTCTCATGACCTTTGGAATAGTGGGAAGTGATGACAAAAGCTGATGAGGAAGAAAAACAACAACAGAAAGAAAAGGGGGTAATTCCTTCCATGCTATGACTTGACTCTGTGTTTTGTCTCATATGAGAGGAAGAATTGTTTGCATTCATCCAGTGAGCACAGTCCCTATTTCCACTTTCCAATTCAGAAGGGAAGACAACATGGTGACTCAGCCAATAGGAGCAGTGTACAGTTGGCTACAGCCAATGGAAATGGAACATGTTTACTACTGTAGCTCCTTGTCCAATGAGAGGAGGACTTCTCTTTCCCATTCCCACAAAACAAATGAGGACAGAGAGTTCAAACAGAAACAGATGCGATCTCCCTTCTCTCCAACAGGAATTTAACTATGATGCAAATTGTTGTCATTTTTTCTGTCTTTTCTACACTTTTGTGGTTTGTCAATGGGCAGGTGTTGTTCCACAAGCAACCGACTAGGCTACTGGGCAATGTGGATAACCACTAACAAAAGTGACCAGTGCTTTACACTGCCACATATGACAGCACTCTTTCATCTACTGTAAAATCTCAGCATGTAGCACTGAGCAGGTCCAGAACCTTTAGCTGTCTCGCCATAAAGCAAGTTCATGATAGACCTTCATAGTCCCTCCACCATCAATCCTCATCAAGGCTACATAGTTAGACTCAGCTGCTAACCAGGCTTGACTTGATACTTTCAACTGCTTAGCTATTACCAAGACTTCATTCTGTCTGGCTAGTCATGAGCAATTGAGCAAGGAGTGTATGGCGTATTACTGCGGTCTATTTCCATGGATCTGTGTCTGGACATTCTCTTACTGTAATTAGTCCCATGACGTATTGGGCTGATATGACTGTTGACTGTAAGCCATGTCCCTATCAACTGTCTGCTAGATCTTTCTCTTGTTTACTGGCAGCTGGAGTTTGACCTTTTCTTGACAGCACTTTGGTAAAGGCTTTCCTGCTTGGGGAACATGTTGAAAGTTGCCCAGCTTGTAATGGACGTCAAGTTTTGGGCTTTTTTCATAACAACCATTCCACCTGCTATTCCTCACAATTTATTCCTACACAGATGCATCTCTTTCACAAGGACAGACTTTGGCGTCAAACGGAGAGGAGGTTTCCTCAGAACATAACAAGAGAGATGTGGAGTTTGCCGTCAAAGTCCAAAAAAAAAGAAAAAGAAAAAGAAAGAAATTCCGCAAGAAATTCAGAGCGAGTACAGAAAAGGATAAATGAGGCCGATTCACGTAATTTGTGGAATTGCAGAAATACGTGCGGTCCAAATCAGATGTGGATAAACAGTTTCTACGGGAACAGTGTAAACAGCCATGCTCCATTTCACCACCTCTCTTTGAAGGAGGAAGGAGAAGGGAGGAGAGGAGGTGGGAGAAAAAATCCTCGAAAGCACCAAAAACCCATTTGCTTACGCAGGGCAATGGTTTCCATCAGGCTCGTGGAGCAGAGAGTGGAAAGGAAGCTCTAAGCAGCACCAGACACAAACACACTTCACAAGCCGCAGACACAAAACAATGTGCAATATCTATTTACTTGACAATATTTTGAAAGCAAAAGGTCCAGGTATTCTTAAACTTCTCACAAGTTATCAACACAATTTAAGGACTAATGATACCTTTTTCCATTTAATGTATGTGTATTCTTACAGTAGTACTGTATACACGTGACAAGGTCACCCAAATCAGAGAATTGATATTGAACAGTTAAAGAAAGTTTTAATCTATTGAACACCTGGAAGTGCTAATTATATATATATCATCACAGCTTAGATATGCAGTGTGTTATCTCGTGTTATTCTTCAATTTTGGAAGAGTATTAATTTTTCAAAGCAAAGGACAGCAAACCAAAACAAATAGTAGCCTACTTGTGTTACTTTTACAGATGTGCCAATAAAGGATCAACTTGTTTTAACACAAGAAAATTGATTTATGCATAGTGCAACCTTTTCTTGCTTTCTAGCTCTGCAATTACTTAAAATGTTTGCCTTTCTGAGTTTGGGAATGTGTGATGAGAGTCATCAATCTCAACAAAGAGGCGGCAAGGTTCAGAGACGTATTACAGACTTTCATCTTCCCCTGCTGCCTATCCTGGATGTGAGATTCCCCTTGTGCATGGAGACACTTCAAAGTAACACTTTTAGTTTTTGTTTTTATCAGCATGTGCTTTAGATACTCACAGGCTATTTATCATGGGATGACTGAGAACACTCCAAAGTAGCTCCCTGAAATTCTACCTGTCAGGCGTGAAATGGCAGGCTTCGCCCATGGTCACCTGAATATTTGTCTGTGGCTCCTGACCTTATCTGCATCCATCGTCTCTCTCTCTCTCTCTCTCTCTCTCTCTCTCTCTCTCTCTCTCTCTCTCTCCCGGTCCCGGTGTTGTGCTTGGACGAGGCTCAGCATTGTTGTCAGGTTTGGCACCGCTCTGCCTCTGCCTCGCTCCTCGCATCTCACATCTCACAGCCTGGAGCCTGTTCTGTGCCGGCCCAAATATAGCACAGCTGCCACCTTTCCATTCAAAAGGCCCTCCAAACATCCGCTCCTCTTGGGGCCATGCTAATGTTTACATTCAGGGGTAGAGACAAGAGGATGGACACAGGCAGATATGTAAATTTACGCATTTACATACATAGGTATACACATGCACTTTCACTCACTCATACATACACACTTTTATAATGATGCTGCGGAGGGACTAAGGGGCAAAGTTAGCCTCCTCTACACAGTATATGAAATACGAAATAAGTGCAAATGGTTATATTAGCCACAGATACACTTCTATTATATCTAATCTTCCCCTCCACAAGGATTAAACATCGACTGGCCCTCTCTTGGATCTTGGATGACTGGCCCTATCAATTCCTCGTCAGCAGGGTTTGGTGATTGATGGCCATGATGAACCTGTCGTCACTCTATCTGCTCAGTTGTCTTGTTAACGCTTGGCACAGCCAGGTGGGCTGCTTGAACAAGCAAAGGCCGAATTTGTACCCTGGGTACACTAGGTGATGCTCTTCTTGATGCTGCTGTTAACACTAGCTTGCTTGAAGACTACATTTTACTGTTTGCGTGCGTTTCCTCACGCATGTCTGCATATGAGCGTTCTTGTTGACTACCTAAAACCACAGCTCCTTTCTACCATTTTAAATAGCTTGTAACATTTTCTAGAAAACTTTGAAATCAGTAAATAGATAATTAACCTCTGTCCACAGGTGACCAAGCACAAATTGGTGTTTTTATTATCATAAAAATACTACCCTGTCACAGGTTTGTTCCTTAAAGGAATTCAGTGTCATTATGTAATCTTGTTTGCACAACACCC
>JAODXP020000011.1:9172752-9175252 GCA_027497455.2 Sardinella longiceps
TGCAGTATGTTTTTATTGTTCTGGTTAGGAAACGTGGGATATGCATTGAATATATGTTGAAGAATTCAAACTTTGTGTTTGAATGTCATCTTTAATCGGTATATTCGTTGGTTGTCTTTGGCAGGTGTTGACATGAAGAAAGACATAGAGGTGCTGATTGCAGAGGAAAGAGCAGCAATCATCTCCAAATATGATAAGGTGAGTGAGTGACTTACAGAGTGTCTTTAAACAGTTGTGCACTTCATCTTTTAGTTTTTAATATTCTTTTTATTTTTATTGTTTACATTGCAAGGAAAAAACAACAAACGTTTTGGCTTCTTACCAAAGCAATGTGAACAATGAAAATAAAAACAAGATAAAAAACTAAAAGACTGGAGTTAGATCATCTGCGAACATGAAGATAGCTGTAGCTTTGTTGATTATGCACCCGGAAATGAAACAGAAAGAGCGTGGTGTCTTTGTTTTGGAAATTACTTTTAAAATGACAAAACAGGTCATATGTGGATCTTACTCAAATGTACAGATGCAATGAGTAGACACACATGATCAGTTTTACATACATGTACATGCATCACATCTCATCTTAGTCTTTGATTTCAATGGAAACCTGCACTTCACACCAGGAATGATAACTATAAACTATAACTATAATTATACTAATATCATGATGTTCTGAAAGTGCTCTGAAAGTAATCCCAATGATATCGTTGCATGTGTCATTATAGTTCGCTGTGTGACATTGTCATTCAAATGAAGTAGGGTGATATTTATTTGTCGTCATTTTTATCCGTTTGTGCACATATGTTCCTGTGTGGTCCTGTGTGGTCCTGTGTTTGCTGCTGTGTACCCAAACAGAAGGAGGAGTACTTTTTTTTTCAGCCGCACCGGTAAAAAACGCGACCGCCACTCCAAGAGAGAGCCCTGGATGAAAAACGTGTGTGGGAGAATGTGTGTGTTTGGGATTGGGGTGCTGTGGGTGTGCGAGTGTGTGTGTGTGTGTTGTTTGCATGATGCACTGGCATGGGGGCTTTATAGCAGTCTAGTAAAAGCGGTGAGCTGAGGGAGTCTGGGATCACACGGCTTCATGACAAATGGTTTTCAGCCTATAAAACACAACATGTTTGACTGGGGGATAAAAATACTGTATAACACTGGCTTGTTTGGGGTTCTAGGCACAAGTCACAGATTTGTGAGGGTTGTGATTAAACAGAGAAATGGCTCTGGGTAATATTAACTCAGGGTAATATTACATTTACACAGCCACAGTTACAGTAAAATAGAATTCAAACAATTACAGCTACTTACTGTACAAATACAGTTCCGTCTGCAGACACAAACAACTCCGTTTTACTGGTTTTAGGGCGTTCTGATTGAAACAGGCTGTGTTCATGTGATCTTCAGTGTGTGATTGGCAGAGGGGTGCTGGGTGTTGTGGGAATCAGCTTGGTGTTGGTGTCATGTCACCGGATGTTCATATATATCTCGCCGGATGCCATATATATCACACCGGACACGGCCTGTCACCAGACTCCTAGGTTTAGCATTAGTGCCCTCGTAGCAAACTATCAACCAAATGTAGCCGATTAAATCAAGGAAATTAAAGCGAAAACATTATTATTTTTACGTATTTAGTTGGATCATTGTTAATCAACTAAGGACCAATAATCAACTTTATTGATCCTTAGGTATTCAGTGGTTTGTATTATGTTGATGCTAAATTCTAATGTGGTTTCAAGTTTGTGTGTGTGTGTGTGTGTGTGTGTGTGTGTGTGTGTGTGTGTGTGTGTGTGTGTGTGTGTGGTTATGCGTGCATGTTTGTGCACATGTTTATTTGTGTACAGGTATGTCAAGACATTGAATAAAAAGAGTCTTTGTAAGTGAATATGTGTGATTTAACCTTTGCATTTGAATAACTGGTGTTGCCTTGCTATTTTTACTGCACTGTGTGATTCACATGTTTTCAGACTTGTTTGACAGTGTTGAGGTTGCGTTGCCTGTGTGAGAGTGGTGTGTGAGCCTCAGTTCATAAGTTTGGAGCTTCCATTATTTTATCTTCTCATTGTTATCTTTTGTGTGTGTGTGTGTGTGTGTGTGTGTGTGTGTGTGTAGGGTCGTGATGCAGGCATAGAGATTGATCCCTGGGAGGATGCAGACTACAGCATCTATAGAGCCACTGATCGCTTTGGCTTCCTTCAGTGAGTGTCCATTGTGTGTGTGTGTGTGTGTATGTTTGTTTAAAAACACTGTTACAAGATTGAACAACAGTATTATTCGTTAAGGATTAGATAATGTGTGTGTGGTGATTTTGAATTGAAGCTTTGTTTCCTCTGTGTGCTGAGTCCCATATCATCATATCATATGACATCAAAGAATGTGAGCGGTCTGGTTTCCATGACAATGCTTTCTCTTGTGTGTGTGTGTGTGTGTGTGTGTGTGTGTGTGTGTGTGTGTGTGTGTGTGTGTGTCTCTAGTGAAGAGGAGCTACCCACACCAAGTGCAC
>JAODXP020000011.1:9182752-9388516 GCA_027497455.2 Sardinella longiceps
TAATCAGTGAAAAACAACGTGAGTCATGATGAGGAGAGCGAGACTGCCTGAATCTGGATAGTCAAGTAGTCAATGCATGATAGCTGACAGAACATATTCCAATTTTAAATGGAGTCTTCTATAATCATAGAGCACTTGGCTTTTCTGTCTTTTTGTCTAAATGAGTCATGATGGATCGGCTGTCTACAGGGCTCTGGATTTGCCCACAAAGTCTCTCTCAATATCACACTGAGAATGCTTTGTGTGTGTGTGTGTGTGTGTGTGTGTGTGTGTGTGTGTGTGTGTGTGTGTGTGTGTGTGTGTGTGTGTGTGTGTGTGTGTGTGTGTGTGTGTGTGTGTGTGTGTGTGTGAACGGTTCATAATCACAACCATAACTGCTCTAATGATGCACAATACTGTTACTGTTTGCATTCCAGCCAAGCCAGAGGAACTTCCACGTAAGCCTCTTGGTCTGGAGCTCCCCCTGCTGTTGACTCCAGTGCTGCCCACCAAAGGGCCAGACAGCAGTCCCCCTCACCTGTCCCTCCAGCAGGACTCCATCACTCCTCACGGAAGTTCCCCCATGGAGGAGAAGCCCCAGCAAAGGATTATGGGTAAAGACGGCAGCAACCCGTCGCCCTTACCCTCACCGGACCCTGTGCTCGTACACAGCCAAGCCCCCCAGGGAGAGTGGCCCCCTCCGCCGTATGCGCCCCCAGACACAGACATCATCACAGACCCCTCGGACAGCAAGGGCTCGTGTGAGCTCCCCAAACCCCAGCCTCCCCCGTCCCCCATCCGCAGCCCCTCCAGCGTCTCCCAGTATGAGAACCTTCGTGAGGGAGCCCCTCCTGCCACAGAACCCCACCCAAGGGCCCCAACAAGGGGAGTAACCTCAGTGCGCTCCTCTCCTCACCTGCCCCTCAGGGACAACTCCAGCCCCCAGCTGCCTAAGTCCAAATCTCTCAGCTTCTAGCCCTCAGCCGGCTGGCAGCCATTTTGTGACGTTTCAATAGCCTACATGCTAGTAGTTCAACCAGGATGTGAATCATGCTCACAATACAGTGAATATGAATGGAATACAGCCATGTCCATACTTGATAGAAAAAGTACACCTACAAAAACAGTCTATCAGCCCCTCATGATGGTCAGTCACACATATCAAAGCGTGACTCTTTGACTGTAACTTTGACTGTATATTGGCTTCATAGCATCTTTGTGCTAATTTGATTTATGCTTACAAGCCAAGTTTTATTAATGTGTCCATGTTGCTTTTAGAATTTCTATTGGCATTAAGCAAATAATGTTTAGACTCCAGATAGCTCAGATTGGTATGAAGAAATATTTGTATTTGTACAACATTTGTACAATAGAGCTGATCCTGAAGAGATTTGTGTTGAAGCATCCTATGTTCTCAGCAAATGGTTTCTGAAATAGGATTTAAGTCATAGTAAGGTACGTATATCACCATGACTAATCTAATTAGCTCACATTGTGTGGGGAGAGCTTAATGGGAAGAGCTTGTTATTATAATATGGGCTGGACCCAAAAGGACTGGATTCTGAAACGCACTGGGCAGTGTTGTGTCTCATTATCTCATGAACAAGGCGTCTACAAGCCACATGAAGGAGCTTCTGCTTTGGACTTCCACTGCCTCCACTCCCTTTTGCTCAAGTTCTTCAGTATGGGATGTTTTGGCTGTTTTGTGCTTGGGGGGAGAAGCCCTCAAGTCTAGTTAGAGTGCATGTGTCTTTTCCCTTCAGTGAAATGAATAAGATGAGTGCAAATCAATCCATAGCCCTGTTGTTTGAGATCACTGAGTGCTAAAAAAATTTGATATAATGTAGACCAAACAGCAAATCAGCAGCTAACAATAACCCACTGGGACACTGAAAGTCACTTTTATTTTCCTATGCCCTACTTAGTTAGCGTTAGCTGCCAGTTTACTCGTCAGTCTATGTTGTATCAACTTTTTCTGTTTCTTTTTTTTTCATTGGACAGCACTTGGTGATCTAGAGCAACAGTGCTCTGGAATGATTCCCAGTATATTTCTCCTTTAAGGCGTTACTGTCTCTACATCAGGTGCTTGCAGGTATTCCTGCCCACTGAACCTCTGGAAGCTTTTCTTTAGGGCTAGTTAGGCAACTTAGGTACTACTTAGCACTCCACATATCACAATGCTGTTGTCAATGATGTCGCTATTCATGGACTTTAAATGTTCCCTCCTTGCATCAGCCAGGGAGCTTATTCTTTCTTTCTTTCTTTCTTTCTTTCTTTCTTTCTTTCTTTCTTTCTTTCCTCCCTCTGTCTCAGTTTGTTTCAGTCTTTCTTTTGCTTCAGAGCTAGTTGAGTCTTCATATCTCTTCCTCCCGCTCTGTACATTGTTAATGTTTCTAATTGAACATTGCTGGCAGATGTGTTTACATCTAATGCGATTCTGTATGTCTGTGGAAAATTTCTCACCCATGTTATGTTCTCCTAAACATTCTCTTTATGTTTTTGTTTGTTTCTCTTTTGCCATGATGTTTTATAAATGAAGTAACCTAGTTGTAGATTTGTTCAGCATTTCTAGTATCTGTAAAAAAGCTATTATAGTCTTGTAGATATTTTATATGATAGGATGATAGGATGCTATATATTTATAAGGAAATGATGATAGTCATTTTTACTTGGAACCAGACTTGGCCTCTTGTAGTGAAGGGAAAGTGCAAAGGGACACCAAGTCATTTTTAGTTTGGCTGCGTTCAATTCTGCCTGCTCTGCGCTAGTAAACTCGGCAGGCACACTAGGGCTGGAAGGTACACCTCATGCACCCAGACTGCTCAGACACAGTATGTGCCGTAATGGGGGCAGGGAGAGACATCCTGAACCTGGGACCGCCAAAGTGGGTCAGCTCAGCCATGAGAGAGAGAGAGAGAGAGAGAGAGAGATACATACACACTCATTCAGAATCTAGAGCAGTTCAAGCAGGCAAATGGGTTTCTCTTTTTCACAGAGTAGGGAAACGGTACCCAGTGGAGCACCCTAATGGCGATTGGCTGGAGAGGCCATCAGCTGACAAATGGCCGTCTAATATTCCAGTGCAACGCTTTTAATCCCTCCAGAATACAGCACTAGATGGCTTGTCCTTTAAAGAAAAGCCCAAGACCTCTTTGAGAGGCCCTTCGTATGTAAGATTTAAAGCCTGTTACGACAGACGTGGCTCAGTCGGTGTAACTGCACTCTTGTATTACGTTTGCCGTGAACTGTCAAAAGGTCAAACTTGTGGGGCTATTAATGATCCAAGTACAGGCCAAGGGGTAGCGCCCTCACTGCTGACATTCAACCCACACAACACAGAATTTCCTCTGGCCAGTAGCCCGTTGAGTGACACTTGAACAAGGATGGGCTACATTTGTGAATTGGTCAAATCAAATTACTGAATTACACTGTTATTTTACATCTAAGTGCCGTTGTTGGGGTCTGTGATATTCTGTGAAGTGCTCAGACAGGGACAAATTGTCCAAACAAATGTAGGAGCAGTTCTAGCAGTAGCAGGACTATTAGATTACATATCTAACTTTGCTCTTCTCTCTCTGGTGTGAGATGTTTCCATTCTCTGGCCCACTATGAGCATGACCTAAATGTTTACAGTAATGTGCAGGTGTGCTGCCTGTCAGCACCCCCCCTGCTGGACAGAGTATGCATGGCATGAATAAACAGCGCTGAACTAGGAGGGCTCGAGGCTATACTGCAAGCATGCTAACAGGTACCTAAAGGCCTAATGGAAGAAAGGTACTTTGACTGATCTCACTTTGAGCATTTATAGTTACATTTGAATCTCGGCGCCCCAAATATATGACTGGTGATAATTATTTTTAATGACGTCTAAGTTGGACACGGTCAGGTCTCCAGTTCTATGGGAATTCTACTTGTGCACAGATCCAGGGCCGTTTCAAGGTACTTAGGGGGCCCCAAGCAAACAGGACATGGGGGCCCTTCACACCCCGTAAATACTTACATGAACCACATTGTTATAATTTTCAAACATCATCAATATAATTATTTGTATTGTACGGTTGTCTAACTCCGGTTTAAAGTCATTGTTTGTTGAAAAACACCACCAACATAACTACTAAAATGAGTAAACAGTCAATCTTGGGGGCCCCTTTCAGCCTGGGGCTTTGCCTGCCTTGTTGCGACGGCCCTGCACAGATCAAGCACATAGAATGTTTCCCTGTCTTCTGGGACATGGGTATGATGCTCCAATTCCATTATGATTTCTTTGAGAGCTAAGCACTTTTATTGGTTATATACACAAACATGAGGAATGTGTTTAGACTATAAGGCCCCTTTCCCTTGTTAGGATGTTGGAGGAGACCTCCAGCAAACATGCTTTGTTATTATTTTTGATGTGTGCTATGTAAATCCATGTGACTTTCTACAACATTGTTTAACCAAGTTAGATAAAGTAGAGGCTTCAAACAATGGTGAAATGACTTCATTGTGGTGCAATAAAGACTTTAATGTTGTTTGCTTATTGCTTTTTAAAAATAGCTTCAAACTTGTATTATTGGTCTGCAAAAACCTCTTCTCTTTAAAGTCCACGATAAATACACTTTTTTTTTACACCCAATGTCATTTAATCTTTTGCCCTATAAATATTTATAGGTTAAATTAATTTAATTCTTTTTTTCTGTGTGTTTGTTTTTGAACAAACTTCTTTCATTGTGTCTCATAATCGTATGTGTTTGATCTCTGCTCTTCCACTGAATGACAATAGCTGCTTTCACCCATGAGAGGCACTGGGCAATAAACACAACTAAATGGCCTCTATAAGTGTGTGTGGATAGAACCCACCTCCTTCATCAGTGGACAAACATTCTGAAACACACTGGAGGGAAAAAAAGGGGTTTTGTTGACAATGGCAGATGAGCTCTATTGAATCTTTTAATGTGTTTCCTTTGACAGAGATTATATTGTGAATCTGTCAATGGCTTTGGCAAGTGGGCTGTCATCACATTAATGCCACATGTTAGCAATGCAACCTGCTGGCATATTACACATCAGATGGGGCTTTGGCCTACTGTAAATTATGGAAATGAAAACATAAATGCATGCGCATGCACACACACACACACACACACACACACACACACACACACACACACACACACACACACACACACACAATAAGAATAGATGAGACGAATAGAAGCAATTGCACAAAAATAATGTATGAATGTGCAAATTAGGAAAACATCAAAATGGGTAGTGAATATAGGCAAAACAGCAACACTGCGTGGCCCCACTTAGTGCAGGATTTTTTCCTATTGCATTTGTTTATGGGGGTTTTCAGAGTAAGGGAAATTTGATCTGTGCATTTATCCCTGTTGTGAATGAGTGAAATACAGTGTTACTTTGGTGATCAAACTGGCAACCCTTCAGATTCAAGCCCACAGCCCTAACCAGTAGGCCACTCTCCCATACTGTCCTGAATGCATGAGTGGTGTTTTTGCAAATATGAGTTTTGTGACTGGAAAAAAACTTTCTTAAAATTTAGTATCATTTTACATGCATTTATCTCTTCACATTTTTTTATTATTTGCATGGTGGTTTTCTGGGGTTCAGGCTGAACAGCGTAGTAGCAGCCAGACATAATGCTGAAGTCAGGGAGTGAGATCCACCATGGCGGACACGCGCCATCACAAGAAAGGGTCAGTGGCAGGGCCTCTAGGAAAGAGAGTTGGAGAGCTGGTCTAGGTGATTCACACTTATTATTTGTCTCTATGTCCATACACACACAGAGAGAGAGAGAGAGAGAGAGAGAGAGTTGTAAAAGACTGCTCTATTGAGACTGGCACTGAAGATAAACTGAGGACAATCATTACAGTAATCATTGAAGTAATACATTCATTTGTTTTCTTTCTACAACTGAAAAAAAGCCCACAATTTTTTTTATATTAGGGTGACTGTTCAGTTAGGATTGTACACATTTCCATGGTGGTATAACCAGCAAAACATGCTGCAGCCAGCAGATGGCGCTAGGATGCCTTGTAGGAGATTTTGCTTCTAGGTACGCTGGAGTCCTGTAGGGTTTTTTTTTTTTTTCAGATGTGTTAAGTTCCAAGCTGTTTGGGTCAAATTAAACAGTTGAAACACAGATAAAAGATTAACCTACCATTTGAGGAAACACACTCATTTGCCACCTCCCTTCAGGTTAAACAATTGAGTTTTACCTTTTTACATCCAGCCATTCTGTGAAGTCAGCATCACTTTTAGCTCCTGCCTAGCACAATTGAATATGATAGACCATTAACATATCACCCTTTTATCATCTTGCTCAAAAATTCTTATTTTTTCCCTATTTAAAACCTGACCTTTCTCTGGAGTTGCAAAGTGTCTGCTACTAAGACCCACAGAAATTTACACATGGTAATCCTGTAGGCTGATATTGAACTATAATATTTGCAATTGACCATATAGGTGACTTGCAGTACTTGTGCGATTTAATTAAACTATTTTTTTTTTTTTTAGATCTGGCCCATTTCAAAGTAGAGATATCATTTTGATTTACATTTACCAAGAATTGTTTGGATACATTTAAGGACATTATATCAAATTGGTTTCATGTAAATTTTAATATGTCTATTATTTTTAGATAGTATACCACAATAATCACCCAGGGGTCAATTTGACCCAAACAAAAAGGGTGCGAAACCTGAATGTAATGGAAGGGTTCATTTCAAAGGGTCAGGTTTGTGTAGGTGCATAAATATTACATTTCATTGTAGAATATAGTCATTACAAGGGTTGCACTTGCAAACCCCCTGCTATTTTCACACTGTCATTTAAGCCCTGGCATCCAGTAATGAATTGTGTGTTTGGGTTGTGGCAGCATCTGTGAAATTGATTGAAAATGAATATGAGCACAGAGTGCAGAAATCCTCTGGCATTCTCTACAGTCTATCTATGGTGTGTGTGTGTGTGTGTGTGTGTGTGTGTGTGTGTGTGTGTGTGTGTGTGTGTGTGTGTGTGTGTGTGTGGTTGTGTGTGTGTGTGTGTGTGTGTGTGTGTGTGTGTGTGTGTGTGTGTGTGTGTGTGTGTCTTGTGCAGAAGGCAGAAGGGGTATCATTTAGCAGCAGTGGAAAGGAAGTATCCTGCACAGATTCAGATATTCCCTCAGGAGAGAGAGAACTCCCTATTACAAACACTGCTCTCCTCTCCTTTGTCTTCCTGTTTCAACAAAACAATCACCTTGAAAACAATTCAGTATTTCTTCACTGAAATTTGTTTATATCAGTTCTTGATGTCGAGGTCCAAGATTTGAAGTGTTGCTTTGCCTTTCATTCATCTATGAGTACAGTTAAGAGAGTGGGTAAAGAAATATTCATTTGTAAAATTTCTAATTCATTCAGTGTACTTTGTGGAGTTTTAATGACTATTTTGGTGGCACTGGCACACTGGATGATGGGTGGTTCAAAAAACTGTTGACCCTGAGCATGCAGTGTCCACTGCACAGTCAATAGATGGCAGATGATCCCTGCTGATCCCTATGATCCCTAACAGGAAAACATTGTCCAACTCTCCATCGATATCCATCTCCATATCACTGACCCATCAAAGGCCATTTGACTGGGGACCACATGCAAACCAGAGCATCTTTGAGCTGGTACTGTACCACAATAAAACTAGACCTATGTGTAACACCGAATTAATTACTAGTAAATAACTACTAGTTTTAATTGTGTTGTTGTATGTTGTATGGCCCTTGTACAAGCAGAAGACTGCAGGTTTGCAGTGTGAAATCTCAATGGAATATCACAAAGCCAGTGCATTTGTCATTAGCATGGATTCAGGATATACAGCATTTTAAGCACTACTCCATTCCAAAGACAGCATCTTCAGCCATAGGGTTTGGTTGGTTGGCAGAGGTGTGACTGGCTAAGGCACTATACCATAAACAGTCCGAGTCCGACCAGAGGTTATTTCCTGATCCTCTCCAGATCTAGCCTGGGCCTGCCCATACTTCCTGTCGCTGCATGAAATTTCACAATCAAGTCAATATGGCCAAGGATGCTAGATTAATCCCGCCTCCGAATTCCTGGGCAATGCTAGCTTTGCCATACCACAGTTCATTTCTAAAAGTGGTCACACAAGCCAGGCTACTCCTGATCCCCTATATATATATATATATATATATATATATATATATATATCCTGCTCCTCCTGTCAAAATAAAGATTTTTTTAAAAAATCTAAAAATAGATAATGTTTTAATTTTTATTTCTTTGCTATATACTGTTGTCCACTACCTCTGCTCAAGGCCAAAACAGAAGAACAAGATGAGTGATGTGGATGTTGTGGATGTTCTTGTGGAGCCAGATACATGACAATGAAATGGAAACAAATCATGGTTTGCCTGAAAGGATTGAAGTAGATGAGTAAATTTGGAGTAGGTTGCATTTGCAATAACTTATACCCATTAGTAGAATTATACAGGATACAAAGAACATGCAGTACCAATGCCATGCCTTCTGGTACAACACACATGGTATTCAAATCCAGCATTATGGTATCATTTATATTTGATTGTATTAGGCCTTTATGTAAGTGCCTTTTGCACTTATTTTGTTTATTTTACTTG
This sequence comes from Sardinella longiceps, assembly GCA_027497455.2. NCBI lineage: Eukaryota > Metazoa > Chordata > Actinopteri > Clupeiformes > Clupeidae > Sardinella > Sardinella longiceps. Next base: position 9,191,358 of record JAODXP020000011.1, read on the forward strand.
TTATAATGACATTGAATGACATTGAATTAAATTGGTACTTGTTTGTCCATTGTCTAAGCACAGGTGCACCAAATAAAGTGTAGCCCTTCTCTGAAAGGGGTTCTTTAAGGTGTGCCTGCCTGCTGGTGAGGATTCCCTCTGGTGACACCTCATGATTGGTTGGCTATTATGGGTCAGGTACACAGGTGAGGTGTGAGAGACAGGAAAACTGTGCCAATCTAAGGGGATTTCTCGTCATGTGGTCAGACATCGGAGTTGTGGGGTCACTGCGGCCACTGGTGCTGCTCCACTCCTGCCTGGCTGCAGGACGTGAGGTGCCTCCGAGATTAGATTAGGCCGCAACCTGAGCTCGGCAGATGTCTTCCTTGGGATAATCCCAGTTTAGAAGGGAAAGCTTGTAACTCACAAAAAGGAGCTTATCTTTAAAAATGGATGCTAGGAGTCTTTTTATGGCCCCTGCCTGCTCAACCTGGTGCCGCAGAGGGGGATTTTGTGGGGCAAAGCAGAGGAAGAGTTTGAGAGAGGGAAGAGAAGGAGACAGCGAGGTGTGTGCACAGATGAAGGGTGTGTGTGTGTGTGTGTGTGTGTGTGTGTGTGTGTGTGTGTGTGTGTGTGTGTGTGTGGGGAAGGGGGGGGCGGGGTGGGGATGAGAGAAGAGTGTAAAAGGGAAAGTGGAGAAAGAGGAAAGAAAAGTGTAGACATGAAGGGAGAATAATTATGTTGGTGAGCATTTGGCATGGGTGTGTGTGTATGTGTGCTTCTGTGTCTGCATATGTAAGTAGTGGCAAATTGTAGCAAACAAACAAGTGCAAATATAATGAGCAAGAGAGCAATGGAATGTAATACTGAATGAAGACAGATGCTAAAGATGGAGAGATAACTCAATAGATAGTGATGTACAAGAGAGAGAGAGAGAGAGAGAGAGAGAGAGAGAGAGAGAGAGAGAGAGAGAGAGAGATTGGCAGAAAAGAGTAGTGAGAACCACTGGTGTATTGTAAAGCTGTGACTCATCTGTCAGCTCGGAGCAGCTCTCCTGTGCGTGCCGGGTGGTGTGCCAGACCACATAGTGAGTGTCTCTGGAGTGGGGAGGCCATCAATAATTCAATAAAACAGACACACTTTTTACTCTCACTCTGCCTCTATCTCTCATTCTTCCCCTCTCCCACCCCTCCCTCCCTCCCTCCCTCCCTCTCTTTCTCTCTCTCTCCTCTCTCTCTCTCTCTCTCTCTCTCTCTCTCTCTTCTCGATCTCGCTCTCTGTCTCTTTCGCTGTCTCTCTGTGGCATTCTCCATGCACTTAGCAAGCTCTCAGTGATGCTGAAGAAGGGGAGAGGCCAGCTGTACAGTAAATATGAGCCCCTGCCAAAGAGCGTTTCTCTCCACCAACCTGGCTGGGCCTGTCCAGATTGCTCAGATGGAGGGAGAGAGGCAAGGGAGGTATTCGGGAGAGAGTGTGAACCAGTGTAATCTGACTTTAGACTTCAAAGTGGAGGGGTTTTTTTTTGTTTCGCAAGATGCAAGATGGTTCAATTATGAGTCTGATAAACATCCAAATAGAACATCCCACCACCAACCCCCCCGTCCTGAACTCTCAAGTTGCATTAGTCAATGTCATTTAGTCGATAAATCTAGTTGCAACAGCTTTGTTGTCAAAAACATTTTTGCCTTAAGATGATTTTATGTTTTCACATTGCTACTTATGACATAGATTACACTGTAGACAGATTTAACCCAGACTGTAGTGGTTTGTGCGTCATTGTGCTGACGTAAAATAGGTGTTGGAAATCAGGATCAGATCAAGTTATTTCCTCTGCAAATGTTCTGGGGTCTACACAGTAAATGGAAAAGCACCAAGCACTTTGACCAGTGATGAGACAATTGCATTTGCACAGCTGATGAGTTACATAAGTCTTTCCATGCCTGTCATTTAGACATATCAGTCATGTATGTTTTAATATCAGATTTAATATCATATACTGTGGTTCCATAGACTGTATGTGAACATGTATGTGTGTCACGTGCCCATAGCCACATTAAAAACCAAGTATCCAAAGAGAGCCACACTGGAGTTAAGTGGGCAGAAAATGAAAGTGAGGGGCAAGAGAAAGCAAAAGTCGGAAGGGTGCCATTGAGAGAAAGGTCCCATTGGTTGAAATGCATTAGTGGGCATTATAGTGCTAATCCCAGAGCCTTCAGTAACCTTCTAATCTGGATTAGAGCGGGTGCACATAATCCCAGGGGGCAAGGCCAGCAGGCCCCTCATCTTGAGCAGCGCCCTCTCCTACATGTCCTCTTCCTCTGCACCAATATGCCCCCCCCCTACACACACACACACACACACACACACACACACACACACACACACACACACACACACACCTTGCTCTGTGCTGGGTGTTAATGTTTGGTGTGGCAGAAAAGACAAAATTCACACTGCTGTAGAATCTCTCTCTCTCTCTCTCTCTCTCTCTCTCTCTCTCTCTCTCTCTCTCTCTCTCTCCTCACACACATCCACACTGTCTCTGTGCATGTGAATATGAGACAGAATTGTGTGTGTGTGTCTGTGTGTGTGTGTGTGTGTGTGTGTGTGTGTGTGTGTGTGTGTGTGTGTGCAGTGGCAGGGGTGGGGGTGGGGGCCAGGGGGGGCATACTCTCACTAGAAGCACTCAGCCCTGCATCTCTGGGCTTGAGTGAAGTCAATGGAGCGAGGGCATTAAGTGGGGAGTGGTTTAACACAATCAGAGAGACATGCCGTTCCATTCGCACCGCACCGCACCAGCACAGCTCCGCCAGACCAGCTCGTGCCTCACGCTGAGTACTTTTCTCACGGCTGATTGGCAGCGGATGAAACACAGGATGCCATGAGAGTTACTGATTGCTGTGGAGGGTTCTAGAATGATTTGATGAATCACCCCGCAGAAGCTCTTCTCTTCCATCATCAGACTGTCTGTGTTCCAGTGACGCTAACCCACATCTGCAAAATCAAGCAGAACGCCACAACTGTCTGAGAGGGCAGGGCCAGTGAAGGATGTGTCCCTATGGCAAAGGCCTCTGGCCATGGTGCTGAAATGCAACACAGGGCTATCGGCTGGAGTCAACATATATTCCTAGCACAGATTTGGTGGTGGTGGCGTAGTACTGAATGAAGGTTCAAGGTTCAAGGGTTTATTTGTCACATACACAGAAATATTTTCGTAAAACAAATGTAGTGAAATTGCATTTTCAGAGAGAATGAACCTACCTCACATGTGGGTTTGAATATAAACTGCCTTGTTGGGAGACTCTCCCTGAAGTAATTGATAGTCCATAAATGTAAATTGCTTTGGATAAAAGCGTCTACTAAATGTAAATGCTCATCATGTACTGTGAGATTGTTATGTCTCAAGAGGCTGTCTGGACAGCTATGCATGGACATTGAAGAGTAGGAATTCCTGTCTGAAACTCACCCACGTCTTTTGCCATCCACAATAGAGGCAGCATACCAAATTGGTGATTGGTCATCAAATAGCCTACAGAATGATGTGCTCAAATGTTCAACCTCAAAACTGACCAGTCTCACTACTGCATTTACTGTACATCATGGCTATGACAACAAAAAAAGACTTTGTTTGATTTTTTTGTTTGTTTGTTTGATTTTCTCAGGCATATTGTTCAAACAGTGTTACCCTGCGGTCTTGATTGATCATGTGGTATTCTGATAGAGCCATCTGTATTAAACCATATCATTAAGCTTAAACGACCCCACATCTGCAAAATCAATCTATATGCATACTACACTCTTGTCCACACCTCCTGCGTAGATGTGCTTCTCAGAAATACACCTTATCACCGTTGCCTCAGATGCCCTTTTGTGGACCAATCGGAGGGGTTCACCCTATGGGTCGCCCACCTGGTGTCAGGTGTCACGGTGGCATCCCTGCGTCTCAGTGGGGGCCAGCATCTGCATGGCTTAAGGATGAGGAAGTGAGGCAATTATGTCAACAAACAGTGGCAGACCCCCGCCACTGCCGCATGGAAAATGAGGGTCTCCTGGGAGAGCGCTCCACAGTGGGGGTGCCATCTAAAGGCAGTGTGTGTAAATACCAGCCTCGGTTATAAACAGCCCCATTGCCAGCCCAGCCCAGCCCAGCCCAGCCCGACACCTAAGGGAATCCCTCTGCATCCTGTAGCTGCCCCTTCCACTCGTCTCTGTCATCACTATTGAAAGGTCAAGGAACGTTCTTCAGACTTGTGGTTCATGATGGGAAAGTTGGACATGACTGTTGTCAGTCAGGCAAAAGCAAGATCTTATATGACACACATGTTTTGATTGTGACTATCTTGACTATCTTGAGTGATCTTTGCACAGCTTTGGTATTTCTTTCTTTCTCATAAATACGGGAGGCAGTGTGTCTTGATTGGTACTACACATCCTTATCCTGTGAAGTACTGTACGTCAGATACATATTAATAAGGTGATAAGCTAAACCGAAGCAATGGACTGACATTAGAACTTCAGCCTGAACTGCATCAGACAATTTACAACAACAAATGAATTGATAATAAGGCGCTCAAACTAAAAAAATCTGTTTAGAGTGTTTTTACCAATGAGTCAGATACACATCATTTATTTGACACCCAGCTTGAGATGACTTGGCTGATGAGTTTGTCACAGCTATAAAGGTCAGGTCACACAGGCACTGTCTTCTTGGCTGTCTGTCATAGATGAAGAAATCGAGTAACCATAGGCCACCAAGACAAGTGTTATTATACTGAGACACCCTAGTGTGCATGTACATGCTGGTACCAAACCAAAATAGAGATAAAAATCCAAGATAAAAATGAAAGCTGAAAGCTTGCCTGAATGAGCATCTTTTATATGTGTTTAGAGGATGTTTCTATAGAGGAGTTTCTATAGAATAAAATACAAATTCTCCCCAGTTGCTTTAGCATGTAAATACTTACAGTATGCAATAAACGAATACCTGAATGCTGTGGGGGATAAGACTATTCATTAGAGAAGTGTACATAATCATGGACGTACCCAAAGCATTTGCAACTTCTTCAAAGTGCTTTTTGATGTGCATGTGACAAAATGACACAATTTCAATAGAGATCTGAGAAATGTTCTAAAGCGACTGAGAAAAACTATAATTGGCTGATAGATATAGATAGTACTGTATTCATCCTAAGGGGAAATGAAGGAATGACAATGATTCAGCAGCTTTCACATCACAGGTGAAGTGATTTATGATGATTACATCATGAAGCTGGAGCTCAGTGAATAAAACAGTAGAGAAAATGAAAGTATAAAAGTTGCATGGCCTGAGAGAGATGGATTTCAAGCAGGCTTTTTTTGGTTCCCACTTTGCAAGGATGGCTGCTAATATCTCACAGCTGAGTGTATACTGTGAATAAATGATGACTCAATTAAGCCTTCTTTCTTCGCCCATGCATAGCACATATACACACATCTTAGCTTCAAAAATCAGAGAAAAAGTGGAGTTTCTTGTATCTTATCGGGGACTGTCTCTGGAAACATGTTTTCATTATACCCCAATATTTATTGATGTTGCAGCATTTGGAGGTTGTTAAAGGCAGGGATTGAGACCCACCGTGACTGGAGAATCCACCTGATCCATCTGAGGAGGCCTGAGCAATCTCTCTCTCAGCTAAGAGACATCATAAAGCCGGTTAGCAGACCTGGCAGAGTGGCATGCCGGGTCGGAGCAACAGGGAATGCCCCTAGGGCAGTGGTTCTCAAAGTGTGCTCCGGGGACAACTGGTGGTCCGCGGGAAAGCTTGAGTGGTCCGCGAGGGGATTTCCAAAAAAATATGTGAATTAAGTCTCTCTTTAGTTTCTCACTAACATTATTTTAAGGCCTAAGATGAGTTGGTCGATGAATACTATGAGGCAGGTCTGTAATTTATGTTTAGAAGAGCCTGTAAATGCTCATTAGAAATGCCTATTGATTTGGTTAAAGGGTAAAGGGCAGCATTATGTGACTTGGAGAGAGGACGTGAGGGTAGGTGGTCCCTGAAAAACATTTTTTTGGGCAAAGTGGTCCTCGGTCTGTAAAAGTTTAAGAAACACTGCCCAAGGACAGTCCATGGTCCATTTCTCCCACAGGAACCACAGTGTAAAGTTTCAGTTTCTGCACAGAGACCGCCAGCCCACATTGTTGAGACTGTGACATAATTGGACACTTGTCTCATACAGTTACAGTAAAAACTGTGCTGATTAAATAGCATCACATTTGGCAACCTGTAGGCGGCCAACAAGTGTGGTGTGTGGACAGCAATATCTCTGTGTAGTCTATACAACATTCAGTGAAGTCATGAATGTCATTGGGAATAGAACTGTAACTGTAATTTACAGCTAGTATAGGCCTACCCAATGACACATTGTGGCCGTAGGCTATATTAGCCCAGAATAATAAAAATGCAGCACACATAAACACATTCATAAATACTGTAGCCTGCTGCGCGCTACAAATTTGTACATTTCCGCCACCTGAATTTTTCTGGATGTTTTGTCTCCAGCGAACCAACCGCAAACACTGCCATTCCACATTCCCAAATCCATAGCCTACTTTCACTTTCAAAACTTGCTTCAAGAATAGCTTTCCCATCAGTTCCTCAAGCAATAAAAGAGCCGAAGCGTATTGCAAAACTGCCTCTCAATCAAAGCGTCACCACGTTCAACTAGTTCACGTTCATGAGTGAAATCACCCGAACCAATTGAATTAGACATTCTCTGCTAGTGTTACCAAACTAACCAATCGCAGAGGTGTTTCTGTCGGTCCTTTCACTGTCATCGGAAGCAAACGTGCGCAGCCGGGGGCTTTTACCCCGTGGCTGCGCGTGCATGTAACCATACAAAGCCTTTGGTGGTATTTAATCTTCGACGGCGAGAGCAACGGTGGACAGCTCCCGTGCTGAAAATATCTCGAAACGACGCGCTTACTTTCTCGTCTGAATCCATCTGCGGAGTACGGAGCGTTCCTATGACAGCAACAACCTGCCTAAGTATTTAGCTTACTCCATATTTGATTCACCGTTACCCGCTCGCAAATTCTCATAGGCTGCCGTCGTTGGAAGAGGCGAGAAAAAGGGTGCGTAACACCTGTTAGAGACTCAAAAACTATTGACTATAGACAAGTCAATCTGATTTCCCCGTGAGGAAAAGAGAAACGAATGTGAGTGATGAGTTGCTCTTTGCTCGCCGCACGGCTGTGCTGACGCTAACTAATCTCCGAAAGCAGAAATAAAGCCGTTTACATATCCGTTTATTCCTAAGCCCGACTGCTCTCCGCCACAAACAACGGACATGGATGGAAAGGAATTTGCTGTGACGAGAGCGCTGAGTGGATTTGTGTGGCTGCACTGCCTCCTTGGAAACTAGACTAGACCCTTCAAAGTGCATCTTCGTAGAGACACAATTTTTTATTATCACCAGGGTATTTTCAAAGCCCAACTTTAGGCTCTTTTTTTGCTGTTTGGAAGTATCTAACGGGAGTTGATTACCTTTGAAAATGGGGAAAGAGGAGTGTAAAACCATGCTCGACGCCCTAAACAAAGTGACCGCTTGTTATAGGCACCTGGTCATCGCTTTAGGTAGCACTTCAGACTCCCAGAATCTACGTGAGGAGTTGAAGAAGACCCGCAAAAAAGCACAGGAGTTGGCTGTGGCTAACAGGACTAAACTGACCGCTCTTCTGAAGGATAAGAGCATCAGCAAGGACGACCGAGCCGAATACGAGCGGCTATGGGTGCTTTTCTCCAGCAGCATGGAGCTCTTGGAGGTAGACATGAAAAGGTCTCTTGAAATCGGCCAGGATTTCCCGCTGAAGGTACCCACTCGCCACCTCATCCAAACGGGGATGACTGGTGCCACAACGACTGTTGCCGCCCGGGCCATGAGCGTGCAGAACATGAAGTACGATGCCAACGCTGACATCGACACGGCAGACTTGAAAGACCTGGAGACCGAAATTGTGCAGGTCGGCCAGATGAGAGAGGAGATGGAGATGAAGGTCCAGGTTGCGCCGTGGGCGGTGGAGGCGAAACAGGAAGCGGGCGCAGAGCTCAAATCCACCGTTAGTGTTGGAAATTCCTCAGTTGGCGTTATCTCTATCTGCGAAGAAGAGCCAAAGGAAGGAGAAGAGGGAGAATCTGACATAATGAGAGTTTTTGCCGGAATCATTTTTGTCGCCATTTTACTCATCGCTGGTATTTTAGGATACCTAGTGATAAACCTTTCGTGAACTATAATGACACAGTTGCATTCAAAGTGTTATTCTTTTGCGTGAAAGCGGGACAATCTATTGAGGTGCTCCAAAGATACAGTTACTATGTTGAGAAAAGGTAAACGCATTTCTGTGATAGCCTAATGTTTACCCATGCACAACAGGGAGACGAGAGACACATCTGCCAACTCGACTGTGGTGGCCCATTGCTGTAGTTAAATTTAGAGCTCTAAGTGGATTTGTGTGCTGATATGAGAATAGGTGGAAACAGTAACGTTAATGGTGTTCAGACATTTCCCAGTGTGTAAAAAAAGACGTCCATATGAAACAAAGTCGGTGAACACATCAGTGTTAATGGTTTGGATAACATCAATATCAGGAATAATCCGAATGGATTACTCAAAAGCGTGTATGCATTAATGTCCAGTTGAATAAATCGCCCAACAGCTAGAATATTCACTTTTTTTAGTGCTCGATCGTATCACATGTGCTGGCAGGATTTTCTGGAGATAAACAGCTACCCGGCTAAGTGGAAAACATAGCCTATAGGCTATTAATAGAGCTTTAGCTTGTCTGTGTGCTTTGGCTGAGGAGCCTTTTGAAAAAAAGTTCCAGTATGAAAGTTAAGTCTTGCCTCTCTCCAATGTCGCCGTGTCTGCACATGGACAGTTTTTTTTTTTTTTTTCAATTTGTAGGAATAACCAGCCTAGACGAGCTTTAATCATATTCTCGACGTCTTTTAGAATAATAAGGTTTCAGTCAATAGGCTATATGAGCTCTCATGTTCAGGATTACATATTCTTGCGCGTAGTTTTATTGGTTTCTGGTGTGACTTTTCAAAAGGCCTCTCAGTCTCTTGTACTGTTCTCCGCCAATGAAGATGTGTGCAGTGTTTGCATGTAATCACAACGCGGTTAGCTGATTTGTATATAATTGTAAAATTATTGTTGTATTATTTGTTGAAATAGTGTATATACAATAAAATATATTTATTATATATAAATCTACACATATGTAGAGAATTATTCAAAATCACACTGACAAAAGTGTTCTCATTATAGAAATAGAAATGTCCTATAGGCAAGAGGTGGCTGCTGTCTGGTAGACCAAGTCTTAAGCTTTCTTAAACAGATGAACCAAGAGGACAGTATTTGAACTATTCTGGGGACTCCAAAAAGGCAAACTCAAGATCTTGTGATTTAGGTTGTAACACTTGTTTGTTTGCATCTGAGTCTGACAAGAGAGAGATGCAAATAAATCTTTGCAGGACAGTTTCACAACTTGATCTTTGCCATGGGCCACGTTGGTGTTTGGTAGACCTACTTAAGTCAGAAATAGACAGCTGGGAACACTGGATTCCTAATGTGATTAAGAGTAAGTCTTTAATTATGGTGAGCTGGACCCTCTTTTGGAATGGCTTGTCAGTCTCAGAGCTCAACTTATCTTGTAAGCTAAGCTACATGTCTCTGTGTGTGGAATGGTCATCATGTTCTAAACCAAAATAACATGGAGATACTCTGAATTTTGGCATAATAGTCAGTGGCTTGGACTACTTGATACAGTTTAACTCCGTTTGAACCACTTTGGCTACTTCATTATTATGTCAGAATGATAGTATAGGCCTAGTTCCATATCTCATATCAGTTTAGAAAATGGCCACGTTTTATTTTCTATCATTCTTAATACATCTTGTAACTGCAGAAGTGTCACGTTTTAAATAGGAGAAATACTGGAATTCTTCGGGCACTTTTGAGCAAGATGCTAGGATGAGATGCTAAATGACTCCAAAAGATTTAATGATGTGAACCTGAAACTAAAAACTCTATCATCAGACTTAGGCAATGGCTGGATGAACGGAAAAGGTCAAACTACAGATTAACAGTGCATTATTGAGTTTGTGCATGGTTTCACTTTTATATCATGTTGTAGTTCCTGTGTTGTCTCCCGAGACCAATTTCTTTCGCTGTGAATTCAGAGGGCAGACAGGCAGCTAGCAGAACAAGGGGAGATGCTTAGAATCATGCTGAAACCATGCAGGAACTCCCAGTGCTCCTTTAACTGTAGGGGAGGTGGAACATGTGTAAATTGGCCTAAAATGTGCCATATTCCTTTAGGACATTCTCTCTTCTTGCACCAGTGCCACTACCAGATTTTGGGGACATTGACCAGATTTGCTGTCGTTGTCTATGGGTTTGTTTCATGTTGACATGTTTTATCCAAACTTGTACCTGGGCTACAAGAAATTCATATTTATGTATGGGAGTGGCCTATAGGTGCTCTAGGTCCAGACAGGTTACAAACACAGCTCCTCTACATTATATTGATATAAATACAGAAGGCTATTATAGGCCTATTAATTAGAATTATGTTGATCTCTCTTATTTAAGAAACAGTATATTGTTTTAATAACCTAACCATTTCTCTTACTGGCCAACATGACACTATCTAACACCGACTTGTGGTCAAGTAGAGCAGGTCCTCAGGTGAAATCTGCTTATTCTGCATTGCAGCTGTTTTCTGTCCTCTTCAACTTATTTTGAACTCTTCTGGGGTTACACTGTCATCATCTCTCCACAGCAGGATCAGGGCGGTCCGTGGGAGGAACACACTGGTGCTGTATTCTCCTGTCTCAGTCTCAATCTCTCCGTGGCAATGTTAATGGGCATTTCACTGAAGGGAGTCCCTGCCTTTTTGTAATCCCACTCAGGAACACAGCCAATCGCGTTATCGTGGCACCTGACACAAAGTGGTCCAGACAGCAGTCAAAGCCGTAATCCTCGCTACAGCGCATGACGTAAAATCTGCTCCTAGCTCAGCAATACATGTGCCCACGTGCCTCTCCTCTTTTCGCTTCAATCCCGTGCCGAATGCGATGGGATGCGATGCAGCTTGGGTCAAAGTACATGGATGCAGACAGCTGTTTGTCTCCTCTTGCTTCTCTGTTTGCAGCAGCGATATGTCACATTGCCATGGCTTAATAATGTGTCAGTTTTACTGGTTGGTCTGAAAGTTGACCCACTGGGAGATGATTATGGCTTTCAAATCTCTATGGTGTCTGTAAAAGCCATCAGTTAAAGCTTGTCTGTACAAATACCATTCCATGGCAGCACAGAATGTTGACAGCTAATTTAGAGATGTGCCAGCTACTGGATGGAAGCTCGATGGAATATTATTTATTATTATCATTTAATATGGGGACACAGAGAAAACACCTGCTGTGGGCACTGGTTAAGTTTGAACGTTTTCCTTCATGGCTCAAGTGAATCTCTGGGACCCACTAGGTAGTGTAGAGTATTAGATCCATAAGGCTGGTTCCTAGCAAGTTATCTAAAAATACCTGTCATAAAATGTTTTGAAATAAATTTTATACATCCATAATAAATTAAGAGATTGTAGAAAATATTACATGATTTTAATTAAATATCTTGGTACATATGGCAAGCTTAAGCTTTTAAAGAACACAGTTATCTTTAAGTACTCTGAACACCTTTATTACCCTCTGCACAAGATGAACAGCCCTGAAGCAAGCCAAAGCATCCTTGAAACTCTGTACAGAAGCCTATAGAAAGCAGCCTCTCATTTGGTAGTATGGTAACCATCCAGAGGATGCTGCATACATTAGAGAAAAATGAATATGGATTAAGTTTTTGTACACATTCAAAACCTAGCATGTGAATATATGAAGAGTGCAGAGCAGAGATGAGCTGGAATATTTTGGAGTTGGGCCAACATGGTAGGTACTGAAGGTAAACCCTAATGTTCCTGTTGAAATGAAAGCTGAACCACTGAAAGGAGCTGATGTCTGATAATCCTGTAATGGACAGACCCATCTGTTAAACATGGTATTGCACTCCAGCTGCATGCAGTGGGTGCATGCAGCAAGTGGCCTGAATGAATTTATGTTTAAAAAAAAGCCCTAAATTGAGTAATTCTCTTCGAGAGCTCAACATGATTTATTTTATGTTATGAATGAAGGGCCCCAATTTCAATGGGCAACATTCTCTCCCTCTCCACACATTAGCATTAGCACACATAGTTTGGGAACAGACACCATTAATCACTAGGTGAGCTGCAAAATTTTCAAATAAAGTTTGTTTTAAGGATTATTGGACTCACACAGATGAATGGAATCAAATATCTAAAGGAATCAAATATCTGAAACCGGAACATCAAAATCTTGGTGTTGATCATTCTAGACACTCCGGAAAATGGGCTAATCACGACAAACCAAACTTCTTTTTTGAGCATATCCTGCGTAGACATAGGTCCTAAACACAGGAAATCATGTGTACAAGTTAAAGGTTTTGTTAAAACATCCACGTGAACAAAAAGCAGGTCTTGAGAATTTTGATTTTAAAGACTTGTTTTTTTTATTTTACACAGCAATGAAAAGATACTATTGTGTGGGGTTCACAGGCACAAAATTGTTAAAAGGATGGTACACCCACTGTTGAGGAACTTTAGCAGTTGTGGCCGCTTCTGTAGTTGGCGCAGCAGTGGTTTGAATGGGGTTCTTCCAATGCATGAAAGGGCTCTGGACTCCATAGGGATAGAGCGACAGCATCCACTGTTGCTCTCGAGAAAGCGTGGCAGCTGGAGTGGTGGCTTCTGTAACAGGAACAGCAGTGGTTTGAAAAGGGTTCACGTACATGAAAGGGAAGGGTGACCACTGTTGCTGCTGCTGTTGTGGAACCTTAGCAGCTGGAGTGGTGGCTTCTGTAACTGGAGCAGCAGTGGTTTGAAAAGGGTTCTTCACGTACATGAAAGGGAAGGGTGACCACCGCTGCTGCTGCTGCTGCTGAGGAGCTGGAGTGGTAGCTTCTGTAGCTGGAGCAGCAGTGGTTTGAAAAGGGTTGTTCATGTTCATGAAATGGTAGTACCACTGTTGCAGCTGCTGCTGCTGTTGCTGCTGCGGAGCTGGAGTGGTGGCTTCTGTAGCTGGAGCAGCAGTGGTTTGAAAAGGGTTGTTCATGTTCATGAAATGGTAGTACCACTGTTGCAGCTGCTGCTGCTGCGGAGCTGGAGTGGTGGCTTCTGTAGCTGGAGCAGCAGTGGTTTGAAAAGGGTTCTTCATGTTCATGAAATGGTAGTACCACTGTTGCAGCTGCTGCTGCTGCTGCAGTTGCAGCTGCTGCTGCGGAGCTGGAGTGGTGGCTTCTGTAGCTGGAGCAGCAGTGGTTTGAAAAGGGTTCTTCATGTTCATGAAATTGTAGTACCACTGTTGCAGCTGCTGCTGAGGAGCTGGAGTGGTAGCTTCTGTAGCTGGAGCAGCAGTGGTTTGAAAAGGGTTCTTCAAGTTCATGAAATGGTAGTACCACTGTTGCAGCTGCTGCTGTTGTGGATCCTTAGCAGCTGGAGTGGTGGCTTCTGTAGTTGGTGCCAGAGTGGACTGTGGGATGGGTGAGGACGGGCAAGACAGAGTAACAGGATTGCCCTGCCACAACATCGGCAGCAAGTAGTAAGGGCCCTGGAAGAATATAAAGTGCAGTCATACAATTACTGTATACCAACTCAAAACCAAAATGTGACCTGTTATTAAAAAAAAGGATGTAATTTAATCTGTTAAGGGACAACTTCAGTCAAATTTCAACAAGAAATCCATTATTGCTCAAGCTACCCAAGACTAGCCAATACTAAAGACAAGGTATTTTGGTTCACTTGTACAAACTTCCTTGAACAAAGAATTAGCACTGACAACCCATGAGGTCAGAATTTTAACATCTTAAAAGGAATATTCCACCTTTTAATGAATGTTTTCACCCTCTAACCTGGAGTTATACATGTTGACAAAAGCATTTTGTTCTCAGTGCATGCGTTTCCCTGTCCGGTAACCCCAAATTTAGTTTTATTTTAGCAGTAGCTTAGGATAGGCACTGGAATGTAAAGTTGCCAGATAGCAACTCTTTGGCTACTTTACTTTCCAGTGCCTATGCTAAGCTAACGGTAAAGTGGGGTTACCAGACTAGGAAAACACATACACCGAGACCATAATGCTTTTACCCATACATGCAAGTCCAGGAATGACCAATTTTCACAAAGAACTGGAATATTCCCTCGACATGTTCCAACATGCTGAGCTCTTGTTAAAATTTGACTGAAGTGGCCCTTTAAGTCTACCAATCATAAGACACCCCATAAGAGAACACTACTAAAATGAAAAAGGAGCAGTCGTCATTAACCTTTGGTTGTTGAGGCTAAATGCATAAGGGCACCATTTTGTTTTATAGGGATTTTAGTTGGCTTGCCGTCCCACTTTTTAACTACAGGGCTACAAGTCACATTTATGAAGCCTAGACTTACCCTTCTTACTATGTCACAGCCATTATAGGGGATAAGAAGAACAAGAGAGTTCAGTCCCCTGTACACAGAACCACATTCTCGTTGGAGGTGATTTAGGGGGGTAGGTATGCCACCTGTGGACAGAACAGACAACAGAAAATTAAGATCTCCATTCCATGTCTTTTTTTTTGCAAAACAAACACTTTGTTGACCCATAAACATCAGGTCTAAATTACACAAGATACCTCTGTCTAACTGGAGCGAAGAGGATCCAGGGCCTTGTGCAGAGAACTTCATGTGGTCCTGAGTACATTGTACTTTTGGGGTTAAACGAGCCAAAGCGGCCTCAGAAGACGACAGGTAAGGGTTATATCCACTGAAGTCTACACTCGGAGAATCGGACTGAATATTAACGTCTTTGTTCGTGGCGCCTTTGACATACCGACTTGATTCTGGTGAAGCTGGCCCATCTCTTCTGCCGAAAGTAATTGTCCCAGTGCGAACATCCTTTGACTTTTCATTGGGGTTTAGATCTGTTCTTGGCAATATTTCGAGACTAACGCAGGATGTTTGACTGATAAACAGAAATACAGGACATATGAATGCAACACATGTCTTAACAATAGACCCCATTTCTGTACCTCAGGCAGCGAACAGTATCACGTTTTCTCGTAACTCTGTCAGACTTTAAATAGACGACAAAAACGTGTTGTAATAGGCTTTTCAATTATCACCGACTTGAGTGACACAATCAGTTTGCCAGATGATAGCCTACAGCTGGTTAGACCAATTTACATTAATCGTTGACAGCTGAATTAGTTGCATTGATCGAAATGACGACATCAATTACGCACAGTGGAAAAGGAAACGTAGGCCGACTCCCGAACCCTCTGGTGGGCTGCTATTCGATCGGCCGTACCAAAGCAAAAGGCTAATAAGGGTCAAGGAATCTTTCTTTAATCACCCTACTGAACACATGCACACCGTAGCCTAAGGGCAAAGTAATGGGTAGTCTTTGTCACCCTAATTTCACCTCTAGGCTACTCTGGTCACCCTATTCTATGAGATCATTGAAAGTGGCAGGCAGTTTATGCTGATACAAGGGCAGGAAGATATATCTGTGACTAGTGCTGTAAGACTGTGGGCTGTATGCAACATTATATTTATGATAGTTTAATTGGGGGTGGGGCGTGAGTGACCATTGGTAAGGTAAAGACTGCAATGGGGGTGGGGAGGTATGGTCTCTCAACAACATGTTTTTCAGATGTCATTGAATGCATTCTTGACCATTTTGGAGTTCACTGAAGACACCAAATAGCCCAGCCAAAGATCATGGAATAGCCTACTCCATTGTCTGGCCTGGCTTTGAATGCTATGATGAAGTTAAATCAGCATCTTCTTTACACCCCGGCAAGTCCCTCTCACTGCATAGATGATTAATGAAACCTTCCACCGGCTTGCTGTTGGTTGGCTTACAGGAAGGGATTCCTTTACAGCAGTCTCACACACAGGCTCCACGGCAAAGAGTGGTTTACCCAGAATTCCTCTTCTCGGTTTTCCGTATTCTGGGTAGTGGATTACTACCTAATGCGCCGGTCCAGACAGGCTTTCATCTGAACACAAGCTGGCTTGGCACATCAAATGCCTGTCACTTGGCAGAGAGTGGTAAATTCAATTGAATTCAATTCAATTTTACTTGGAAAGCACCAAATACAATTACCTCACAGTGCTTTACAGACGGTACAAGGAGCACCCAAGTAACAGGGGAATAGGAAAACTCCCTTCTATTTGCAATGAGTCTTTTAAGGAGGAAGCCTAAGGCAGATCCACAAGTCATGGGCTCAAACTAACTGCGGGGGGCCCAATGAAGTACAAGTAGTCAGTAGTTTAGTGATAGATCATAAATTCTCCATGGTTTTGACTAGGCACCATAGTAGCATAACTAATAAAGGATATTGTCTGTCACCATCATATGGTGTCTATAGTTGTGGTTGGACAAATGCAGTTAGGGATAACATTTAAGGGTGGGGGCAGGCATGGACTGGCCATAGGGCATACAGGGCAATGCCCGGTGGGCCGACGGTCATTTTTGGGCCGGGGCTGTCATTTACTCTTAATTTTCATAAAGGATATTGGGCTAGTTTAATTAAATCTCTCATATTCATGCAACATGTAAGACCTACGGTGTTATTTTAGCTAGTCACAACGTTAATGCCCGGGCCATTTTTTGGTCCCAATCCGGCCCTGGGTGGGGGCACTTCATAGGTCATATCTCATGAGTGTATAAATGTGGGGGAGAGAGGGAGAGTTGTAGCAAGACAAATGTGAGATTTACGGAAGCGCTGGGCTATAGCAGCAGAACGGGGCATGGTAGCTCAACACCTCAGCAAGGATGGTCAGTGGCAGTCCTTCCCGATAAAACCCATGAGAGGTGGTGGTATACCGTGCACCATCTCTAACTATAGGAAGCCTCAAATAGGAAGCTTTTAAGTCTAGACTTAAAAGGTATTGAGAGTGTCTGCTTCGCAAATGTAGAGAGGGAGAGAATTCCACAAGACAGGCGCCTGGTAGTAGACAGCTGTAAATTCAGATATCCACAATTTTGCAAGGAGATTAATATTTGGGGATCATGGGTTTTCCAGGCCAGTAAGGGATAAGTAGATCCCTAATACTGTACAAAGTAAAGTTGGACAGTTGAGTGCTTTATGAGACAATAATTTTAAAGTCAATCCTGCTTTTGACATTGAGCCAATGTAGGGACGCAAGAATAAGAGAGATGTGTTCATATGTGTTTCTTTTTTCTTGTGAGTGACAGCCACAACTAAGTCCAACAAAGTATTGTAAGAGTTAAAATTGCTGGAGACTTTATCAAGCCGGCTGCCATAAACTGCAGTTATGATCGGCTACTGTACATTCTGGGTGGAAAAAAGGCAAAGTTAGAAAGTCAGTGGAATGGGAATATGAGGAGGCATTCAACCAAGAATTAATTGACTGGCTGATAAAATCAGGTAATTCAATAAAGACTAATCAATGAATGCAAACATGGTTTGAACCAACAGTTGAAATTTTTATGGGTTTACCATTTTTATTGACTGTTTCAAGAGTTTACAGTATCAGAGGAAAAGTAAATGTTTTGTCATATACTAACCAAGATCACTGTAAGGAAGTGCATTTTCTTATTAAGAGGGTAATTTATAACAATGTGAACAGCAATCTTACAGGCTCCATCACTCTCTCTCTTTCTCAGTCACACACACACACACACACACACACACACACACACACACACACACACACACACACACACACACACACACACACACACAAGTTGGTAATCTTTCATAATCCATTACTTCCAGAATGAGGCCACAAAGCATTGTCTACTTGAAACATCACATCATCACAAAGTACCTAGACCAATGGCACTACTTCAGGAGAATTTTTAACTCTATTTTTCAAAACAAATAAAACAAATAAGCTATAATAACAATAAAAATAATATACATGAAACAGAATAGCACACTCTTGTGGTGGGGAATGGTACTGTCACTGCTGTTTTGGAGTGGACTGTTGCTGATTTGTAATTATGATAAGTGTAAGCACACCAGTTTATAAAATTGCACACCTTAAACTGTAAGGTAATCGTTTTTTACTATTTTGCCTCAATAGAGATGGTGTTTAATTTAAAATGATTGTTCATATCAAATATCTAGACATTCTTATAATATTGATTTTGTCAGGAATGGGACAAACTTGTGGTCACAGAACTTTAACATCATAAACTTCTGTATCCGTTCCGTTACACCTTGAAGCATCAAAGACATGACATTCGCAAGGTCAGTATGAAAAGGCCACCTGAAAACACAACACCTCCAGCCACATGGCCATGGAGGCACAATAAACACTTGTTCTAATAATTAACAACAGCATTATGCATGTTTTCATTATCAATAATATTATTTTACACGGTTCACATTACTCAACCAGTCTCAAAGGGGTGTCTTTCACATGCATGGCTTCATCGTTGAGTTGAAAAAAAGCTTTTAGGGGGAGTTGTGGCTCGGTTGGCTGGGGCGCCATGCCGTGGGTCCGGGGGCCCGGGTTCGGTTCCGGCCCGGGGTCACTTCCCGATCCCTCCCCGTCTCTCTCTCCCACTCGTTTCCTGTCTCTCTACACTGTCCTGTCTAATAAAAAAAAAGCTTTTAAAGCTTTCTTGTTTGTTTATTTGTTTGTTTTTTTGCCAGAAATATTATGCAATCTTTTCATTTGCTTAACTTTATGAGGTAGCAACATGGAGCAACAAAAGAGAAAAGGCTACTTTCAAGCATAAATATCCTACACCTATGAACTTTAGCGATACCCACTCAAACTCTGTGGCAACATTATGGCTTTGCAAAAATTAGCAAGAGAAATACAAATTCAGCACCTGTGACTGTAGAGCATGTAAAGCATTGACAGGAGAAGAGAATTTGAAGGCAGTGTTCCGCAATGGCGTCATATTATTGGGACAAATACATCTTCAACAGAGGGAGGTTGGGGAGGGTCTTTGGTATTTTTGCCCTCAATGGTGCCTTCCGGGCAGCGCTGCTTTCAAGGCACTACTCCACTCAGTTTAGGGTTAGGATGAGGTTTGAGGAGGTTAGGGTTAGGAAAAGGGTAAGGGTAGTGCCTTTTAGGCTGCGCTGCCTGGAAGGTGCCGTTGGGGGCAAAAAACACCATTGAGCGGTGGGGGAGCTCTCAGAGACGACTAGTGGGTGTGCTCCCTCTGCCGCCATTACTACTGCTACCACTATCACTGCTGTTGGATGGAGCTGGCAGTGGACTCAGGTGCTTGTACTTAGGGGTGATGTTGATCTGCACGGAGGTGGTGTAGGGGTCGTGGAAAACGATGCGGTGGAGGCTGGAGCTCTCTTGCTGGAGCTCCTCGAGACTCTTCTGCGTATGCATGTTCACATCACTCTGACCTGACATGTCCACCTGTTCAGGGTACAATCCATCACCTTAGAGAACGACAGAGACAGCAGTTTAAAAAAAGGCAAATTAGTATAACATAACACTAAAAAGAGGATAAAGAGCTTGGCTAAAAGATCTGAAATTCCTACACCGAATCTGAATCTTATCTAAACCCATTAAAACCTGGAGCAGTTATCTCTGTGTTTTACCCCTTTAGACCTGGAGCAGGGTATGTCACGTCAATCATTTTGTCCATTTTAAGGCCTGGAACCAATGACTTTCAAAAAGTACACTTGAAAGTTATGACCAAGCAAGTCAGCCCAGATACAAGACAAAGTTGTAGGCTCTGTTTTTTATTTCATGCTTTTATCTGCTTCAGAGCCTGAGAGACATGACATTTAATAGGCTTTGACAATTCTTTTGTGTTTTCTGAAAATCCCAGTTTTTTAGCAGGCATTTTAGGGCTAAATGGGCTGAAAAATATAAATCTGGAGTCTTGGTCAACTGTAGGATATTGGCGTTCTTCATTAATAGTAGGCTACTGTGTCTCAGGACATCATTAAGACAACTTTTTTTTTTCTCAGAAGCATTTTGCAAAAATTACATCAACCTGACACCACAGAGGTGAATGCACTATGCATACTGTTTGAAGGGTTCCAGTGCACGACTTGAGACAGAGCAATAGCCTAACTAGACACAAGACAGCTGAGCAGCTGACATTTGATATACATGTACCTCAATACAATTTCTGTGAGACAGCAACAACAACAACAACAACAATAATAATAATAATAATAATAATAAAAATCACCCTGACTTTTAATAATAATAATAATAATAATAAAAATCACCCTGACTTTTAAAAAATAATTTGGCCCAAACTGCATGTCAGCTCATGCACCCTACCTGGCAACAGAGATATATAACAGTCTGCAGAGGTGAGTCTGATAGGCAGCCACTGCTCACAGCCTTCAAGAGAGCGCTGTTGAGCAAAGCGATGGAGATCATCCAAGCATTGGAAGTGACATAGGCGCCCCAGGTCATAGAGTTGAGGTGGGGCGATCCACAGCTCACGCGCCTCGTAACTATCAAGGACCTCGATGGGAGTGGACCACTGTAGAGAGGGTAAGCAATGATGATGTAGGCTAATGGTTTTGGCCCACATGGGTGATCAATTACAGTACATAGTCATATTGATGTACTCAGTCATATCATGTAGGAAAAGCGGGTCGATACACTTACACACATTCATTCAGGTGTTGGTAAGAGAAAAAAATGTGCATAAGGATAAAACTCATTGCAGCCATTGAAGACGTTGAATTGAAGAAGTACGTAATCCATTAGAAACAGTAAAGTTAGTGCTTAACATGTTACAATGAATCCAAAACTTTTAACTGTCACATACTCCCTGTGACACCCCGAGTCCTGCCGTTTACCCCCTACATCAGACTGGTTTCTCAAACAATCAAAACTCACATAAACAAACATAAACACAAAATGACACACATTGGAACAATGTAGAGACAACTGGGTCATTAAGCCTATTAGGGATGATACTGGTGTAGTTCTTTTTCCATCTCATCTTTATATTGGTGAGAGCTGAAAATCACAAAATCATTAGGTGTACCCCCTAGAATTGATCCAAATACACCCATCAGTAGGATACTCTGACTCCAGTTTGAAAACCCAACCATCATATTCTAATGCAAAGCAATAAATTATTTGCCATCTATTGGCATCTTTTCCTCTTGGTCAGGAATGTATAACCTGGGCCAGAGTCACTCCAAAAACTGGTGAGGTAGGCCTAAGGCAATCCATTTACATATGACAGAAATAATGATGCCAACACATAAACAAACAAGAAAACACTTAAAGGCATAGAAATCATAGAACATATCAAAGCAAGTGTATCCCAGACAACAGTGTCTTTCTTGAGGTCCTCACCTTAAAATGAACAATCTCCCTCTCATCCTGTACAGTATGGGGGATGTCCTTTAAGCAGCAGATGAAGAAGGCCGTGTCATACCTCCTCTGTTTGCCGTAGACAGCCGTAGGAGTAAGCCAGTTTCCCCACTCCTGCAAGGCCCAGATGTTGGGCAAGCATTCCAACTCCCTGCACATCCGGATGAAGTTAAATGGGTTCTTCATCACTAATTGCCTCCAATTAGCCAGTTCCCTTTCGCCAAACATATTTGATATTTGTACTAAATCTGTCATACCAGTCCTATCTTTGCTTTCCATAGATCGGAGCACATTGGGTTCTTCCTCTTTTGGTACAACCAGGAGTACACCTGATTCTTCGAAAGTTTCCCGCACCGCGCAAATTCTGAAAGCAACGTCACCTGGAATAGGAGAGCCGAATTTCATCCTGTCCGTGGCGAAAATAGGGGGTCTAGTGTGAGTTGGCTGTTTAACAACTCCTAAACCAAAATTCGGTGAATGCGTAAAGTTCCTGAATATATCCAGCCATTCGCTTGAAAAGTCCGAATTGTCCACGAGACCACCGGGAAATACATATGCATTTGGCATAAACCCACTCTTACCACTTCGTTTCAGCAAGAGAACCTCGTAATCAAAGGCTGACTTGTGAGGTAAATCTGACTGGGTCCAGGTGACAGGTGGGTTTGGAGAATGTTTCTGAATACTTGTCCTTAAACTGTCAACAACAGAGGAGCTTCTGATCCCTGCTGTTAAAATGACAGTTGCTGCCTCCTTCCAGTGTACCAACGCAGTGTTCATCTTGAAAAGGAATGTTCGCAAGCTAGTCTACATTTTGCGTTTGTTATGGTTTGGCTCCACTCTTGACACATACAACTGTAACTTCTCGTTGATGTTTTCGCCAAACACATGAAGGACACAGATCAGTGAAAGTAGCGACGAAGACAAGCTTCAAAGGCGAACACAACCGCCTAAAAGAGAGTGCGCCATCTTCTGATGTGGAGGACTACACAATCTACGAAAGACCTGTAAGTGGAGGGGTCATGACTTTGTTTCCGAAAATGCCTGTGTGTACTAGGCTGATCTCTGCAGAAAGCAGTGTGTAGTATGTAGTACATGAAAAATAACAAAGGAGTTAGTAGTATGTGACTCAATTAACATTCAGTCAAGAGTAGGCCTACATGTTGCCCATTACATTACTAACCTCATTTTAATTTCCACTTAATTTGTACGTGTATTTCAGTCAGCATTTCAGATGGGACATTGATGTCCCACAGCGTGCAGAGCTGTCCACTAGATGGCAATACATAATACATTTCCAATTTATAACCACATTTGTCATAGGTGACCCAATTAAATCATATTACCAGCACTATTTCAAGGAAACACAGAACTGATCTTATTACTGATGTGATTCTCCTTCAGCTGCATGTTCAGCTGTTAAAATCAATAGATTTAAAAAAAAAAAAAAAAAATAAGGACTGTCCTAAACTGTAGGCTAATGTTGGCCCCTAGATGGAGCCAACACGAAGGGATTCCATGCATATACAGACTTTGCAGTAATTCCATGTTAGGTATTTACCCGGACATGGGACACCTGTGATATAAGTCATGTAAAATGATGTTTAGTGAGGCAAGGCTGCCTCCCTTTTATATTAAGCAGATTCTATTAGCGTGGACACTTGGATATTATTGGCTGTGTTTTCCATACATTAAGTTTTCACTATAGTCCTTTAGTACTTGCCCTAATGAGCTGAAAATGAACAATCAGGTCATGGTCCTCATGGCCTATCCAGGAAATGTTGGAATAGCTTTCAGCAAGAGGGAGGAGTGAGTGTCATAGCTGCAGTCACCCCTAGGTGAAGCACTGTATAGCATCTCACAGAACAGAGTTTATCCAAAGTGCTTTAAAATAAACAATGTAAAATAACAACAACAATAATAATATCAACAACAATAGGATTAACTCATTCATTTCATTTGAGACTACGGATAAATTTAACATGACCTCAAGTTTAGTCAGATATCACAGGCATGTTTTTCCAGGGAACATTTATCTGATAATGATTAACTTGACAGGATATCGGGGTCAACCCGGGGATCTTTTTTTTTCTTTTGTATACAACGTCTTTCTTAATTTCAATATTCCTTCAACACAGAAGGCAAGATGTGTCTGCATGCGAAGAGGAGTGTGGTGTCTGAATCTCAACACAGACCTCACATAGAGCGCAGCCTAGATTTCTAGAAAAGATGAAATCAAAGTAAATAGTTGTGTGCACACATCCAAATGAAGAGTTCAGATGCAAAACCCCCTAACTCCACTTGACCACTTTTTGAGAAAAAGGCCATTTTTTATCAGCCGTTTAGAGTGTTTTGATTGTAAACAGATATTTTAGACATGGCTGGGAGCAGGTTGTATTTTATTTTTTTCACAAAAACATTTCTTTTATATATTCTAGATTTATACAGGATTCACACAATATCATTAACTCAGTTTTCACAAAAATGGTGTTTAGGGGGTTTTGCATCTGAACTCTTCAAATATCTTATTGCAGGTGCTAGATCAAAAGGATAAACTGATGAAAAAACAAAAGGATTTGCACACTGCCTTCAAGAGACTCCTTTTCAAGAGACTCCTTTTGTATTTTCATTAGGGAAAAGATGGGCATATGTTTTGGCTATGTCCAACACTGACAAACTTCTGGAGGTTTTTTACAGTATATGTGTGGCAGGTTCATCCCACTGGAACCAGTCACTGCTATGTTTGGTGTAACAGCTGGTGATATTCAGATCTCCACATCCCAAGAACATGCCATTGCATTTGTGTCAACTTTAGTTTGGAGACTTATCCTGCAGCATCTTTCTTTTCTTGGGTAAATGACTTCCTTGCTTATTGCTCCTGGTACATTTTGTATAAGTGTTCAGAAATAAATTAAAGTAATCATCAGCATTGAAAAGTTATGAATAGACAGAAAGAAAGTAATATAGGCTAATGTATTTACACCATAGGTTCTCAAAGTGTGGCCCGCGGACACATTTTTGGTGGATCTTGATAACATCTGTATAACCTTTAAAACTCAACATTTCTTTCAAGGACTCAATCGTTTAGTGGTGTTTAGAGGCATCCGGCTTTATGCGAAAATGTAAACTGTAGAGATGCAACATGGTTATTAAAATGATTACAAATACAATACAACAATCACATGAATAGGAGGCCTGAGCAGTGTAAAAGAGGAGAAATGATCAGGTAGTATTCAAGGCTAAGAAAAAAAAGCTTTTTTTTTTCTTTTAAATTTGGATTTTAAATATAGGCCCATGGGAAGTTTGTATAAATATAGGCTGTCAGTTTATGGAGTAACATACCGTAAAAAAAGGCTGACTACCCGTAAGCACAATCATTATTGTTTTTTAAACTAGCATTGTTTCCCAAGCTATTGAAAAAAATGTTACATCAACACAAACACACTCATTGCTTAAGCCTGTGGAAACTTCCCCAGAACTTCCCTGGATTTGTTAGTGGGCTGTTTTTGCTTTTTGTTTCAATACAGATTTTTTTTTTTTTTTTTTTTTGGCATACAAACACTTTACAAGATCATGCCAATGTTTAATTGCAAAAAAATATAGCATTGTCATGCTGTAAATAGGTTTTCTTTTATTTATATCCTGGATGGCTGATGGGAATAAAACATGCATTCTCTGATACCTCAAACAATGGCAAAAGTTGCCTAGTGTTCCTTTAATGATTTCAGACAAGGTTAAAATATCAAAATGTCTTTCCAGACTGTAACATCAAAATGTCCTTCAAACTGCCTTTGCACAATACTGTATGTAGCCTGAAGGGCTAAGTGACTCTCTACTAAATCTTTGCAGAAATTGTTAAACATTATGACCAATTCTTCACACCCCCTACACAGTACACTGGCAAAGCAAAAAAGCATTTTCAGCTGGCGGCTTTGCCAACTCAGTTGCAGCCGGAACAGGTATAAGAGGATTTTTTTACCCACTGCAATATCACTTTATATTGACTCCTCTCTGAGCAGAGAGAGACGACTTAGCTTTTCATCTGAAATGCGCAGTACTTTCAATGCAGTTACAGTCTCACTTGCTACTGGAACATGTGGTGTCTTGACAGCTACCTCACCTCTGGCAATGTCTTTTGGTTGGATGTACAATCAATATATAGCATGAGGTGGTGACTCTCTACAAGGATAAAGCCATGTGATTGGTTCGACCAAACTTGGGAGGAGAGCCACTGAGGCCCTATGGTTCGTTTCTAGACAGATTAAAAAAAAGATGTCTGAAGAGTGAGTGTCATAGCTGCAAGTCACCGTTAGGTGCTAGGGTACGTCTAGATTTCTTGGCTAGAATTTCCAGAGTGCTAAATGTTATATTACGCCCCCTTTGTAGGGGACAATTTTTTTTATCAACCTTAACTGTACATCTCTGACTCTCTGACTAAAATATGAGTCCTTTGCAGCTGCATTTATTGAGGTTAGGTTAAAGTGACCAGTGTGTACAGCGTGAACAACAACATACAGGACTGACTCATCTAGTTGCTTGAGCAATGCATTTAGAAAGAGGAAGCATATGTGGACAAGGGCCTCAAGGAGCTAACATGTGTGTGTGTGTGTGTGTGTGTGTGTGTGTGTGTGTGTGTGTGTGTGTGTGTGTTTGTGTGTGTGTCAGTGAGCATGGAACTGCAACCTTGCACCCTGTTAGCTCCTTGAGGTGATTGTAATGTATAACAAACAACAGCATGAAACAAGCAAAACAAAATCAAATATTTGATCAGTCTGTTTGTCTGTAAGGACTCTTGCAGACACTTCTGAGGTTGGCCTATCTGGAGGCTTTGAAAGCATTTGCTGGAGCTAATTGGTAGTATTATATTCTCTGCAATAGTTGTATCAGGTTAGAGATGGTATTTTGTTGTTGCTGTTTGTATATCAGTGAAACATTTCATTATAATATTTTAATATTCCCTTTAGACCCACCAATGCTTGCCTGCTCCTCTACATGAGGTAACTCATGGAACCGTATATTCTCCCTTAAACAATTACCACAGAGATCTTTATCATGAAGAGAAACATATTGAGGTACCCACATTATGCTTCTTTAAAGACCCTTTCCTCTTGCAGGCATGGTGGACACCTTAAGCAAGCTTCACTATTGTGCCTAATAGCTCCTGTGAAGTCAGTGTCTGCTTACTTTCAGACCAGTCACTAAATAACAATGAAGCATTCTGACAAGTTTTTTCTTAAGTGAAAATATTTAAGACTTATTGGACTTTGACATTGAAAATAATTAAAGACAAAATTTGACCATCTTGACCAGCAGACCTAAACTGATTCACACAGTTTTCTCCCTGGATTAAGGGATCGTTCTTGGACTTAATTTTTTCTTAGAATAGGGATGTATTCATCTGAAGAAAACCAAGAAAGAGTTCAAAGAGGGTGGAACATGTAATCTGCTTCCTTTCTAGGAATAATGATTGCATTCATGAACAAGTCATTCAACAGGATGGGAGAGTATAAAGCAAGTGAGACTGCAGAAACTTTAAACATTTTTTCAAACATTTTTTAAACTTTTGCACTCTCACTGTCTTTATACTCTCCCATCCTGTTGTATGACTTGTTCATGAATTAATCAATCATTATTCCTAGAAAGAAAACAAACACACGTTCAAAAAAGATCCCCTTTTTGAGTATGTGAAATAATAACAAGCGAAGAATGTCTTCATCGTTAACACATCTGAGTCAGAATGTTGTTGAACTGCAAAGTTTATAAAATATCTGCCTAGACACATGCGTCACAATATTAGTGAATGTTTAAACAGAAATCTGTGAGAACCCGAGATTACTGAACAACGGCTAACCACATTTAAGAATTCTAATAGAAATCTACACTGCTTTGCATACATCCCAAGTCAACTCCTTGTTCTTCTTGGTTTTCAGAAACAGCATCTGAATATTATCGGTGAAGAGACCAGCTATCAGGGATGAAAAAACAGCAGCCTGGAACTACAGCCAGTCGTTAAAGAAAAGATTGATAAAGCTGAAAAATGTGTGTGTAAAAAGTTTTAACCCTATCCAGATCTGGCTTTTTTTTGGCATTCCTCTCATAATTTATGAACAGAATGGCGTATGACCACAAAATTTGGAAGAGATGATCTACATCCAACAAACTATGCATAACATCATTTTGGTGTCATTATGTGTTATTAAGACGTCCTTATGACATCATTATCTGATTATTTCCCAAAATGTCACCGTACTGTATTTTCCATCAAATATAGGTAATGCACCTCAATTTTAGTCACTATATGCTTCAGACCACTTAAATGTTCACAAGGTTTTCTGATGCTAATGGAAATGATAAGTATGCGATAAAGAAGGCGCACTGATGAGACTTCAGTGAGAGATCAGTGAGAGATCAGTGATTTTTGGTCAGACATACCTGTCAGAAAACTGTTGCCATGGCAACACCAACAATGATAAACCTAATCTTTTGGTACTAAATTGTAGCCAACAAAATTTTAGGAAAAGTCACCAAGTTTCGTAGTCATAGTGTAAGTCGTTAAGGAATTATACGACATCAAAGTTGGTGCGCGCACCCCGGGTCTGGATAGGGTTAAGGTACTCCCACACTGCAGTGGCACTTAATTAGGTTGTTGCATCTGAACTCTTCATATAAAGTGGTCATGGCATTGCAGGTTAGATTCTACATTTTACGGGGATGAAAACACATAGATTACATATGGTTCTGTTTTGTTTCAGGTATTCATATTTAGAGGGTATCAAAGTGTCGTACATAGTTTAAGCATCCCAGCTCAGGCAAGTATTTTCACACCACATAAGGATCCTTGAAATAAACACAGCTTCCACAATTATTTTGTCTCATGGTGAAAGATAAAGATTAATTTTACTGTGGCCTTGACTACAGTTCATCTGGTGACCTTTCGCATATCTCTGAGCATTTACCTTGCTTTATTTGGACGTATCTGATCATTTGGTGTGTGTGTGTGTGTGTGTGTGTGTGTGTGTGTGTGTGTGTGTGTGTGTGTGTGTGTGTGTGGTGGGCAGGTGTGTATGGGGTTAGATGTCGCTATTTAAGATTAACCTCTAAAGACATACCACACTTTACAGGAAGACTGCTGCTTTAAGATAAAAAGAAGCAGACCACACACACACACACACACACAAACACACACCACAACATACCACAACACATTAAGCCACACGAACACAGGCAGAACACAACCTGCTGTTTGATGTGGCTCACACTCAATACCACACCCACCAAAACAAGAGCAGGCCTTCGGAGCGCACTCACGTCCAGGGATGGGCAGTGCTTCACACGCATATCTGTGATATCTATGTGAATAACAAAATAGTATTTCAATATACTTGCATGGGTGCTCAAAATACATCGGTCAAATGGTCATATGTCTTTGCCCATTTAAACTCATATTCTTGTACAGAACATTAACTGATTTGAACAGGAATGAGTCAGACCTTCTGGCGACACCTTCAAGATACTTTTTGATTTCTTTTGATATTACTAGCCTATCTATTCATTCATTTGAAAGCCGAAAAAGGGAACAAATGTGTGGCCTTTCTTTGTTAAATGGTTTTACTAGTCATTTACTTGTCACTGTCTGATGACATTTCACTAACAGCTGAGCCTTTTTCAGTAGCTGAGTGTCGTTATCAGTCCCAGTATCTCTCTGCACATGCAGTCTTTCAGAAATGGGGAAATCCCATGGATATTTTAAATACATTTTTTGGGAATATCCCAGACAGAGTGATTCAATCTCTAGGTTCCTCTCTACAGAGGCCTCGTAAAAGAATCCAACTCTTGAAATATGACAATGTGCATCACAGGGACAAGTGGGCATTATTAGTCATTGAGTCTAGAGTGCTATTGTGTGTGTGTGTGTGTGTGTGTGTGTGTGTGTGTGTGTGTGTGTGTGTGTGTGTGTGTGTGTGTGTGTGTTGTCTGTCTGTCTAACTCCCTTATTGTTTGTGTGTGCTTGTTGGTTTTGCGGTTTTGTGTTTGTTATGTGTGTGTTTGCTGGCACTTGAATGTGTCTTTGCTTTTGTATCTGAGTTGCTTTGGTATCTAAGTTTGTGTGTGCATATGTGTCTCTAACAGTGTGTTTCTGTGTGTGTGTGTGTGTGTGTGTGTGTGTGTTGTCTGTCTGTCTAACTCCCTTATTGTTTGTGTGTGCTTGTTGGTTTGGCAGTTTTGTGTTTGTTATGTGTGTGTTTGCTGGCACTTGAATGTGTCTTTGCTTTTGTATCTGAGTTGCTTTGGTATCTAAGTTTGTGTGTGCATATGTGTCTCTAACAGTGTGTTTCTGTGTGTGTACGTATGTGTGTGTGTGTGTGTGTGTGTGTGTGTGTGTGTGTGTGTGTGTGTGTGTGTACACATGTGTGTGTGTGTGTGTGTGTGTGTGTGTGTGTGTGTGTGTGTGTGTGTGTGTGTGTGTGTGTGTGTGTGTGTGTGTGTGTGTGTGTGTGTGTGTGTGTGTGTGCAGGCGTGTGTTAGTCCAACCCCCTGCATGGGGGGCAAGTCTAAGAATAGGCCCTTGTGAGGCAGATTTCATCAAAGCAGCTCGGAAAATGAGGAATGGGGAATAAGAAGTGAGAGGCCTGGACGTCCCCGCTCCTGGCCTGCCCACGGCCTGAGGCTCGTCATTGTGAAAGACTCGATGACCACCAAAACCTCCAGCAACGGACACCCACAGGAAACTGACTGGAGGCCGGCATTGTCTGTGGCAAGTCTCCGCCGTGGCCTTTACAAGTCCCCATGAAGCTCTGGATAAGGCCTCTGTATTCCCAAATACACAGGTGCTGTCAGTGACCTTTGAGAAATGCCTATTGGGATCTGAAATCCTGTTGTGGTGGGCTGTGACATGGACGTGTGTTGATGAGGTTGATCATTTTTTCTTTTAGAATTCATTCTAATCTGATCCCCATGTCTTTCAACAAAGGCTTTCAAAAGTGACACGAGAAAGAATGGAGGCCCTCTGTTTAACAGAGTCGCAGACATCACATAGACCTACAGACATCCGCTCACACTGTTTCAGTTAATGTGTAGTCTGAAACACACCACTCTTAATCCACCACTCTTGAGCTAATCTGAATTATATTCCCATTTGAGGACTGATGCAGTGTGTGCGAATGAGGATTTCTTATTGACTATGCACATTAGCAAGTTGGATGAAAACCCATCTTATGTGTTTGTCAGTTAAGGAACATAAACGGCACAGGAAGGCATTCAAAACAGTGAGGGGCTCTGCCTTAAAGTGAAAATATTCCTTACTATCTTATATGGCCTTGTTGTTTCAGTTCACTAAGTGTAGCCGGTGGCGGTCCGCACCGCACACGGGTCTCGAACCCGCCACCCCGCAAGCTACAAACTCCCGGCATGGGAGTGGAACGCTCTAACCAACTGAGCTAAAAGCCCGAGCTTCTAACTCAGCGTGTTAGAAGTGCCCATGGAATTGGGTGATGAGGATTTACACACTACCACCGAGCTAGCCGTGCTAGCTGGCCTCTCGTTACACTCACCCTCCAAATCCTCACTCCCATCCGGGTCAGGGCACCAATGTAGCCGGTGGCGGTCTGCACCGCACACGGGTCTCGAACCCGCCACCTCAGCAAGCTGACGAAACTCCCGGCTTATGGGAGTGGAACGCTCTAACCAACTGAGCTAAAAGCCCGAAGGCTTCTAACTCAGCGTGTTAGAAGTGCCCATGGAATTGGGTGATGAGGATTTACACACTACCACCTGAGCTAGCCGTGCTAGCTGGCCTCCGTTTCACTAAGTGCTGTTGGTAGGAAGAGGATCCAGAGAATTTGGTACAACCCAGACCGAATTGCGAGCTGACAGCTTATGTGACCGGTAATGAAACTTAAACTGAAAGGTCAGAGTAATTCAAGGGTTAGCCCTTTTGCAATAGCCTGCTGACTGCACTAGATAGAGATTGGAGTGATTGGATAATTTGGAACAACAGTGGCCGAACACAAATGCGAACGAGCAGATTTCATTGAGTCAGTGGATCATACTACATTCAAAACCGAAAGTAAGATTACATGTTCCATTGACTCAATGTAACCTGCTTGTTTTAGAAATCGTGTCTAAAATCGTGTGGTGTGAACTTGGCATGATAGTGAATTGCAGGGTCGGCTTGGAAATCACATGTACTCATAGGTTGATCGACTTCCAAAAGCTGCTGTTAAAAGTTTCAGCACTTCATCACCAAGCAATAGCTTCTTTGTTGGCAGTCATGTTAATAGAAAATAAATTGGCTTGTTCTGGCACCTCGTAAATAATTCTAATTTATTTTTGGAACAATGAGGTTGGAACAGTGTGCTATTATCTTCTGCATGGTGTCAACAAGGTGAAGATGATGACAAACAATATGGCAGACATGTGTAACCTGTATACTGTATGTAGTATACGAATGTGGACACACTCAGTGCATCCGAGGCACTGTTGGTGACCGTTCTTGTGGTGCGAACACAGGGGTTGCAGATCAGCGTGAGAGTAGCGTGAGACTCCCGATCACAAAAATGCAAGTCATGTACTATGAACACTGGAGAGTTCACAGAGGTGTCACATTGTGTATTGTGTAGTTGCATTAATGTTGCACCAAATGATCTGGTTCTTCTTCCATCTGACACTCCAAACTATCTCTTTAAACTCGGTGTGCCGCTCCTCTCCCAGTGGGCCTTCCGTGAGGAAGTTTCGTACGTGTGGCCGAGTTCCCACGCCAAAGAGAGAAGGAGATACAGACGCACACGCGAGAAGACAGGAGAAAATGGGGGAAGAAGAAATCATTGAGGCACCAGTCTGAATGGGTCAAATTAAGGAAGTTTTTAGTTCCCCTATAAATTCAGTGATTTATAAAGACTTCCATTTTAAGGGCTCTTTGGCAACTTAGTTTCCAGCGCTAAGCAGAAAATCTCAGTGTGGCTTTAGTTAAGAGAGAACAGCTGCCGGGGAGCGATGATTCCCATTGGGGCCCAAACGGCAGGAGGATACGGCGAACAGTACGATGGAAATCAGCAGTTGTGTAGCAAGTAGGGAAGGCTCCAGACAGACAGGGGGCGGAGAGCGCCGACCTCACTTTGGTAAGTTTACCACCCTGGGCCGTGAGAAGTGCCCTGGCTGTTTCTTTCGGTGCTGTTTGTGTGTCGAAATTTGTTTTTAAGCCATGTTTTGTAACAACCTGATAGTAACATAGGTTCACTCAAATTTGCACAGATCTATAATGATTATGCTTCTTTTAAAACATAATGCAGATGATCAGTGTTAGAGTTAGACACTTAATAATTACCTCTGTTCCCTGGGCATGTAGGCGGTTTAGACACCTTAACCATTGTAGTAACTGTTTCAATTGTCTTCGCTCTTTTTTTTCTGCTGTTATTGGAAAAGAGCTCACTTGTGAAATATTGGTTGACACTTTCCAAAGGCAACCCCCCTCCCACCCCCACCCCCACCCCCTGTGGTGTTTCTAAACCCTTCAACATATTGCTACCACAGTACCTTGCTCTTGCAAGTTTCCTTTATCACAACAGAACAACAGAAAACTGTCCCCTTGCTCCCTCTTCTCTTCTCTTTCTCTCCGGTAGGGATGGACATGAGAAGGGGAGGGGGCGGTTGGAAGCCCCAGACCGTGGCTTTTGAAAGATGATGATGTCATACCGTGGTGGTGGTGGGGGGGTTGAGGGAGAGGGGCAAGAACGAGCGTGTGGAGACATGCATCTGGTGCAACGGTGGCCGCAGCAGGCTCAGGCCCGTGGTCTGCTGCAAGACTTCCTGTTGCTCGCCGATGAGCTTCCTGCCCTCGTCAGCATGTGGTCATGACAATCGTGGAGACAAGACAGACCAGGCCAGATCAGCGCAACCAGAGACTCATGTGACATGATCAACCCCCGCAATACACACACACACACACACACACACACACAAAGAGAGAGACACATTTGCATGCATACACACACACACACACACACACACACAGACCCACACACACAGACACACACTAACACACACACTCACATCCAGCACGAGGTCAACAGAACTCATGACCTCTCGTGTTTAGACAGGCGACACAATTCCTTCACAGCCTGATGTTTTCTGCTTTGGAAACAGATGTCTTTAAATGTCACCTGCTTCGTCAGTCAGGGTGTTCAGCTAAGAACTTTTATCAGTACTTGCTGAATGTCATGGAGGAGATGGGAAATTCACCAACACTTTTTCGGTCCTGATAGCAGCAGACACACAGACACACGCACACACACTCACACACACACTCACCAACAATATTCCCCACTCCTTATTGCAATAAGAAAAATCACTGTAACGAATACAATGCGGAGTCGTGAGTAAACATCATCCTCCACGCTGACATTTAGCATTGTGACTCACATGATTTCTATAAATGTCAGCACTAGTCAAGTCAAAGCATACTGTTCCCTGAAGTCAAATTTGCTTTGACTTACAATCATAGAGGAATAATATGTCTTAAAAAACTCAGTATAATTGACTAGCTATAGTAGTACAGTGCACACAACTGTTTTAGAGATTCTTCTTCTTTAAAAGCGGAAATTCTGAAATATAACTCTGCCTTATAATTCTTGAAACACTGCTCTAAAAGCCAGCGCAAGAAGGAGAACTGGCAAAGCGTTTTGATATCGTCCTTATCAGGGGGCTGTGGGGGCATCGTTCCTATGTTTAAATGTGTCTACCGCACTGCAAATGCAGACTTTGACACATGGTGCGTGCACGCCCTAAGCTGTTGCTTGAGATGCAGTTCTACACGGACTGTTTTGTGATGGCTGTATCACTACTCGGCGCTCGTATTACTCGGCGCTGTATTTTTTCAGCGCTTTATGGTGTTTTTTGTCCTCAACGGCACCTTCCAGGCAGCACTGTCTGAAAGACACTACCTTAACTCTAACACTAACTCCAACCCCCTAAACCCTAAATTTGAGGGAGTAGTGCCTGGAAGGTAATTTTGAGGCCAAAAAAACAGACCAAAGACCTTTCTCGGCATTCAGTGAGGTTCCATCCAAGAAGCCTGTCCCCTCAGAGGGCTCAGTGTGTGCAC
The DNA here is from genome assembly GCA_027497455.2 of Sardinella longiceps. Taxonomy (NCBI): domain Eukaryota; kingdom Metazoa; phylum Chordata; class Actinopteri; order Clupeiformes; family Clupeidae; genus Sardinella; species Sardinella longiceps. Next base: position 9,225,875 of record JAODXP020000011.1, read on the forward strand.
GGGGGGCAATGAACTCTTGTGCCGGAGACGGAGACCGTGGCCATAAGCCTGGCTGCTGCTGAGGCGGGTGTGAATCACAACGGATCCTTTAGGGGCCACAGAGCACCCCCTCACCACAACCACACACGTGTGCGCGCAAACACACACGCACACACACACACACACACACACACACACACACACACACACACAACCACCCACACACAAACACACGTGCACATGTACATGTTCATCACATGCATCCCTCTGAAGCACAATCATGCCCCCCCCCCCCACACACACACTCCTAACACAACCTCATGCACACCAAAAAAGTTTTGGTGATTGAGTATCTTCCAGCCTTTTTTGTTATCAAAATTGCTGTCAAAACTGTTTGTTTTGTTTTTGTGTGTCTGTGTGTTCTTATGTGTGTGTGTGGGTTTAAGAGAAACAGTCGTCTTCATTGTGTGTATGGTTTCACTTGCGAGTAATCTCTGCATGTCACATGTTTTGCTACAATAAAGAGGTAAGTGATGCTGAGAACAAACACAAACATGGTGCTCCTAAAAGTGAGTATTCTATAGCAGAGGTTCTCAGACTTTATTAGACCAGGGACACTTCATGGAGTACTGTAGTAGAACATTTTGCATAATTGCAACACAAATTTGACTATAAAGGCTTTTATCCATTTGATAAATGCTAATATTGTAATAGCAAACTTTTTACTACACTAATAGCATTTCTTTTTTAATCTGTGGAGATCTATCTATAAGGGTACTGTGTTGGCGTGTGGCTTACAGTAAGGAAGGGAGCTGACCATTTTTAGGCACCAGCCCAAAGGAGACCCCAGGGCATGATGATCTTACATTACAGTTATTTTTGACTCCTCTTACAGTTAAAAATGTCATCACTATTATATGTGGCTCTTCATTTTTCTCAGGCCCTGCCTCCTGGCTCCCAGTAAGCTGCAGATTTAACTTTAAAGCATTGCTGTTTGTGTACAAATCTCTAAATTGGGACAGGGCTTAATTACCTCACATGTTTCAGCAGCCTAACGCAAACAGATACTGTAACTGCAGAAAAATTTACGGGTAAAACCTGCCCTTAGAACAAAGTGTGGTGAAGCAGCTTTTAGCTACTATGAAGTTCAACTAAGTACCAAATCTCAAAGGACATCAAAAATGCTCTTACAATTAGCATCTCCAAATCTGGACTGAAGACTGTTCTCAAAGCTGTTCGCAATTGCTTTTTACTAGATAATAAATGTTATTATCTTCATTTCTTACCTAATTTTATTTTATGTGATTTCATTATCCCTTATTTACTGTTGACCTTTATCCTTGTAAAACACACTGAATTCCCTTGTCTGTTTGTAATGCATAGATCTGGTTCGACATGGGTCCAATCTCAAGTCTTTTCTGTGGAAAGAGTGCTTCCACAAGTGACAAGTGTCACTGTGCGTTGGGTAAAGTGAACTCACTGTCATAAAGTTGCTGGTTGTGGTTGTCCTGTGATCACAGAGCTGAAATTACCAATGTAAGTAAACCTACACGTGGTGTATGTGTTAAAGAGATCCTATACAAGATCCAGTGGCGTCATCCAGTAAGCTAAGCTGTTACCAAACAAAGCAGTTATTAAGCGTTTCTGCCATAATCCTCCATTTAGAATTGCGTAGTCGATGGAGAAAGCGGCTAACAAAATGTATTGACAGTTGAATGCACAGTAAAGGCACATATCGCATTGCAATTCAAACAGTGAACTCCAGCTAAGTCACGTGACCTATAGTTTGCTTGGACGGGTGCTCCTACTGATCTTGCAAGGGTGATATCTGCCTCTAGGAGGTACGGACAACCTCGCAAAGGGGCTCGTTTTACCCCGGAACATGTCATTTATCAATTACAATGAGGTCTAGGCAATGTATAATGGTACAATGAATAGGAAAAGTCGAAATTTAACCTAAATGTTGCAAGTGGGGGCTTTAAGAAGCTGAAGTCAGATGGCTCAGTTCAGATGATAACAGATCAGGGGAAAAAGACCTAGTGTGTGTATATTTTTGATGATACTAATTTCAACAGCCCTCGGTTTGTTTGACTTGGAATCGGCTCGTAGAAAATTGAGATTGTCTCCATCTCTGTGTTTATGTGTTCAGCTCATTTGAAACACAATTTGGTCCGGAGTGGGTTTGAACTCTGTCCTCTTCTGCAGAATGGTGCTTTATCAATGGATTATAGCTGCTTCATTCTTAATTTTTTTTTTTTTTTTGTCTTAACAATTTTTGACATTTTATTTCTATTATCCACTGTCACTGTTACTATCACTATCACCTTATCTTTGTAAAGCACATTGAACTTAGCTTGGGCCCACCCATACTGTGTTTCCTGTTGCTGCATGAAATTTCGCGATCAAGTCAATATGGCCAAGGAGGCAATTTCCTCAACTCTCGAGCCCAGAAAAATCAGGACTTAATGAGAAACAAGTAGGCTAAAGGAGGCAAGCTTACGATGACACTGTCCAGCTCTGTCCCATAACATTGATAGAAATTTGATACATTATCAGACATTATCAGACATTCACAAAGCAAGCCATTCTGAAGCAGGAAAGGGGTGATTCTAAATGAGCCAAATATCCGAGACAGGACCAGTTGTCAAAATTTTGGTGTCAATGATTCTATTTCATCCTAGACACTCCAGAAAAGGGACTAAACATGCTAAAAAGTGAACTTCCCCTTTAATCCTGCCCGGAATTCCCAGGCAATGTTAGCTTTACCAGACCACAGTTTATTTCTGAACATGGTTGCACAAGCCAGGCTACATTGAAAGGTGTCTGTGTATGAAATGTTCTATATAAATAAACCTTGTCTCGGTCATCCCCTTCAGGGCCACTTAGTCTTACTGATGTACTCTTCCATCCTCTTCTTTACAGCTGCACTCATACACAAAGACACTACACATACTGTAGCCCTATTTTGATCATAAATCTTACCTATATAAACTGATTTGTAAATGGTCTCATCTTCTATGTCACATTAACTTTTGGAGGAGTTGCAAGGGGAGGAATTTTCGATCGCATTTTGCCAGTTACAGTACATGACATGAAGAATTTAATAGATATTATTGAGCACAATTTGTGGAATTAATATGAAATTACTAAAATTGTTAGAAAACAGTTTTGTGATGTTTATTTATGAAAATATTTCTCTTTAAATGCTCTTCTTCACCTTCATTTCCACATAATAACAAATTTAAGGTAAGTTAGTTCCACTCCTAATAGTAAGATTCTGTTGGTTTGTTATTTTGGCCTTTCCCTCTCCTGAAGTGCATATGCTTTCTGTTCTCTACATAAAATAAACGTATATCTGTGCCTGAGTCAGTTGTGCTTTGAAATTTCTTTTCTGTTTTGCTGTTACGCGGCCCTGACCCCTAGAACAAAAAAGTGTGCCGTAACACTGCTTATAAATAACCTTGAATTTTATTGGTTGGAGGGGATGTCATGGAGTACAGTACATTATAGGTAAAATACCCAGGGATTTAAAGGAATTAGTTTGATTTATAAATGACAAAAATCCATAGAGAGCGATCATGAATGTATGTCATCCACAGAGCAGAGTCTGTAGGCTACACACAATGCAAGGCTGTCAATTCATAGCTATTTCTTCGATGAGGCCCTGACTCAGTAATTTAATCTCATGATGGGCTACATTTGTCTGGATTGTAAAAATGCAAATCATCACTGCTTGATCATCGTGTACAACTTCTGTGAAACCTGCACAACTTGCAACTAACTGCTGAAGGATGACGGAAGCTTGATTACAAGTGATCTTTGTCAATGTGTCTTTTGTGAAATACAAAGAGAGTATTTTTAAAGCTACACTAGACATTAGACTTGTACCAGTAAATGTCTTTGAATTGAAAGAGACCAGATACCCATCTCTTCCCTTTTCTTTGATTCTTCCCTCTCTCTTTCTCTCCTCACTATTAGCTTACTAAGGATCATTTTCCAACAGTAACTGTCCTGAGTGTCACAAAAAATGTCTCTTTCATCATAGGACTTAGGCTCGAAGACCACCTGATCACCACTTGAGTCCTAGCTCCCAACACCAGCATATGCAAACAGGGAGGCACATACTGACACATCTTTGGCTAAGATGCCATCTCGTAGAGAGAGACAATGCGATTAGCAAATAGCCTTTCTCTCCAGACGAGGACATCAATACTGCCCTGTCTCCATGGAGCAGCTCTGGAGTCAGAGGACAGTGGTTTAGTTTTGAAAGTGATAGGACATGTGAAACTAGCATGACTGACCGTGAGATTCAGGAGTTGTGGTGAGAAGCACACCCAGCATATAAGCAAACAAACTTAGTTGCTAACAAAACAATACAGACTAGTCTACAAGTCTACCTCCTTGATTCTCTTCAACTACTGTCTACCGCCAAGAATAGGTCAGAATCGGTCATTGTCACCATAGCATAGCACAGATCTTCCTTTCCATCTGGCTCAATGCTCTCAGCTGGTTGTCATTGCTAGTTCATCACTTAAGTCTTGCCGTACATTGCTTAGCTTTCCACTGAAGCATGTGCCATATGACAGACAAATAACTTGACTTGCTATAAAACATAACCTTTGAGGTATTAGACTAATTTATTTCTAATCTCATTTTATATCTTTTGACTGAATAAGTGCTAACAGATTAGCAGTGAGTTGTCTCAATACTGTCCTTTGTAAGCTAAAAGCAACAAGTCATGACTAATTGACACAGGAAAGACTAGTTACACATTTACACATTTGCACGACTGACTCAGGAGTATACTTTGAGGAATCTTAATAAGATACCAAGACAATGGGAAAGCGGTTGTGCTTGTACTTAAAGCATTACTGCTAGGTTTTTACGTTTTGACCGCCAAGCCAAATGAGCCAGTAGCCTACACCTTAGCCAGACGCATCCCAATTCCTGCATCACTATTATTATTATTTTTTAAAGGCTCATAGCATAATACTTTGTAGCATAATCCAGTAGTCCCTACACATGAAACTGAGCACTGGCAAGATTGTTGGTGTACACATGATATGTTTAAAATAATGTTTTAGGCCTACAGTAACTGTATTCTTTCATAAGTTCTGTGTTTAAACATTGGATGCGTCTGGCCAAGTTGCACTGGTACACTTCACAAATCGTGGTCAAACTTCAAAACCCTGCTACCATTATAATTTTTGATTGTTAATCCTCTTGTGTAAGTCGCTTTGGATAAAAGCGTCTGCTAAATGCATAAATGTAAATGTAAATGTAAAATTTTGCTTATGAAAAAAGTTTGACTTGTGTACATACTGAAAAAGAGCCTTAATAACTTCAGGGCCGCTATTTCACTTTTAATAGTTGAAATGTTGTACCTGTCTGTAGGCAATGCCCTTTCATTAACATGAAAGCATGCATGGGAAAGTGTGCTCGTCTTCCCTGCTTGCTCTTCACCTGACCTCAGGTGTGTTGCATGAGATCAAGCTTAGAGACACCAAAAGGAAAGAACATAGATGGCTGTAATGTGAATAAAACTGACACTGAGTGGTATAACTAGCACGTGTTCGTGAAGTCCACAGGGGTGTGAAGTATGCGGTATGACATGAAGATGCATGTGAACACACACACACACACACACACACACACACACACACACACACACACACACACACACACACACACGTACACATGCAAGCACACACACATGTACATACACTCAGGTCCACTGATGTGAAAAGCTTCAAACTCTCACAAATGAGCTTCTAAAATAAATAAATGGAAATGCACACACATGTTCCTACACAAATAAACTTGCTGCCTTTTCATTTTTCACACTTAAGCACATAACTACAAAATAAACACAAACACACACACACACACACACTCTCTCTCTCTCTCTCTCTCTCTCTCTCTCTCTCTCTCTCTCTCTCTCTCTCTCTCTCTCACACACACACACACACACACACACACACACACACACACACACACACACACACACACACACATGCGCACACACTTACAAAAAGGGGTGCATAGCCTAATGCAGCATCTTAGAGAAAAGAGGAACCAGGACATTCTCTTTCAGATTCAGTTCCCTTAGACTTAGCTGTGAATGACTGCAGAGGGTCCGTCTGTCCTCACTAACCCCTCCCTCTCCAACACACACACACGCACACACACACACACACACGCACACACACACACATACTCACACTCCCTCTCAACTCCAACACACACACAAATGCTCACAAACAAACAAACACACACACACACACACACACACACACACACACACACACACACACACACACACAACACAACACAACACAACACAACACAACACAACATAACATAACATACCCAAATATGACTGTCACAGACAAAGTAATAAAGTAGGCTATTTACTCCTGCTGTCTTAAATTCTGGGAATAGTGTTGGATAATTAGAATAGGCTGTAAGGCCTAGGATAATTAGATTGAGATTGGGTTCATGCCAGATAAGATTGAAGCATCAAGATAAAAACGTAATGTATGTGAGATACAGTATGTACTACAATGGCAAGAGTCAGAGTCGCCCATACTTGCTCGGTTCTATTATTTATATTTGCTGCTTTAATCAACATCAACAAAGCCCCCAACACCCAACATCAACAAAACCAACTTGTCCAAACTACATCAGATAGCTTTTGTTGCTGTTTCTATGTTTTCCTGTTTCAATAACCCAAACTGTAGAGGTTAAAAATAAAGATTCTGATTATTTGCAAACACATCAACACAAGCTTACTCGGCCCTCTACACAAGACGATACTAATCATTATTTCTTATTTAATTTAAAATGGCTGATATTATTATTCTTTATCAGCATTTAAAATCAATATTATTCCAAATGAATTAAATGCTGATAAAGTGTTGATGATTTCAGTGTTGGTCCTTAAAATCTGAGAGATGTAGGCCTCCTTTCTGAATCTTTGGATACACAAGGCTTCTTTGTTGAGCTCTTCATCCAAAGACAGAAGTGAAAGTGGTCTTTGGGTTTTTTGAGGGTGCTCACATGCAAGCTGCTGACTGGACTTTCACCATACCAGCATGGCCAACCCTAAAACAGGAGTCTTTGTTTAAAAAAAAGTGAGGAAAATGTCATCTTGTCATTGTGGGAGAACCAATTTCCTTAAATTCTTCTTGTGGCCTGAATTTTTTACAGGAGTCCAGTGTGAATTAAAATAGCCAATATATTGCAATGTAGACACCACATTTTGACACCAAAGTGTGGGCATTAAGAAATAAAATTAAAACAAGAACAAAAAATACACTATCAAAGAAAGATGTATGTCAAACGTTCTGCCTTCCTCATGTACTGTTTCACATAATCTCTGTGGCATACACTGTGTTCAGGTCTATTTATTGTGTTGTACTGTGGATGGTCAGTTCTGTATTATTGTCCTCATGTTGGTATTGGACTTCAACGTTATAACTATTTATTTATTTATTGTCTCCACTGTTTTCAGAAGTTATGTTTTTTGAAGCATTGGTTTATTTGTTTGTCTGTTTGCAAGCAAAATAACTGATTTACTCAATAACGGATTTTGATGAAATGTTCAGACAACATGGGTATTAGGGCAGGGAACAGAGGGTGGAACACAATCTAGAATTTGTATTGCATCAGTGACCCTGTTGCCTTGATGGAGGTCTGCTCTCTCAGTGTATTTTTCTAGGTTTATTTTGCTATAGTCTAAATAAATGCATGGTTGCAACTTAATATCCAATAATTAAATTGACTTCACTTAACTTAAGCTCAGCACTAAACTCAGCTCTGATCAGCACTGTAATAGTATGAAACCCTGAGTGATTTGAACATAGAAATAAAGGCAATAGAGTTGGGTTGTAGAATCTGATTTTGTCTGTGGACTGATGAATCAAATATTGATCTAGAGGTTACAAATAGGCTACATTAAGGACTCAACAGTCCATGCTTGGTAATCATAAACTCTCAAATTAGAACTGTGTTGCATGGCAGGGTTTGTCTGATTCACTTTATAATAAACTGTGACAAAGCACATTGTTAACCACTTTTGCAAACCAATTTTATCTGTAACACTCCATACCTCATAACACACATGGATATGGACTATGGATCAAAAGTTTTTATCCCTGACTCTATTCTGGTGAATGATCATGTGAATTATTTGCTGTGACTTACAATAGGTACTTTAGAAGGGACTTTACAACAACAACAAAAAAAAAAGTTGTGGACTGGTTGTGAAGTCCGTTCTCCTGCATCACATGCATGAATGCAATTGTAAGAAAAAATATATCCAAAGAAATGCTGTTGGGGTGCAACTCTATAAATGCCCATTCATTCTGCACTCACCACCCACCCCATTCAAATGTTTGGACCCAGTATTCTAAGACACTCACAACACTGCTCCAGATACCGCATTTGAATCATCCTTAGCTTAAAAAAGGTGTTTTTGTAGATGCTCCACCAACTAGCATAAAGATATTTTTAGCTACTTTGAATATAGATCTATCAGAAATGTTATTTGGCCGAACGTAAAGAAATATGAGGGGGAAAGGGACATTTGTGTGTTCCTCTAAAAATATATCAAGAAAATAATATTGCTGACAATGCAAATCCTGTGTACAAAAAACACACACACTCATAAAAAGTACACACACACAGGCACACACACACACACACACACACACACACACACACACACACACGTGCGCGCACATGCACACGCACACACACACACACACACACACACACACACACACACACACACACACACACACACACACACACACACACACACACAGTGTATATAAATATGCAGGAAAACTGAATGTCATCAGTTCATACAGAGGCCCCAGCTGTGTGTGTGTGTGTGTGTGTGTGTGTGTGTGTGTGTGTGTGTGTGTGTGTGTGTGTGTGTGTGTGTGTGTACGTACCATCAGTGCACCATTTTTGCACATGGTGTGGTTGGACAGCTTTATGCAGAATGAGCCAAGAAAACCTTTGCCTGCTCCGTTGGAGATAAAATTACTCACACAACCACAGACATCTTTGCATCTGCCTTTCATGCGGCCATTTGCCAGAATAGCTTATTGTCTTTAATTGAATGTCATTTTAAATGACCCCTTATTGGTCTTTTATTTGGTCTATTATTACAATGTTTATTATGTTTAATTGATGTGCATAGTCAACTGCAGTTGATTGATCTTCAATTCATCAGTGTTTAGGATGGAAAATCACATGTTCGTCTGTTGTGTTTTTGTCACGGTGTTGCATGAATCAGTGTTTGCTTCTGGTCAGCAACACAGAGAATACTTGAGCCAGGTGACCACTAACACACCTCACAAATGCAGAAATGACTTCTTCTGTGGTTTAGAACAATACACAAGGAGATTGTGCGTGTGTATGGGTGAGTGAGAAAGTGCAAGGTTCGAGAAAGAGAGAGAGAGAGAGACTGACTTACAGTATGTGTTGACACGTACATCGTCAGGGATGAAGACCTGCAACTTGTCATCATAACTGTTAATCTGCCATGCTGACGTCTAAGGAAATATTTGATCTCAATCCCTTGGCCTAACATTTTTTCAACCTAAGCATTGGAATGCAGCAATATCTTTTCTTTATTTAAAAAAAACTTGTGCAAACATTCATCTTTTTTTATTTATTCTTTCTTAGTCATTTGTTGTTTGGTATTTAACCCCAAACACCTGAAATAATTGTTACATTATTACAGAAACAGCAGGTCTTTTTGGAATGCTGCAGGATGCGCGTCTTTTTCATGCTCTTCAGTGCAGGGATTTGTTTAAAAAGTCAGGTCTAAGGCACTCAAGAGGGATGCATTAACAAATCTTTTTGGCTACTTAAGCACAACTATGTGTTTCCACCAAAGAGACCCTCATCAGCACAATGAAAGTCCTGAAGGCAATATTTGACTATGACTACTTTTTAATGAATTATTCATCATTTTCCATCAGCGAAGGGAAATGTTTGAAATTCGACTTAAAAAGACAGTCAGAAGGACACATTTTTTTCTTTCTTTCTTTCTTTCTTTCTTTCTTGCACCCTGCCCATTTTAATTACTCATACCAAAGTCCTTTCAAGGCAAGTCTCTTCACTCAGGTTCCATCTTCACAAGACCTTCAGGAAGTTATTTTGTCTTAGGAATTGAGAGATATGCATAATAGGCAGGTCTTATTCATTTTCAAAGTGTATAGCATGAATCTTTATTTAAATTTGAATTTAATGATGTAGATATCTTTACAGAGGTTGACCAAAGACACTGAAGACATTTTTCTGAACATTTTGCTATGACTAAATTTGCTATGATGGAGAGAATAAGAAGGAATACACAGAAGGCTATGTGACATTCATGCCTTTTTGAATAGCATATAAGTAATGACATAGTGTTCATATAATAGTTCATAGGTTCATGACTGTAGGCCTACTTATAAGGCATTATAATGTTGTTATAGGCCTGTACAACTCAAAGTGGTACAAGGCATGTTGAAGTTTAAATTTGATAATTGTCCTTTTGCATGTTTAAGTTATGCCAGACAATGAATCCAAATTACCAGATGCCCAAAGCATACTCTGAGTAAAGTAAGATGAATACATACTGTACCTAGGGGAAAAAATAAGATTCAAGGTTCAAGAAAGTAAATAAGTCACCATTACAGACAAGTGAAATGTTTCCAATAAAGGCCTAAGGATCTTATAACACTTTGTGACACTTAAAGTTGTAAACTTTTAGGCTATAAATTATAATGTCAGGGTTACTAAATTGATCTTAGCTAAAATAATCATAAAATAATAATACATTTTATCTGTAGAGCCCTTTTCACCACAAGATCACAAAATGGCAACAGGTAAAAAAAAAAAAGAAACAGGTAACTGTCTTTTGAGAGTCTGAATTCAGTTTTCTGGCACTGATTGTTGTCATTTGTGCCTTGAGCATGTGTGAAACTTGTTTTTAGGACCGCACTGTAGTGTCCTGGTATCAACCAGAAATATGCAAGTGAAGATATAGGCCTAATTAGCATGTCAATACAAGTCAACTTTAAATTATAATGCACAACATGCCACCCAGTCATATCATTTTGATATTACTCATCTAATTATTTATTTATTTATTTATTTACTATTATAATTTTGTTATTGTTGCTGTTGTTATTTTTGTAGTAGTACTTGTAACAGTAGTTGTAACAACAGTGGTATTAGTGACTGTCTTCTAAGTTTAATACTTAGTAATTTGCAGAATGTCAATGATCTTTATAAAGACTGTACAACTAAGAAAGGAACACAGAGCTGAATATCTTGACCAGATGGCTTTATCATGCATGGCTTTGAGGCATAATAATAATAATCTGAACTTCAAAGACTTAAATGCTATGAATCGGCTCCATGATTGGCCGTTTAGGCCAGATGTGTTAGGCCCATGGTTAGGCATTAGCATTCAACATTCTGATGAAGAGCGTGTAGCTTGAAAACGTTCAATATCAATAACTAAACCTTGACCTTTTTTGTCCTGCACCTGCATGTTGTATGTGCGCACCACCGTCATGTTTGATAGGCATTAGCATTCAGCCAAAGTCTCTTCATGTTACTTAGCTTACTGAACGACTATGCTGAACCCCCCCAGAGCTTACGTGCTGCAGGTCAAATGAGACTGAGGCCCTAACTGCAGAAGAGGCCATGGGTTTGATGACCATGGAGAAAGCATACTAAATCTGAAACTGAAAAGCTAATGGGTCTACATAATATTATTTGCTTATACAGCAATGTGAGCGCCTTGTTGTCACTGTGTTATGGTTTTCGTTTACTGTCAACACATTGGAATAAATCTGTGACTGCAACATTCACTTCTGATGCAGTCTCAATGTGAAACTGACCCCCTGTTGTTTCCACTGCTCCTCTTCTACTCCTCAATAAACACATTAAAGTCCACTCACAGCATTGGACTAATTGTCCTCATTCAGGCTTGAAAAGAAGAATCCTACTTATACTACTATAATACGATAGTGCTGTGAGGCCTTGCCATACAACAAACGGGAGTATTCCATGCATATTCCAAGACCTAGTTTATGACATACATGACATGACATGTGGGTCCAGGGCCGGTTCTAGCAATTTGGTGCCCTTGGCCAGATTTGAGTTTTCCCTCCTCTTTTCTAAAAATGCAAGAGAAAAACTGAAGAAAAATAGTAATAAATGTACTGTGATGCCCCCCTGATATTTGGTGACCTACGCCAAAGTCTAGTTAGTCTATGCCTAGAACCGGCCCTGTGTGTGTCAGTATGCAACAGTGTCAAGCACAGCTCATCATCAAACAATTAACGCTATAGTGATGACTCCAATGTCTGACATTTCACTGAGCTTTTTGCAGAACAGTAGAATAAAACCAGTAGCCAAGGGACATTTTTGTGATAGAGACTTGTGTTCACTGCAGGTATCAGATACCACACCAGCCTCTTCCTGACCACATGCTGACAGACTGCCTGTCCCGTCCTGTCTGTCTGCCTGCCTGCTTGACTCTGCAGCTATCTGGCTGTCTGTCTGATGACTGCCTGCCTATAGGCTGATTAGATCACTGCATGTATATGAGCAGCAGCATGCAGGACCAACACAACACAACAGCTATTCAATCCCAATATCATCAGGATGAGATAGAAGCCTGTGATTGGGTAGCCTTGTGATCCAGGGAAACAAACACTCAGACGTGAAGTAGAGAAAAACGACAAAGTTAAAAAGAACAAAAGGACACACACACACACACACACACACACACACACACACACACACACACACACACACACACACACACACACACACACAAAAAAAAAAAAACAGGCGGTAAGGTTACACAACAGACTATTTCAATATCCCGCAAAAACTACAGGCTACTCACTTCAGTACAAGGCAAAAATGCACATCATATGCAACAAAAAAAGCCTCCTCAATTTCCTGACATCAGGATTTAAATAGACAGGCAATCACATGCTACTTAATTGGCTCGCCAATGACATTGGCTCAATTAGACAATTATTCAATTGGACAATGAGACAGACTTCTCGGCCTAACCCACATGTGGAAAAAGGGGAGATATTCCCCATGTTGCGCAACAAAGGAAAAAAACACAATAAATGTTGGCCTACACAAGCACATAACAAAACAAAAAGCACTTATGTATACCCAAGTAATTGTTGAACGAAAGACTAAGTAAATTTGATGACACATCAATGAATATTAACACAAATAATGAAATTATAAGTGCGGTGCTGGTTGCACCGTCACAAAGCCATTATACAGCACACACTGCATGTGTGTTGTTGTTGTATTGTTACAAATGATTGCTTCACATTTACAATTGATAATATTAATCTGTCAATGGCAAGTTGTCAGTGAGGTTAATCTATCAGTCTGTAGCCTATTGTTGTTACTGTAGCCTATTATACTTTTGTTTGTTTGTTTGTTTGTTTGTAAGTGTGAATCTTGGAGCATTTATAGAAAGAGCAAGCTGATTCAAACATTGAGTTTTGCTTAATTGGGTGTTTAGTACTTAGTTCCCTAGTTTTATCCATAGCTGTTCATATTGAAAGTCAGAATATTTCAATAGATGTAAGCTATTTGTATTGTGGTCTACTCAGTTAAATACTGTTGAGATTGGATTGAAAGTGTTTTCTTCCACTGAATTTCATCAGAAGACTCAACAACAATTCTGAAGACACAACAACAATTCTGTAACATCAACGAAGCTCACTAGTCTATTGCTAACATCAAGTTGTATAAGATAAATTTCCCCAAATTACATCACAATGATTCTCTATTCTTTCAGTCTCTGATTCTCCTTGTGTGTGTGTGTGTGTGTGTGTGTGTGTGTGTGTGTGTGTGTGTGTCTTTGTTACAGAAAAAGAGAGAGTGTTTGTCAAGATAAACGTTATTTTCATCACTATCTCAGGAGACCTATCTGCCCCTCTCAAGAGGACACATGGGACTCATGGTGGATTACGAAAAGGAAGAGGCACTATCACCACCCATCTTATCTCTCAGAGTGTCAGCATGCACATACACTAGTGGATATGGACACTTCTACCTACAGTACCTACCTGCATCCATCAGGACAGGAACACATCAGACAGCCTGTCAGTAAACATTAAACACAGCATTAGTTTAATTGCAGGTATATACTGGTATTAAAGGCCTAATGTCACACTGCATTATACTGTACATTGAGCCTAATGGTTAAAAGTCGGCTAAGCCTACAACAATGTATAAGTAAGGGATAACGGCCGACGAGGTGTCCAGTTATTCATTTATAATTGTCGAGGCGGAATCTAGAACTCCGGCGACGCGCGCAGCGCGAAGACGGAATTATTCCGCCAAGACAATTATAAATGAATAACTGGACACCTCGGAGGTCGTTATCCCGCTTATCTCCCGTATCTATCTATCTCTCGTATATTTGAAGAAGCGTATAAAACGTAAAAGAAATATGCAACTCAAATTTAAAAGAAGCTAACCTGTTCGGTTCGGGTACTACTTTCAGTTGAAAGTAGATCTACAAGGTTGCTTATTGTTGTTATAGTTACCATTCTGAAAGGCATTCATATGGAACGGTAATCAGTTATTAGATGAGTTATTTTTTGGAACTACTTCCAAAGTAGCCGGTTATCTGGAATTAATGGCCACCTAGCAGCCAATCAGAGAAGAGAATGGCGTTCTGAAGGGAGATAATTGGAGTTTATTGAAGTGATCAAGTGATTAGAATGTATAGGTGCCTACGGCAATTTTAAGCACACACACACACACACACACACACACACACACACACACACACACACACACACACACACACACACACACACACACACACACAATATTAGGTACTTTTCTAAAGAACAAAGAACAGTATAAATCTATACACAGGACCAGCAGTACAGAATATGTTGAATTGAATGAGCATGTGTTTTGCCAATGAATTTACACCTTAAAAGAAATGAAGCTTCAGTCAATGTTTGTTTCTCCTTGTTGTTGTCCTCCATATCAAAATAAACTTATTGGATCAGAAGAGAACCTTTCTTAGTAATGAAATTTTATATAAAGATTACTGACCTGACACCAGATGACCTCAGGTTATATGAATATCCTAGAATGGGACATTGTGAAAAAAATAATTTATTTTGAAATGACTAAGTCAGTGTTAATGTCACCACAAGGCCAGTATTATATTAAAGTATTAAATATCTTGTATTATACTGAAGTGTTAATAGACACTAAAAGTGCCAACAGTTACTGAAGCCTCAGATACAATAATTTCAAAATGTGGTACAGAGAAGATAAACATGAGAAGCCAAAAGGTGATTGGTTGTTGACGTGGTATATATCTAGTTCTCCTCCTAAGAACACCAGCCAAAACAAGGAACCTCTCCATTCTCTTTCTCTCTCTCTCTCTCTCTCACTTTGTCTCTTCCTTTGAGACTGATGAGAAAGATAATAAACAAGTTGGTGCATCCTCACTATCGGCCTAGTAGCAGGACCGCCACAGGGTCATTGGTTGTTCTTTGACAGGGTCTTTGGTTGTGTCATTCTGTTTTCACTTTTTTTTTTCTTCCTTGGGGTCCTAAACGGTAGGCTTGTGGCCCTACGCAGGGACTGAGGTGGCCGTTGGCGACATCACTGGTTTCAATTGAGGAGAGGAAATTTAGAAAAGTTGTGCAATGGCACAAAGGTTTTGAAAGCCGGTGAGACAGAATAGCAAGCCGAAGGCTGTGGGCTTGTAAACAGGGGGGAGACGGCTCCATGCTACACTCATTCAGGATGGAGGGGTATCTTACCTCGCATGTAAGTACAATATGTGTCTTTTGTATCTATCTTCTCATCGTCATCCTTCTCTAACGTTTAGGATCTAAGCCACAAAGTTTTTGTAAGTTATATTGCTGTGTTACGTGGCAAAATGCATTATAAATGATGTATTAGAACAGTCTCAGGCTTTATACATATTCTATAACTACTTTGTTATGATTATAGAACAATACGTTGTGGATTGGGCCATTGTCATGTTGTTATAACTACTCATAAGTGTTAGGTGCCACTTTGTAACAAAACATACAGTATCTATTATTGTAAAAGAAAACACTTTGTAAAATTTGGTTGTTTAATATGTTGTTATTTTTAAGATATACTTTTATTAAGTCTATGTAAAAATATGGTTTGGATATTCATTTTCTAAAGCATCTCTGTGTGTTTTAGGAATCTCTGAAATAAATTTTAAAATAATGATAATTACATGTGTGAAAATAAAATTTGTAGAGCATAAAATTGATGGAAATAAATCATTTAATTAGCCTATATTATGTTTAGATTTCTATTAGACATCTAGGTTAAATAGAAGCCTATAAATTACTACTCTCTAATACGAATGAATATGCCTAATTAATGTAAAAAAAAAAAAAAACATAAATATCATAATACAGAGGATTTATAATGTGTTTTTACATTTTGATTTTTTCAAAACGTTATTCGTTTTCTTTTTCAGCAAGCAGCAGAGGAGATGATCTATGACTCTGATATCTACCGGCCACCCATCCATGAGTACCCATACTCGTACATCACCACAGATGAAGGACAAGGAGGTGAGTTTGAGTGTTTGTGCTTCCCTTCTACAGTAGTGTCACCTTTTTACGTTTTGAAGAGGAACACAGAGCTTTGTGATGTCGGTGAGCTATAGCGTTGTTGAGGTGACCACTTCTGCTTCTCCCCGCACTATGACAGTGATTAATGAAACCCGCTGGAGAAATTCCTTCCTTTCAATTTGATTCTCTAAAGTCTTTATTTCACACTCCGCTGTAACAAACAGCCTTCACATGGTTGAGTTGACAGACCAAGACCGCAAACGTTTTGTCCGGCGTGACTTAGTTGGCATTTTGTCTGTGCGTGTGTGTGTGTGTGTTTGTGTGAGAGAGTGTGTGTGTGTGTGTGTTTGTGTGTGTGTGTGTGTGTGTGTGTGTGTGTGTTTTAGAGATAGAGAGAAAAAAAGAAGGGGGAGAGAGGGAGTATAGTACATGCATTAGTTTTTTTTTCCATGCTGGCAGGCAGGCAGGTGTAAAGGCCTGGGCCGGTGGTGTAGCATGAACGTGGTGGCCGTTCCTTGGGAGGGCGGGTGAGTGGAACCGAGCGAACGGTTCGACAGAGAGCAGGAAACAGATGCCCCTTTAGCACAGTCCCCAGAACTACAGGCGTAGAACGGCCTGCCGTCCCCAGGGGTCTAACACTGCAGACACCTTCACCCACGCTCCCTTCATGTGTGTGTGTGTGTGTGTGTGTGTGTGTGTGTGTGTGTGTGTGTGTGTGTGTGTGTGACCTTCCTACAACATTTGACAGTTTGAACACTGGAAACTTCAATAGAAACTTTTCAAATTTGGAGTCCCAACAAAAATAGGTTATCCTAGAGGTAACACTATCTGTAACAGAAAATAAATGTCTTCTAATCTAATTAATATCATTTTAATGATTAGTCCCATTATTAGCCTATTAACCAATTAATTGGTTTTGGCTCATAAGTTATGTCTGTGTTTAGGCCAGTGTTTATTAGGGCTGGGCAACAAAGCTCATATTATATCCCAGTAATATGTAACATAACCTAACATATTTTCCAGAAATTCAGTGAAGAAAAATATACTATAATGGGTAGCCTAAATGTATTTTAATGAAATAGTATTTATACTTGAACAGCTAGGCCTAAATTGCTACAGTATGCACAGGCCTCCTTTAGCAAACTGCAAAAGAAATCTTCCTATTTATTTTAGTTATTAATTTGACTTTTACCATTAAGCAAATATGAGATCACTTTTATTGCCAATATAACAATACAACAATGATTGATTGATAGATGATTATTAACTAATTTCCATTATATACTAAAGATCGTGCAATATGTCACAGCTTTACTGACTAATTATATGAACTCAGTATGTAAATTGTGTGCAATAAGCATATTGTTCCAGAAAGCTGGTCCAGATGGGGGCTGTGGTTCTCATGCATGAATATCCTCTGCTGTTTAACTTATTGCTTGTCTCTATTTCATATAATACATAGCCTATATAAAACATTATATAATCAAACATATACAATTTATGACATCCTAGACAACAGATGTAATTTGTGTTGCAATTAGATATCAGGGGGAAAGCCACTCTTTCAGCAACAACTCCCCTGTAATAAAATAAATATGATGTCAACAGGCTATAAGGTGTTGACAACAGGCTTGTAAGATGATGGGACCCAAGGACAGTTAAGAAGGGATGAGAACCCATAGATAAGCGTTTTTCTCTTGGTGTTTTAAAAGAGAGAGAGATAGAGAGATGATACCTTTACTTGACGCAAATGACATGCTTCATCTGTGTGTGTAACAGCTTCTCGTCACGCATTGAGGTCACAGTTTCGCATGCAGTGTGGCAGCTAAAACTCAGCCCCTCGAGGATCAGCCCATCAGTCACATAGCATCATACTGTACTCTACATGGTCTAATGACAATTATAAGTGATAAATTAGTGATTGTAGTCCTGGGCAAGAAATGACAGTATGGGCATGCGAATGGATTGAAATGTGAATAAAATATAAAATAAGACATGAAGGAGACTCAAATTATGATGTTTGCCTAGATTGTTTTTGACAATTTAGATACCTTTATCTTAAACAGTAGGTACTAAAAGCAGAAATCTTCTCAATCGAATCATCTTAGCAAAATTTGCACTGGTGGTGTCTGGTCTTTGAAAGCTGTTATCCAAGGCCACTGGGAACCATTTTGTTTGTATGGAGATATGATAAACACTCTACTCACATTCTGAGTCAGCTGTGAGATGATGCTTCCTTTACGTACGCACTATTGACAGCACATTCCCATTGGCGTGACTAAATGATGCCTAGATGGTCATGTGGCAAGCTCAGGGATAAATGCATGAGGACATTATGGGATGTTGAGCAATAGTCGTCAGAATGCTGAATTTCCTGTCCTGTTCAAAGTGTGAAGCGGAGGAGGCAAATAAGTTTCACAAGTTTGGTCTGTCTATCTGTATGAAGACACTGACACCATTATTGAACATAATTTCATGTGAAAGCCTTAGAATAACTTTTGTCAAATGCTTGTTGTCACACATTCACACATTTATTTTACAAAAAATAAATAAATAAATAATTCTTACATTATTTGAACAGAATTTTACAAAAAAAATGCATAAGTGTGTGACCCGGTCCGCAGAAGCTGTCGAGGCAACAATCTCCTCACACCATTTGTTGAACAGGAAAACCATCTGTTTGTGACATTAACAAAATACCACAGGAAACAGCAACATGTTTATATTGGGCTTATATTGATGCAAAGCGAAAAC
This sequence comes from Sardinella longiceps, assembly GCA_027497455.2. Lineage (NCBI taxonomy): Eukaryota > Metazoa > Chordata > Actinopteri > Clupeiformes > Clupeidae > Sardinella > Sardinella longiceps. The sequence continues at coordinate 9,245,260 of JAODXP020000011.1, forward strand.
CTCCCAAGCAGTCGCTGAAATGCGTCGACATAAAGCATTAAGAGCAACAGTGGTGGCGTCCACTCGCTACTATGACACTGGATGCCACGCGTGAGATGGTAGAAAATAAACGTCTGCCCGAGCTGGACGTCGGCTTGTTTGGTTTGCAGGACTGGGCGGTGTCACTCTCAGGTAGGCCCCGGAAGACGCAGCTGTAGTTTACAGCCAGGGTGATTTAAAAGATGTGGGCCATGTTGAGGCTGATCTAACAGGGCAAGGTGAGAAGAGTCCTTATTCTACATCTCACCCCCACTCTTACTCTCTCTCTCTCTGGCCTTTTTCATTTTCCCTCTCTCTCTCTCTCTCTCTCTCTCTCTCTGTTTCTTTCATCTAGATCATGGCTGGGACTACAACCTGCACCACGTCCACGGCACTGAATTTGAGAACCTTCAAGACATCCACTTCACAGAACTGCAGAGTGTGCAGCCCGTGCACATCCCGAGTCTGCACACGCGCTTCGAGCCCGAGCCCAGTCACCCGCTGGACCCCAACCTGGTGGCGCACTCCCATCACTTGGCCCTCTCCCCTCCGGTAAGCCCCCACCATACAGTAGCTCTTGATTTGATTGGTTGCTCTTCCCAGAACTCAATCCATAGTCTCTGGGATTTCCTTCTCATGCATCTTTTTCCATGGTGAAATCCGAAAGAGTGTGTTGAAGGTGGTTACTGCCCTTGCAGTATACATGCTCATTTGTGGTTACTGCCCTTGCAGTATACATGCTCATCTTCATGTGTGTGGGATTGCATGTGTGTGTGAAAACGCATCCATCTTGGTGTGCGTTTTTTCATGCCTGCGTATGTGTGAGTGTGTGTTTTTGTGTGGGTGTGTGTATGTGTGTGTGTGGGTGTCTGGAGAGGCTGTTGCTCAACAAAGCCTTTCCTGTAAGGATTCTACTGTTACCATGGTACCAGTCTGCCGACTCACCAACTGCCACACAAGATAGACCCTCCTCTTTTCACACACACCGACACACACACACACACACACACACACTATCTTGTCTTTACTGTAAAAAAAGAAAAGGACGAGCTGGTCAAGCTTGTTGGCACAAGCGCAGACCACTCCATGCACAGAAACCATGAGGTAGCATTGCTCGTACTTTTGAGCTGCACTTCTTGGCAGCTGTAAGCCTGATTGCTTGAGAATAGATGCATTCAAATCTTTGAGATCATTTTTTTTTTCTTCATAAATGGTGATGTGGTGAGGGTTTATAAATAAATGGCAGCAATGCGTGTGTATTTGAAGAGAGGGTGCTGTTCTGTGGTCACGCTCATGCAGACGTACACAAAACAGGCTGTATCACAAAGTTCTGTGTGTGTGTGTGTGTGTGTGTGTGTGTGTGTGTGTGTGTGTGTGTGGGTTTCACACTCTGCACTGTACAATGTGCATGAGGATATGTGCAACGCCTCTCTGAGAGTGTATGTGATGACCAGGCTGGTGGAATGTATTCATATGTGTGACACACTGTCTTGCTCTCATGTAACAGAAAGGGCCTTGACTCTTCTATAGGCCTCTCTCATAACTCAGATAGACATACAGTAAGGTGCGTGTGGCAAACCTTTATTTTGTTCATTTTCCCATACTGGTTCTGCTTCCTGTTTGCGGTTGTTATGACCTTGGCATTTTCAGTCCAGCTGAGTTTCAGCACCACTTCACCTAGAGGTGAGAAGTTGCAGAACTGCATCTTACTCTATTGCACACTTATCCTTTGGGTGGAAGAGATTTAAAGTAAAAAGTTAATGGAGGCTTTGGGTCACCGAGACACTTGAGCCTGCTTGTGACACTTGCACAGTAGGAGGGGCAGACTGACAATGTTGAGGTCACTGGTAATTACTGTATGTCTATACCAGATGCTTTTGTTTAACTTGCTTAACTTGCAAAGTTAGTCTCCTTTGTTGATGAATCTGAATTCAATTAGTTGTTCACATCAGAACAGTTATCCTATTGTATATAAATATAGCCTGTTTACATGACATAAGTTTGCATTACTGGACAGGATGCAAACATTCAATATGCATGTACAGTATGCATTACATGCAGGGGCAGGGTGATGAATCACAAACCACTGTAATCTTGCCCATGTGCCCATGCCTATGTTATTTTTTTTTTTAAGACACAAGGACTGTGTCCATGTAGGTTAGGGGTGCTACTGAGATTAAGAGCTATAGGGGTCTCCATGAAAAATTGAGGTTAAATAAAAAAAAAAAAACGAGAAAAAAAAACATCTTTTATTACTGTAATTGCAGTTGAGGTAAAATATTCAATGAATTGTGATTTTCATTTGAGGTCATGATTGTACACATGCTGACCCTTGAGGGGCATTTTGAAACTGCTGTCAAACAGTTTCCTACTTTATTGCTTCTTCTGACGAAAGACTAGTTGATGCCCAGACACAGGAGCTGTTTCCAGTGAGACATACGTTTTTTGTTGTTGTTGTTGTTGTTGTTGTTGTTGAAAACATTTTTAATAATTCGTAACTCATTTCCCACGTTTTATTGCACCTGGAAATAATCATTGATGGAAAACCTTCCATCATATCAGCCTCTGAATATTTATCAAATAGTATTGGCTGCCATACTGAGTAGTTCATGTCTGTTAGAGACTGTGTCACTATTAAATCCAGTTTTGCCAAAACACCACGTATGCCAAGTCCTCCTTAAACTCTTACCAACAGTAGATGACCTTACCTTCTCGTATTCTTTAGGATTTTCACTAAAGACAAAAACTAATGATTTTTTTTAATAAATCGATCACCCCTCATAAGCCGATAAAGTTTGTCCTTCTTGCTGCTAACTCACTTAATCTTGCCACAGTTGCTGATAAAGTGCTTTCATCGGGCTTTCTTTCTGTTCTGCATTTTTTGAAATAGCCTGTGGTTCCAGACATAGGAGCATATCTTTGCTCTCCAGCCGTTTTTTAACTAACAGAGTTAAATAAAGTCATGGCCATGGTGTTATGCCCCAGAAACTGTGGGTGGGTGGGAGTGCTCTCGGTAATTTCAACAGAATTGGTGCACTGTTCAGCCATAGTTTATTCACGCCTACCTACTGAGTTCCCCTTTTGATTTTTCGTTATCTGTCTTGGTTGGTTGTGGTGTCTGGACTCGGATGTATTTTTGGATGACATTTTAACATGCAACAGTTAAAACGCGACATAAAGACATGCTAGTGGTGGATTCATAGATTTCTGTGCCTGGACAGGTTTAGAAATAAAGTACAACTGTTGTGTGTGTGTGTGTGTGTGTGTGTGTGTGTGTGTGTGTGTGTGTGTGTGTGTGTGTGTATGTGTGTGTTTGGGGGGGGGGGTCACTGTGCATCACCCTCTCTGTGAACGACCAGGCATTTTTAACAGTGGAATAAATATATTCATGTCTTCTTCCCCTTGTGCTTTTAGATGCAGTATTACCGGACACAACTCTGTTACCCCCAGACGTCTCCAATCCAGCGCAACTCTGACGATGATGACCCAGGCAGCCGCAGTCCTCCACTGGAAGTGTCTGATGAGGAGGGCCTGAGAGAGCATATAAGCTCCACCACTGGGGGCGAACCAGGTGACTGACACACACACACACACGTTAAGCAACAGCAGCAGTAACACACAGTGGGATATGCATTCAATAAAAGGATTATTTTAAGGATTTTTAAGGGAATTAAATAGATATTTATTATTCACAGTTGAATCTTTGTAAATGAATCTTTCATGCAAACCAATTCAGCACATGACCACTTGGCCAAGTAACAGATCAAAGTAATCTATTAGTGCATTAAATTCACTATATGTCTTACAACATAGGCAATGTATGTACACTCTTAAATTTTGAAAATTGAATGACACCACATTTAATGTGATCGCATCAGCATCCCATCATAATTGTGTGATGTTTGCCATTCTGTCTCCCAGGCAACAAGAAAAAGATCCGCCTGTACCAGTTTCTGCTGGACCTCCTGCGGAATGGGGACATGAAGGAGAGCATCTGGTGGGTGGACCGGGACAAGGGCACCTTCCAGTTCTCCTCCAAACACAAGGAAGCCTTGGCAAACCGCTGGGGCATTCAGAAGGGCAATCGCAAGAAGATGACCTACCAGAAAATGGCAAGGGCACTGCGTAATTATGGCAAGACGGGCGAGGTCAAAAAGATCAAAAAGAAGCTGACATACCAGTTCAGTGGAGAAGTGTTGGGAAAAAGCCACAGTGAACGGAAGATGTACATGTAGAGATATAGATTACATGAAAAGATTGTATGAATTTCATGAACTTTGACCCCGCCTCAGAGACTGAGGAGACAAACAGAGAGACAGAGAGGGAGAGACAGAGAAAGAGATACAAGGGAATTAAGCAGGGAGAGCATTAGCCATACGGTCTCTGGTGTTGTCTCTTGCGTTACCTTCTTCAAGATCAATCAACCACCAGTGTGGCCATCCTGTGTCTTTCCTCCTTTACCCCCCAAATGTAATTACCCCTGCTTTCTCTGTGCTCAGCAGAAGGACATTTTGTAACATACAGTGATGAATCTAGTCAATAGCTGTTTAAGCAAAAAGGTGATTTGTCATCATTGATACTGAAACAGTTGTTGTCTTTTTTCAAGACAAACGTGATTTTTTTTTTTTTTTTTTTTTTTTTGAAGTTTTGGAAGTATTACAGTAGTAGTAGTACATTTTGGACTTCTTACTTTTTCTTCTTTCTTGTCTTGTATGACCATAGCACAGTAGGACAGTTAAGTGTACAAGAGGTGGTTTATTCCATGAGTCCGCCAGATGGCAATAAATAGCTGTCTTCAATTTCCTACTTTATATATAATGTACGTGATATTTGAGAATGTTCCGGAAAGGCACCTCTACATATGACAAAGGTTTGCATTGGCACCATATACTGTACTTTCTTGTGTATACCAGCAATAATCTTCTGCTCTCATTTACTCATCTGGTTATTTCAGTTGTGTGACAACGCAGAGTACAATGGAAAAAAAAACTCTTTAAAAAAATAACAAACATAAAAAAGCAGAAGTGAAAACCAATGACACAGCCCCATGCTGCACGGCAAACAAAGTTTGACCACAGCAAACTTGGCTCAGAGTCTCCACTGAGGACCCACTGGGTCTTTATAAGATGGCAAAACTTCGGTGTGTTACCTTGGAACTGTGTTGGAAGAAATAGAATACAGGAGATAAATACACAAGAATAAAACTGTCACAAACTGAGACAAAAAAGGTAATTGCAATTGCAATTAATTTGCATTTACCTAACCCTTTTGTAATGTTGAGATGTTTTGTAATGTTTTCACCCTGTAGTGTTAACTGTTCTCTTCAGGAAAGTAAAACTTCCAATAAAATCCACTCTAATAAACTTGGAAAAAACATTGTTTTAGTTAGGCTCTGCTCTGAAATAGGCCAGGTGAACCCAACGGTCAGTAGGAATAGGTCCTTGAGAGTCTCCAGCAACTCCAATTGACCAACTGCTGTGAGAATAGTCAATGGATTGCCATGGTGTTTCTCTACCTACTTGGGGTTCCTTCAGTATTCTGCTAAGGAGTTCATTTACAGGCTTACTATGAGGTTCTTTGACTGTCTTGTAATGGGGTTCCTTCAGCTTTCTGTGTTATGTTTCTGGGTACTTTTCTAATAGACATACAATAAAATGGGAGGTATCCCAAATTATTATTTTTTATGACATGTTTTTCACTGAAATTATGCCAAGGCCAAAAAGCATTAGAAACATTTTTCTAAATGTTTTGTCTTTATCTGAAAATTAAAAAACGGGTCAATTTGACCCAAAGACCACACAATGGTTGAAAGCTTATTTTGGTCCTTATAATGTCTTATAGATACAGTCAGGTATACGGTATGAATGAATACTACCCAATGACTAATAATCATTCACTTTGTTTTTACCCTTCCATGATTTTAGTGGGTTTTGATTGGCCAGTGTTATACTGGTAAAATAAAAGGCAGGTAAACTATGAATTTTGTAGACACTGCTAAGTGGGCCACATTATGCAGAATGTACGTTTTAAAAGAAATACAGAACGTTTAATGATGGGAGGTTATTGAAAGATAATTAAAGTGGTATTAAATTAAAAATTGGGATAATGCAGCAGGATTTGGCAATGCTGAAAGACCTATTTGGCGCATAAACTCTAATAAGAGGTATATTTCCAAAATGTGAGAGGTGGATGAACTGCTTTCATTTGGGTTTAGCCCCCACTGCATCCCTGCCCGGGGCGGAGGGGATCCAGTCTGACAGCAGCTGGGTTAGGTGCCTGACTAATGGGCCCCTTTAGCCATGGATGTGGGCATGTGAGAGTGATTCAACCACTACCCCATCCACAGGATGGGTATTAAACAGGCCTTTGCTTTGGTCACCAGCCAATGGAAGCTCAACCTGGCACTGACAGTGGATCACTTTTTGATCTTGTAAGATGTGGTTAACGGAAATGAGGTCTCATAGCGATTCAGATCTTTTTACCTTCTACTGTTTAACAAGCCCACACTGTCCTTATCTCTCTCATCTACTCCTCTATTTGTCTTGAAAACACATTTAACATAGAGATGCACAAACCTACAGCTACTACCGGTAGCCTACTTCCTCAAAAAACATGTAATTCAGCCCTTCCTATCGCACAGTTGTGTTACACATAGGCTAATTTTTACACATACAAAGATCGCAGGATGATGGGTCAATTGGGTTGGATTTGGGTGGATTTTTTGCCATGAAAAAGCTTGAATGAGGAAATATGACCAGTAGCCAACTGGAAATGTCATAAAGCCTATTACAGTAACAAGCTTATGCTACTGATGGGGGTTCAGCCAACTAAATAACCAAAAAGCCAAAGTGACGAACATGAGAAAAAAAACAACAAAAAAAAACTGTAGATAATGTTGTGCCGCCCCCTGCAGGCCAATGTGAGAATGCACCTAGTGAGGAGTGGTAAAAGGAATCTTGCATGGCTCAAAAGGAGACACCAGCCCATTGAATTTAGATAATTAACTCAAGATTCAAATGAAATATTATTTAAATACATGTTTAATAGGAAGTGTTCTTAAAACATTAAATAACTCAACATATACACATAATTACATTGTCTAATAATAATCTTTTTTTCTCAGGCACCACAGCAAGGAAAAGATGGCCTACCATCTTAAATTAAGACGACAGCTATCTCGCTCTCCCATCTCTCATTACCTGCCTTCTGACCCATAACAGTCTCTTAAGTCTCTTAATGGTCCTCTGTCAATATAACGCCCAAGGTTTGATCTTCGAAAGGTGGAGGCTTTCTTTTGGTCAGCTGGAGGGCTTCACCAGAGGAACGTACCACTGAAGGAAGACAGAGAAAAACAAAAGCAAAAAACGTTAATTAAAAAACAAGCAAACACTTTAGGCTAGATGGCTAGTGGTTAAATATAGCAAGCTTGTTTTGATTGTTTTTAAGATGAGCAAATAATGAATGAGAGGAGAAGTTGGACATCAGGGTCAAAGCTGGGTAGTGAAAGAGTCTGAACAGTTCTCAGAAGTCTGAGCATGTTTTGTTTAGAGATAGACCAGAGACAGACAGCAAGAGGTGAAGGCTAAAAGTACTACTGTACAAGTGGCCATAATCAAAAGCAGCCAGTAAGGCAATTCACTCTCAAAATTGCAACAGGTGCAACCAATGAACATTTTTGGCTGCATTGGACATATTTTTGATTGCCCAAATTGGTTGTACTCTAGAACATAGTGCTCAGTCATGAAAAGAACACAGGCAGAGGAAGTTGACAAAAAGCTGAAATGAAATAAAAACAAAACAAAAACAGAACAATACCTCTTCTGTCATCCCTGCTGTTTTTCTCCCCTCTGTGTTAAAGGGGGGCTTCAGGTAGCCTTTAAAGTGCAGCTTGACCAGCTCATGAAACGTGGGCACACAATCCTGAAAAGTGACACATCAGTCAGTAGCAGCTCCCACCTACGCATCCCAACGCAAGTGTGACGTATTAGTGTCTGTTACAGTCTCTCACCCTGCCTTCCTCGCTGCACACGTGTGTGAACCACCGTAGTCCGGCCGCCACGTGGGTGATCTCGTCCGCATAAATGACTTCTAGTGCCTCCACAGATTTGGTGTCGCCTTGGGCAGCGAAACGGGACAAAGTCTGGGGGTGCACGTCCAGACCTCTGCAGGGGACATTAGAGAGCCAACCCACCCAGCCCACATTACATACTTGGCCAAAGCTTCAACACTTCCACTGATAATTTCCATTTTCAGTTCATTCATAGACATTCAAAGATACCAAAGTGTGGACTGTGATGGGAGTTTCCAGAGGAGCTTACATATTATATTGCTTTTTGAGGCATATTTAACGATTTTCCAGTAACAGGATAATACAGACAATCAAATTTACATTCCATTCCTGTTGTAGTCTTATAAATTTATGTAGTTTTATACTTCTATCCTGTGGCAGATATGAGAAAAAATGGAAAAGGTACCAAGGGTTTTGGTCATGCTTGCTTATTAATACCTGATAAACTGAGCTATGCTTCAAGCACACAGAAAGAAAGTGTGGAGGACGGACTTGCCTTGCTTCATGCACCATGTGGACTATAGCCAGTCTGGCCAGGAGGTCATGGGCCGTGTCTGTAGCTGACTGCCACAGGCCTGGGGAGGATAGAGAACATGTTGGATTTAGACTATGCATGTTTAGACACAGGTGGGTAATAAGCAACTCATGGGATCATTTTAATGGTCTTCAGCCTCTTGCAAGGTTTTGTCGCAGATAGCAAGCTGTTCGCAGTCTGCTGTTTGGGAAATTATATATGGCTAACAATGTTGGCTCATAGCATTACCCATTCAAAGAAATCTGTATTTTTACAAGGCTCAAAGTAGCAAAGTAGTAACTCTTCCCTGGTAGACTTTCAAAGGTTCTGACATTTAAAAGAGGCACTTTGAAAGGCAGTTTATTTAAAAAAAATTCCAGTCGCCACTTAATTAAGTGATAATAACCTGACTGACATGCACAAATATATAGGTAAGATAAGGGAGGAGACGGCAAAATAATTTCACTAGACATTGCACAGGCTGCAAAATTAACACCATTAGATATTCAATCTGTACATGTGAACAGAATCAAAACGTTAAAAGTTCAAAAAACATTACCGTTGTGCACAGGCAGGGATCCAAAGTAACTGCCAAGTTCTGTAATACGTCTCTCTAGCAGGTGATAGTGCTGGGGGTGACAAGATGAGATATTTGATTGACTGATTGATTGATATTTGGATTGATTAATCCAAAGGAAAACATGTTAACGTAACAACACATATTTCCAACATGGTCCTTGGTGTTAGGGCATACAAAAAAAAACATTGAACACATACTGGACAGACATATCAACAGATACGGTTGGTAAGGTACTGTAATTCTGGCCGAATTATTATACAAGATGTACAAGGGGTTCAACTTTTCATTTGAAATTCAATCACAGAAATGGTTAACATTGTGGATACCTTTGCCTCATCACCAGCCACTTTGACAAAGTCACTGAAAAACTGCCTAGGAAGTGCCACCCCTGTGCTCAGCTTGGTGTTGGAGAAGCGTGCAATGACGTCCCAGGACAGGTCGATGGCCCACTGCTCGATGTTCGCAAGAGAGTGTAGAAGAGCCAATCGGCTGGCCTGCAATCCACACACACACACACACAGATGAAGAGGTTGGAAAGACTGAGGAGCCACTGTCAGAGTACCGGTAGTAGTTGTTAAACATTTAAATACATCTTTGCAAAATAAATTCTGCAATTTATTGTCATACAAGGTAACAGTAACAAAGTCTAGAAAATACATTGCCGTTACACCAACTTCAAAGTGCTGATACAATCGTCTCCATTCCAAATAGGAAAAACTAACAGGAGACCGCTCACACTTTGCATTTAGAATTCACATTCAGTCGTCATGGTTGCTGTATGTGACTGATCAATGATGAGCTCTAGAGTATTTGGTCCTGATGAGGAAAGTGAACAGAAGCTCACCAGGGTTCCTCCTTTGCCCCGTTTGATTTTGCCCGGCTCCAGTACCGTCAGGTTCTCCTTCCTGCTGGGCTGGGATGGAGGTGTGGACACACCCACCTCTGAGATCTCCCCCGCATTCCACTTCCTCTGCACCTCCAGGGTCAGGGTCACCTCCACAGCAACACACAAACACACAAGTCACACACATCTGTTGCACCTCCTCAGACTGTAGCGTCTTATGATAAGCATAAGCATAATGAGCATCTCATGACAATACAGGAGAAAACACGCATGGATACACACACACACACACACACACACACACACACACACACACACACACACACACGCACACACACAAACATGCACTCCTGCAAAGTCTACATCAGTGGTCTCAAACTTTTAGTGAGGGCTACATGAACATTGGGATTTTCCTTAGAGGGCACCATGCCAAGTCTCCAAGTGCAACTACAAACTTATATGGTGAAAAAATCTACATTTCCCTGTGTTTCTGACCATCACCAACAATGTACCTCCACTTAAGCTGTTCCTCCTCATAGGGAGCTACCAGCATTGTGTTGCAAAAACGTGACACTATCCATTTTTTTTTGCATTGTTAGAACTGTTTTCAAGCAGGGCACATAACTACAATTCTTTTCTAGTGTATTTCCATCCAGAATATTATCATTTGGTTATTTCTGATGAAAATGTTGGGTCATCATGTCAGTTAGAAGTCAGTGATAAAAATACCAGCGAATCTTCTCTGCTGTGGCACGGCTGATTGACACAACTTCCTCAAACCAGTACTCTCGTTTATCTAGGAAATCCTCCACACCTGTGGGTGCATCGTGCACCATGCCTGTGCACCACGCCCGGTTGTCCCTAAATTAATTTTAAAACTATCAGGATATAAAGTTTCTATACCATTTATGTCATAGAAGAAAAGTCCTGGTTTGTAGAGGTAGGAAAATTTTAGTCCATCTGTTTTTATTTTGGTTGGCACTATTGTTTGGTGGCTCTGGTCCATTGGTTGGCTCAGACAGTATTATTGGGCGGCTTCCAAAAAAAAAAAATACACAAGGCCCTGCTATATATCATTATCTCTACACCGGTAGTTGATGTTACATAGTAAGTACCTATAGAGTAGAGACCACAAATGCACAAATCAATGCACTGCAGTTGTGATGTGAAGCGCTTACCTTCTCCTCTGGATCAGGGGTACACAGGATCTTTGTCGCCCAGTAGCAAAGGCTATTTTCTGATGTTTCTTTGTCACCATTTTCAAGGTACAACTTATCTGAAACGATTGATGCAAATTTGTACCAGAATCCATAGCAAAATAGGCATAGGCAAAATTTCTGTGAAAACATTTTGTTTTAACCAGGACTAGCTAACCCTTACATCATGTTAACCTTTAATATTTTACCTCAGAAATAATTCAAAGACACAAGAATAAAGACACAGTTCCTTGTTTGACATTTATTGCCTCTTACCCACAAGGATGGTGTTGGCTTCCGGAAAAGGGCTTAGAGACAATTCGTTCTGTGTGTAGACATACACCTTGCCTTGCACCACTCTCACATCATAGACTTGATTCTGTTGAGTGAAAACACACATAGTCCAATTTATTCAAGAAACCGATTCCTTTCATTGTGAAAGCCTGACAAACTGACAAGACTGACAAAAATCGGTCTGGGTATGACCTTATGGAGGAAGAAGGTTACCTGTAGCCCAGTAGAGGAGGACCCAGTATCTAGGCAAAAGTCGAACTGATGCCATGGGCAGATCAGTGCCATTCTACCATCACCAAGATCCTCAATGTCACCAAGTTCCAAGGGACCCCCTGCAGGAATTAGGAAGGGGAGACAGACACTAAGTTTTCAATATAATACATCACAACAGATAGCAAGGTAAGGCTATAATTTTTTTCTGTCTGCTTTAATACCCTCGTGTGGACAGGCCGAATCCATTGCCCAGAATCGGTCATCCTCTGTGTGGACCAACACCAAATGTTCACCATCATCTGAATATATCCTTCAAGGAAAAAAGTTGGCTCGTCAAACTGCAGCCCAAGTCTTCAAATGAAGGACCAGGAGTGCCACAACACAATACATCACAGATCATAGATTATATTATTATTATGTCCTAAACCTCAGTCGATTGGCATGTCACCTCATACATACTCACTTGGTGCATGGCGCTTGAAACTTTGACTTCTCCCCCACACACTGCCAGTTCCCGTCTCTCACAATTTCCTTCAACGCCTCAACTAAATCCTCTTCGAAATGATCCATGCATGAAATCGGACAATGTCTTTGAGTTGTAAACAAAACAGAATGCAATCCTACCAAATTCTTCCTATTACCACGTTTATAGCCGATGTTGACGTTTGCATTTCTTCCTTCCCTTCTTGGACAAGCTAATATCAAATATGATGCGTGCTGCCATCTATGGTTGTGGAAGATGAATATCAGCAATTTCGCTCCACGTCTAGGTGGACACCACGCTTGGTAAGAGCAAAAGTAGCCTAGTCTTTTAAAAGTGATTCTCAGTAGACTATCTTTGAATTCCAGAATCAGTTGCAGTGAGTTCGTTGATCAATAACATCTACAAGGTAGGTGAGAAATTCAAGGCCAACAATTGATTTTAATCATTTCAAGTGCATTGATTTATTGTTTTGCTATAAAAATTGAATTCTACATTTACAAGTTTATACATAACTGGAAGACTCTTTGATCATCCATTTACCAACAAAGCAGGACAGAAAACAAACCGATATAAAATCTTTTTGCCATGTTGAAATCACAAGAAACAAAATGTACTATAATTACTTTTCTTGAATAACGGAAAGCATGGTACATAAAAAGACATTTTTGACCCAAACACATACATAAAAGTTTAAATAAAACAAAGTGTCATAGAGAGAGAATAAAAGAAATTTGTATTCCATTGTAACAATGTGCAAAATATTCAGGAAGTGCATAATACTACAAATGCACCGTCTTAACTTGGATAAATATAAAACCCCCTTGCAACAGACAAGATTAAAACAAGATAATATTTTTTAAAAATGCATTCTAAATACTTTAGTGTATTAGCGTGTTAGCATTGTAACCAGAATAGGTCTGCTGATATAGCCTTAATACAGTAATTTATTAGTGTTCTAAAAGCAAGCAGGCCACATATCAATATATTACCTTCATTTATATACAAAATACTTATTTATTTATTTGGAGATGAGCAGTGATTTATGTCAGAGAGCTTCACTCCTCTGTATGCCCTTTTCTTGATCATCTCTTCTGCATAAAGTCATGGTTTCCAGGTTAAAGGTGAGTGATGGTTGAGTTCACAATCTCTGCAACACACTTGGATTTGGACATCTTTGAGAGGTCTCGCTGTAAAAGATTGAGCAAAATACTCCATTAATCTATTATATGAAACTGTGATGTATAGTACAGACATGAAATGGCTACCAAGGATATTGAACATACTGAGAAAATAACACTTAGATTGTAAGAAATAATTTGTGATCTTATTGTACATGTGAAAAAAAAAAGCAAAAATGGAGTAAGTGTGTAAGTTCTGAAATGGAAAGTAGTAACCAGCATTCATTGAGACAGAGGATACTCAAACTATTGTCGTGAAATAGTTAGACCAGACACAACAGAAGATCTCAACACAGGTTAGTCCTGTAGAGTTCAGCCCCCAGAAAAGCCCCAACGCCAGTCACAGTGAAATAAAATGTGGAGAAAAATGGAGCAGCAACACACAGCCCATCCCTGACCATACAGCAGTGGCGCTTAACTAGCACACATATCTTGAAGATAATCTCAAGACAACATACTAAGAGGAAAAAAATAATAATTCCATGGGAAAATTTCAGTGAGAATGTAGTGATTTAGAGATTCCAGATGTGGTTTAGTGACCAATTTCATCTGAAATGAGCAGAGAAACCTCATAATGAAGGGCCCTTCACCGTTTGCAACTGAAGCCACAACACTCTTCTATTAGGAGGTTTTCCTCTTACTCAGATATACTTCTAAATTTTTGGTCACAGAGCCACGTACCAGGATACACACCAGCAGATTTTATATTTTTGCCTGACCATAAAAATGTTAATTCAGTATGACTGTAAATGAGTCAGAATGTGAACAGTATGCACACTCTTATCACTATTCTATAGTCCAACAGACCTGGATTTGCCGGACTCACTGCTGGTCCATTCCTTCTACAACAAATAGAGTGAGAAATGTGTTTAGGACATTTGGACTCATTAGTGAGAATGAGCAGGGGGAAAAAAAGTCAACCTGACATTTAACACTATTCATCTGACTTAAAACATAATTTTATTACTAACATTCAAAGTTTTCTCTATTGCTGTACATCACACCATAGGTGGATTCATATGTGCAAACTTGTGTGAATGTACGCAGAACAAAGATTTTGCTTCAGGTGTTTGTCTTACAATGTTTGCAAACACCCTCAAGCAGTCTGTGAAGTCTGTTCTCTGGCAAACTCACTGTGTAACTGGAGAAATGGTTGACATGGAGCGTTTTCACAGTCAAGTAGTATTTTTATCTGATAATGATCTGATCCCAGACAGACACGTTTTGGGAACATGTTATCAGATAATTAAAATACACAAGAAACAGTACTTCAGAGTGCATTTCTTTTTCTTTGAGTCATCAAAACATTCACATTTCTCTTTCAAACTAAACAGGTTTGCCTCTGTCCAAGGAAAAAAAAAACTATGATGCTATGTGTTGCTGCATAGAAAATATCTGCCAGCTGAAGACAAACAGACACACAGGAAAAATTACAAGGAAAGAGCCATATGATTCGAGGAAGAAAAGAATTGCCAATTACCGCAAACTCAGAATAGGTGCTGGCGACAGAGTTAATGCTGCTGTTAGGCTGAGGGCTGAGTGGCTTGCCCAGGAACGCACCACTGACGGCTTGTGGGGGACAGAGGTTCTCCTTGTTGCGCTCCATTAGGCCCCCACGGGGGTTCTTGCCTTTGCCTGGCGTCCGGCACCCATTAACCTGCTCCGGGACAGTCAACAAGGAGGAGGGGAGGAGGAGCAAACTTATTATGTAGGACATGTCAAATAGAAAAACAAACTGTGCTTACAAATCTTTGTATAGATATTTAGTATTTAACTGAAGATGTTATTTCAACCCTGTGTTACATAAGTACTGATGGATAAGAATGTGCATCAAAGCCATCATAAGGATTAAAGGTTAATACTGAACCACTATAGAAACATGTAGATGTAATTAAACGGTTAATGTTGTTTAGTATAAAACCTTAATGCAAAAAGCATCAAAGCTCCATCCCCGTGCCTGTAGTGGCAGGTGTGAGTGAGTAAGGGTGTGTGTGTGTGCTGACCTTGCCAGCAGAGGTAGGAGGCCGAGCCACAGGTGAGTGGCAGACTGTGCCCCCAAAGACTGAGCGGGTGCTGTTTGATGTCCCAGCAGACAGGGCTGATGTTGCATTAAGCTGAAGACACACAAACACACACGCCCCATTAGTACCATCTAAACACCAAACCACCTGCCAAAGCCACGAGTAAAGTTTCTCACACTAGTTAAAAAAAATTATGATGCCAAAAGGTTACAGAACCCCAAACCCATCAATCCGAAATAGTAGGATATCCCCAAATCCCAGAAATCAGCTGGTGGTTACCTTGCGTGTTTTGCCAGGGGTGGTGGTTGGCCCCAAGAACCTGCGTTTGCAAGGCGATCGGACTGAGGTACCGTACAACATGTCCTCCTCTGTCTGTTTGCTCTTCTTTAAGTGCTGAGGAGTCAATGGAGGTTTGAAACACACAGGGAAACGAAAACAAACAAATATCTGATGTTCCACAACTCAGAACTTTGGATGTAGGTGAACAACGCAATACAGAACCTTGGATGTAGGTGAACGCATGCACACACACACACACACACTCTACTTACCCTCTCTTGTTTCTCTTTCTCCTTGTCCAGTCTGTAAAGCTCCCACTGTTCAGACACATACTGCATGAACTTTTGACCTTTGACCAGGAACTCATGGCTTTGTTCCTGCTCCCAGAGCTCAATCTGAGCCTTCAGCTTCTTCTCCAGCTGATTCAAAACACACACACACACACACACACACACACAATTAATTCTGTAATGGCACTTGCTTTTGGGCTCCCATACTGTAAGCAGACTGACAGATATCACTAAGTCATCACTAATACCAGAGAGACTAGTGACTAGTTTGGTTTATTTGAAAAAGTGGACGCAAGTATGAATTTGGCCATTCATTTAGTCGTTATAGGGAAGCATTCAGATCTGTACCTTGGGAAGGCTCTTCTGTAAATCACTGCGCTGTTTCTCCTCCTTCAACAGATTTCCTCCACGGTTGGTGAACCGCGAGGGATCAGTAGCTTTTTTCTATTGGTGCAGAAAGGTAGAAACACTAATCAATGCTAAAAATGAGGAAAATGGCTATGCACTTCAAACGCCAAACAAAACACAAACAAACCTCTAAATCTAAGAAAAGCCTCCAGCTCTCTTCCCATTTATGCACACCCTCAAACAGCTCCTTGTGGCTGTCGTAGTGCCGTCTTAGAAGCACTACCTCCGAGTCATGCAAACCTAGGAGCTCTTCGGTGAAGTCGTCTGCAAGGGAAGACAGAGGACAGTTTCAGCGCAGGACAAGATAAATGCTTTCTCAAAACTAACAGGGGGAAAAAAAGGCCATTATAAAAGATTGTTAGCTGAATTACCGTCGGTGTAGGCAGCAAATTTCTGCTGCTGTTCTGTGCTATAGAAGCACTTGTCCCAGAGGACGGCAATCTCCTCCCGGATGGTTGTTACGATGCTACAGATATTTTTCCGCTTCAGTTCCTCCAGACGAACTACCTCCTCTTGTAACTGCCACATAAATAAATTCATTCAAAGTTAACGCTAAAAATGATCTCAACATGAAATGTAAAACAGTCGGATTAGTTTTAAAAGAAATACCACTACTAGGACACTCCAGTCACTTTATTAAATAGATTACTCAATAGTTATAATTCCTAGCCAAGACTTACAGCATCCATGTTTCTCTTCTTGGACAGACTCATGTGGGCAGACATGTTCTCCCTTTCCTCCGGTGGAGTCTGCAGTCGCTCCCACAGCTGCTTAATCTTCTCCCGATACGCTACACACACCGCCTCGTTCTCCGCCTTACGGCACTCCAGCTGTTCAGAGGGAGGAACCAGGCGACAGGTTCACATAACTGTAACTGTGAAACTGAGTGCTGTGTGTGAAAGCGTCAATAATAACAAAAAGATCATACCTGACGAAGCACGAGTTTCAGAGAGTTTATGTTGTCTTTGGACAGACAGAATGCCTCTTCATCTTCACAAACCACATCCTTCTCAAAACTGGTCTCTGGCAGTTGATCCAGATCTTCCATGCACACGATTATTTGTTTCTTCAGCCCGACAAACTCAGCGTGCCTCTTTTCCTATAAATAAATATTGACATATTGATCCATATGTACAATATCATATACATCACATATTTTATTGAACATCTCACCCATTTTTTTTTTTTTTAATCTAATTTCATCTAAGTAAAGCACCACTCACATACAGCAGTGAACTATTTTGTCTCGTCTTTTACCATTTTGCCTGTAATGGCTGGATTTATATGGTCACCTTCTACTGGTTGTGGTATATGTCAAAGTAAAACATAAACACAAGAAAACAATGGCAAATACAAGAAAATAGATTGTTTGTGTGACGGAAGCATACACCAGTAGGTTATCCTTTAACATTGTAATATACACTGTAGAGCAAGTGAGCTCACCCTCTCTGCAGACAGCTGAGCAATGTGTTGCCTGTACTTCTCCAGCTGTTCCATGGAGGGCACCCGGTCTGGGGCGATGGGGAACGGTTCTGAGCAGAGTAGGTCACACAGGTCCTGGTCCTGATCCGTTAAGGCCTTCAGATGCCTCATTCGCTGGCTCTTCTCCTCCACCATGGCTGACACCCGCATGCGGATGGCCTTCTCTTGCAGCAGCATCGTCTCGCTCTCATCCTCCTGCAGTGGGGAAACAGAATGTGCATCAGAAGCACTCTGTGTTTTTGATTCAGTGCTAAGTTAAATTACCTAAAACCAGAAGAATCTCTATGGAGTGTGTTAAGCACAGCTCTAGATTCACTAGCTAGAGGAGTGTTGGGAGGAATTTGGGTTACACTTTATTTGAAGGTACCGTCATAAGACTGACATGACACTGTCATTAACTATGACATGACGTTGTCATGAATCTGTCATAAACTTTATACACCTGTCATGACTTCTGTCATTAAGTGTCATCCGGTATTTGTCATGGTTAGGGTTAGGGTCAGGGTATGTCAAAAGTCATGACAGGTTTATAAAGTTTAAGACAGATTCTTGACAAATTCTTGACAACGTCATGTCATAGTTAATGACAGTTAAACATGACAAAATGCGTTTTTATTGCATTGATCCTTCAAAGACACCTCTGAAGTAGGTACACATTGTACTTTTCTGTTGTTGTGCTTTTGTCATTTTCAGTCTTTTTACTCATCAAAAAGAAAGAATAGAGGAGAGAATCCATGGGGACCAGAATGATTACCTCGAAAGGAGGTAACTGCAGCTCCTGGCCGAGTTTCTGCAGTTCTTTGCGACAAGAAGCAATGCTCTCCATTAACCGTTGTCTCAGGCTTTCCTCCTCTGCGATCATCATATCCAACAGCCCCTGCGGACAAACGGGTTTAAACCACCTAAACTTATGGATTTTCATTTCTTCTGCTGCACAGAAGTACAGCCATAGCTAAACCAAAGTCCAATAGAAGTGCCTCTGGTTTAACTTACTTTTACACCTAGCTTATGGATTTTGTGAGGAGATGTAGGGTTTTTCTTAATTTCCTCTGCTGCACAGAAGTACAGACATAGCTAACTATCCAAAGTCCTATGGAAGTACAATGCCTCTGGTTTAACTTACTTTGATGTGATTCTTGACAACATTTGTCCGCTCCAGCCGCTGGTCCTCTGGGATACCGATTTCCTCCCAGATCCCTTTGAGGTGGCAGAGTGCCTTATTCAGGCAAGCCACAGATTCTGCAGCTAGGACCTCACTAACGAGAAACCAAAATAGACAAGCAATCTGGGTTAAAACGTCTCCCAATAACGTTAACGTCCAGGCCTACACAAGAGGAAAATATTAAAGTTGTCTAACAACGTGCCGAGTCTGTTCTAACGTTAACGACGACAGCAGATTTTGGTGTGACCAAATTATGTCTTGATGACATTCACCTCAACGGTTACTGATAATCAACAGATACAACAAAACAGTTAACCTATCATTATGCAAGTTAAAATGTTAATAATTACTGTCTTGACTTTACTACATACTTAATTATACGTTTCACAATTCTCTAGACTAATTCACTGACTGGGATGGCCAGTTATCAAACTGTTAACGTTACACTGGACTTCACATTAGCAAACATCAACATCATGCACATCTTTTCAATCTATCGGGCGTGAACACATTTTAACCTACCTTTTCCTCATTGTGAGACACCAGTCCAGAAGTATTTCCCAGTGTGTTTTGCAACCAAACAAGCTCTATTTTTGAAAGTTTACTTCAAATGTTGTTGGAGGAAAGATCATGCGTGTTGAGGCGTATCTGTCCGATTCAAACCATGCACCAAAAATAAAGTTTTGGTCTCATTGGTTAAATCGGCGGATGTGTCACGGATTACATCATACTACGCATGCGCACAGACGGCGATACTGTCAATGACCGTTTCACAGTGCATCATGTGTAAATGTCATACTGTGCACCACCCAGTTTTGGAGAAAGTGCAGGGGAATTTGGCAGGCTACAGTTTAGTTTTAAGAAAAGTAGTTGATAATAAAATGCATATTTCATTGTTTCGTGTTATTTTCCCATTTTATATTTTGCTATATAATTTACCCTACACTTGATAACTTTTATAAGAAAACAGGCAAGAAATGCACAAGCAGTAAAAACTTAACTTGTACAACTCATACATTAACTCATCCATGCCCTTCTGGCAGGTGAAAAGTTATTTCCTTTATTAGTTACTGCCACAATAAATATGCAGATTCATGTACAGTCTTACAGTGACGGATCCTCAGTCATAACAAGGCCTGAAGTTAGTCAGTCTTCTCTACTGGTCAGCAGGTGATTTATCTAGTAAGAGCCAGTGGCATAGGCACAAATGAATCAGTCTTGAGCAGTTCAGGCAGAGTTCTGTACAGTATTTTGGGCTGGAAATGGTCATCAGTCCCTGAAATGTTTTCTCGTCCTCCTGTTTTGGTCCTGGTTTTGGTAATTAATCCCCAACTTAGAGATCACTGCTTTCTCAATGATGGTCTAGTAGGGCTTCCAGCATTCTGGCACTATTTGTTATGGCTGTCGTCACCACAATGAACTTCAGACCTACGAGGCAAAAAAAAAAAAAAAAGCCACAATGAGTCATTGGTTGCCTAGCAATGCCTTGTTCACAAACAAATACATTGCATTTTAAACAGAAACATTATTTCCGATAGTAATGTAATGATTTGAGGAGACTGCTATAGAAATTCTGAGGAATGCATGTGCGTTTATGCACATCGATGCTAAAGAAGGTGACATTTTGACTCAAAGTATAATAGGGGTGGACTGTTTTGAGTCTAAAGCCAAAGATGTGATGCTTGCGTGAGTCCTCGGTACCTCTCTCTTTGCCCAGGAAACGCAAAGCTGAAATCTCAGAGTATGTGCAGCCACCCAGGAACATCACCAAAATAATCCGCTGAGCATCAGTCTTGGGTCTGGCCTCCCCTCCATTGCTTCCAGCTGACAAGACAAGTTTAAGGTGCAAACTTAAAAGCATCAGATGATTTTTTTTAATTGCGCAAATAGGAAAACAGGCACACCTACTGCAGGAAAAAGTAATAATAAAATTTGTGAAACAGGCACTCACCAGTTACAGCAAATTCATGACCACAGATCATTCGAGTGACCTCTTCTAGACCTGTCCAGCCATCCCGCTCCAATACCTGTGAAACGAAACCAAAGGTTTGTACAACTATGCACTAAATTAGTCAATCAGCCCATACTGCTGTTGTTTGATGTTGCCGAGTGCTGTTGTTAGGTACAAGACCGACAGCATTTGGAACGTCTGAATTTGCAAACTAGCAGCTAATACTAACAGATGTGGGCATAAGAAAACAAAACTTCCTTTCTCTCATCAGTTAGCGTTGGCTGCCCTTTCGCCATTTGTACATTTTTGTAAAGTGCTTTATGAATAAATTGACGCTGACATAGACATTTGGTCTACGTTGCACTAAATTCATTCTTACGTCATTCTCATACAGCATTTAGCAACGTGAAACAACCGGGCTACGGATTGATTCTCTCTAGATAATCCCTTCAATTATGATCACTGCTCTAATTTGGTCATGATGACTGTGTAATGCTGTACTAAAACCCACCTGTTCAATCAGTTTACAGCTGAGAGGAACATAAGCACCACTGAAGATGTAGGCCATATCTTTGGGTACTCGCAGGTCATATTCCTCATCTGACTTTGGTACCTTGGGGTATGGAGCAAACCAATATTATCCGACAGCAATAACATCAGATGTATAAAGTAATGGTTTTTTTTTTTATTAATTAATTAATTTATTTAATAAAACAAAACCTGACATGTAAAATGTTTTATGTACCAGAGTCAGCCTTTTGCTCAGTGCCCGGAAATTGCTTTTCTTTGCCAAAGATGAAAATGTTTCAGTTAGCTTTCCTGCAAAATAATTTGAATGCAATAGATTATACAGTGGAAAGATAATCATAGTCACTATAAAGTGACACTATAAAGAGTGAGTTTACACGTTTATGTTTGAAGCACAATGTAATCATACACTGAATATAAATATAAATAGTTGTTTAATAACACATAATCCAGTGACAATTATACAAAATAGTGTAAATTTTACACAGTATAGTAATAAATATTACCTGCAGTCTTGTCATTAACCAGTTTGCCCACTTTGCTTTCCATCACTGTTAGTGTCTCTCCTGGTTGCTGTTCTACCAGAATGCCCAGTTGCCGCAGATTTGCAAATGTCAGTAAGTGTTCTATGCCATAGCTCTGAGAGAGAAGGGAGAAGGGTGTGAGGTGTACAGTAGGGTGAGTATAGGAGACTGTGTGAAACACATCAAAATGTACAGCTATAGTACCCAGAATCATTTTAAATTGGAAGTATTAACACTTACTTGAAGGTATTGTGCCTTTAGTGACCGATAATCCTTAGGAAGGAGACCTGTGCCAACAAAATAGCGAAAATGTCACTGATCTGACCTCTCCTGTGACTCTTTCTTTTATTTCTGTTTACTAACAAACTCACCATTTTCTGTGATTGATAGCAAACATAAAAGCCTCAAACTTTCAATCATTGAAACCTAAAGCATCCAAGAGAAAAGAATTGACATTGTGCACACAGTTTTGATAACTTCTTAAATTGAATTTATTATTAAAATCACAAGAATGGAAACAATGTTAACAATGTTAAATGACTAACCTGTCTGTTAATATGCTCTTCAATGTAGGAAATACATTCACGGACTTCAAAACCTTCAAGTAAAGCTGTAGAAGATGAAAAGTAAAGAACATAAGGAACATAGCAAGAAAACACCTCACATAAAAGAAAAAAAATAATATAAGAACAGTAAGTAAAGTCCGTCCTTACAATGCTCCGTTTTCAGCAGTTCCTGAAAATCTTGCTTTGTTTTCTTTTTCATTATAGACTCACTAGCTCCAATATCTGTGGAAAGTTTTGTTGCCATCAACATCTCAAACAGTTTAAAGAATCAAAAGTAAATGACAACATTAAATAAAAACATAACCTATGCTTAAACCATTGTGTATTTAACCAAAACATGAAACATATGAGCACAAAATGATGCATATATCTTGTTTAGATAAAATATTTAAAGTCTTCGAAGTAAAATAGAAACTCACGCAAACTAAGAAGGCGATGTTCCTGTTTCAAGCCCTTCAACTCCTCAGAAACAAATGTCTTCATCTGTTTAATGTCCATACCACGCCGTTTCTACAGAACACACAAATCAATAACAAGATTGTTAAAATTGGCATATGCTGTATTATTTAACACTGGTCACTCAAATTGTAAACCGTGCAGTATTCCACATTGGAACTTACATCATATGCAGTTTGGAGGTTCCGTGCCTTCTGGCTGAGAAAGCTAAACACATTGGAGAAATGCTCATTCCTGATCTCATTAAACACCTGGAAGATACAGTAAATCATGTCTTAGTAAACTTGACATATTTATTCAATCTCTACATACATACACTCATATATACATACATACATACATACATACATACATAAAACATTTGCAAACCTTATCTTGGGAGTTCAGCATCACTTTAATACTTTTGTCTGAAGATGTGACATCAGGGCCAAACTCAACACTTCCTATAGAACATACACAGAAGAATCAAGATGGCTGGGCAAAACAGATTCATTTTGTAATTTGTGAACATCAACCCGCAACCAACTCACCACATTTTATTCTAAATATGTCATCAACAAGACCTTCATACACAACTTGTGAGCAGAGAGGAGTAACAAAGTCAACATCTGCAATAAAAAGAAATAATGACAAAAAACGGTCATGACCATTAAGTTGCTATGTACATACAAAACAACAAATAATAACTGGTGTAACACCACATAGAATTCATACACTTTATGTGCACTTGACTGTACCTCTGTCTATCAGAATAACATTTCCAATATCTGGTTTCCGAGATTTCTGTTCCACCTCCTCCAGTAATTCTCTCCAGGACTCATAAGCCATCTACAGCAATGAACAACTGTGTTAACAAAATTCTCTCTCACACACACACAATAAAACTTCTCTCAATATTTTTCAACCTCAATACAGAAACAAGCAATGTCTGCTAATGGAAGGTGATGCTCTCTCTCCAAGTGGTATAACTGTAACAACTCCAGGTTAACAGTCAACAGTCGATAACAACCGTCATTTGTGTTTTGGAAAAAAAAAACCTACCTTGGCACATCGACCAATCCCATACACCTTATTGAATGGGCCATAGAGAGTGTGCAACAAGTGCAGTGCACTTCCTGCTGTAGTGACCCATCGCTGGTCTCCTTCCTGTGAATAAAACGTGGCAATATAAAGGTGTAATAGCATGATGTATTACTGATTTAAGACCTCACTTTAGTTTATAACATTTCAGTTGGTATGTCAAAATACCAAAAAGTTGTCCCTGAAGAACTCTGGAAGCTCCATACTGATGATGTCATCATCCAAGGGTAAGAGATAAAAGGCCCATTCATCTGTGGTCACATCTGAGTAGAGAAAACAGGGCATTACAAACACAGAATGTACAACACAAAATACCTCAAGTATGATGGATGACTACAAATTAGAGATCATGTGACTTTATTAGCGGCTTTTTTTTACAGTATGGCTTCACTTGAGATAGACTGTACAGTGTGCAAATTTAGCACTGGAAAGTTATAGTTACCTCCGTAGACTCCCTGTTCTTCAAGCACTGTATCACAAACATAAAACTAGAAATAACACAAAAAGAGAAAATTACCCTCCAGTTAGTATGTCAGGTCAGTTTTGAAATCATTGACAGAACTAGAAATGTAATGCTGACGTGCCTGAAGTTTTTCATTTTTCTACCTTTTGTGGGGTAAATATGATTTTGTATCTCCTAAATCTTCCTGCTGCCTTGTCTGCATTGATAACATCTGAAGAAAATAAGAAAATAGACAGTGACGAGGATGCAATCCAACAACATAGTAATTTGTACATGGATTAGGAGTAAACAATGCTTACCACAAACCCATTTGACAGTTTGTACACGTGGCCGTATGAGGAAGCACAGTCTACAATGAGATAGCATGACAATGAAGTGTAGACAAAATATAATAAGGAATCAGAGAAAGAAATACCTTCTGTTGGTCAGACTTGTAACCACAAAAAGGGAAAACATAGCTTACTGGTCTGAGGTACTGACGATAGGCTTGTGTTCAACTTTGTACAGCTTGTCTACTTCATGTTGCTACAAAAAAAAAAAGAAAAAAAAAAAGAAATCTTTTAATGCAAAAACAGTGACAAGGTAATTGTTTCCTGGATATAAATTATTAAAATGTGCCTTATCTACAAAGCCTTCTAATCAAGGGGCATGACCTTGTGATCTTTCTATCATCCAAACTAAAGAGCATTGTTCTAGTCTACGCTAAAGGAAAGACCAACCTTCAAAGTAGTGACATTGGCAATACGGTCCAGAGGGCTCATTAAGTCTGCTTCAATAAACAGATCTTTTTTCCCTGGCAGCTGTGAACAAATTGGAAAAAGACATCACATTCTGTACAACGTTAGTATCTCTGTTATTTGGGAGGTGTACTATAGACTCTGCAAGGATACCTGTTCTAGCAGGTAGATCAGCTGATCTCTTGCCAGCCTCTTGAGCAAAGAGAAGTCTGGAAGGTCAGGTGCATCTCTCCAGCTTGTATGTGCCATTGGTTGTGTGACGGTTTTAACTACAAATGGCTGTAATCAAACAATGCAATACAATAAAACTCAAGTGAAGCCCCTGCTGCTAAATTATGTTGTGCAATCTGTCTTGTTAACGTTATAACCGATTATGTGCTGCTAACCTGGGGCTGTTTTGACACATGTTTTAACATTGTTGTCAATAAAATATTACGCACTTTTTTGATTACAACACCATCCTGGCTAAACAGTAACGTTGCATATACATTAAACTGTCTGTGATTGAACAGGCTAACATTAGGTTCTGCTTAAGTGCTAAGCTGTCTATTTGCTAGCATCAGCTGTCAACTGTCATGGGAGAAAAACATTAGCTTTAATCTCACAACAGTAAATAACTTATATCATATTCATGTTGGACCAATTTATGTAAACTAAAACTAATTTAATGATATGAAACAGACATGGTTTTAAAACAGGGATAACAGCCTACCTTGCTTCCTGAATCCCACGAACAGAGAACTACGGGAGAATAAGAATTTGTATCTGTCCGGAAGGATTTCAAGGCCACACAATCTCATCAACCTTGCCTTTACTCCAAAGCGTTTACCTTAGAGAGAGTAGAAGAAATTTTACCTCTGGCTTACCTCAAAATAAACATTGAAGAAAAAACATTAAACTCTAAGAAGCAAAGGTTAGATTACATCAAGTACTTGTTTCTACTGCTTTTGGTCAAGCCTGTGTAAGACGATTTGTTTTGTTTGGTTGTTCATTGACAGTTCAGCAAGTGACTCTTCATTGTTTGTCTTTCTTTCTAATCGCCCTGTAGGCTATCGTAAATGACTATCGTTACACTATGAATTCAGATGCTGCCATTTTACTTGAAACCACCAACTTTGCTGCCGGCAAACATCGTAATCAACGTCGCAAGGATCCAGAGGAGACCCCATATATAAATCATCCAATAGGTAGGCGGCTGTCATCACTGCCAGAAGTCCTTAAACTCATGGTGCAGCTTGCTCTGGGCGACATCATCACATAACATTACTCTGATGTTACTACCCATAGTACTATTCTTATTGTTATTATTATTATTATCATCATCATTGTTATTATTATAAATACATTGTGTGCAATAGTGCAACATTGATATGTGTGTGTGTGTGTGTGTGTGTGTGTGTGTGTGTGTGTCTTAAAGGTGTGGCAAGAATCTTAAGCCATGAAGGAGGAATTACAGATATTGTCGTTTTACAGGTAGACCATCTTCTACACTTCACTTATTCAATAAAGAGAAAAGAGGGTGATGTCTGTCTTTGATATTGTGTTGTTTTATGGTTACAGGCTGCATTGCTGCATGACACAGTGGAGGATACAGATACTACTATCGATGAGTTGGAGTCTGTTTTTGGACCCATTGTTGCCCGGGTTGTCCAGGAAGTGACAGATGACAAGTCTCTGCCAAAGCTAGAACGGAAACGTCTGCAAGTGGAGCATGCACCTCACTGCAGTCAACAGGCCAAACTGGTCAAACTGGCTGATAAGCTTTACAATCTAAGGGACCTCAATCGGTGTACTCCGAAAGGTGAGCAGTCAACTGTGTACAGTGGTCAATAATGCACATTTGAATTAGCCTGACATAGCCCGCCCATAATACGAATGTTCATCCGTATCCATGGTCTGGGGATGGTCTTCTGGGACGGGTTTAACGTTACATCAGTAGAGAGACTACCGGCCAATAAGCGAAGCTGATTAGATGAGCTGTCTAATTGTTTCAAACCAGAACTGAATGCCCCCCCCCCCGCCCTATGATTGCGTCAGGTTAAAGAACCTCCAGACCATGAATACAGATGAACAGCAGTAGGCTATTATGGTCAGGCTATCTCAGGCTACATTTGAATATGGGTTTGAACTGATTCACTCTCCCATTATTTGTAGGTTGGTCTGCTGAAAGGGTGCAGGAGTACTTTGAGTGGGCAGCGCGGGTAGTCAAAGGGCTTCGTGGCACCAACTCTGCACTTGAGGATTCACTAGATCAACTATTTAGGGAAAGATCTGTTCAGATCTAATGTTAACGTTTTCGTTTTCTTTTCTTTTTTAAATCATTGTTGTCATCTGGGTCATTGTTCTTGCTAACGTTATATCAGTAGCATTCTTTAGTTTTTTTTATCATCACTAAATTGTGTTAATTTATGACAAACTGATATGGAATTATGAAATGTTTATACTTCATATGTCAACTATGCTGTTTTGGGACTGATTGCAGAAATATTTATTTTTGTATCAGAATAAAGTAAAAACCTTAAAAATGTTGAGTGTGTGTTTTTTAACAGATTATTTATTTATAAAGTTTGTTGGATATTTCTTAGAGTATTCTAACTATTGCGAATTATTTCTCAATCAAATAAAGATACCTTCACACAAGCCATACAATCTGCAAGTTCTTCGAGGCTATGTCATTCATCCCTTTCATTGGCCATTGCAGAAGGAACACAAATGCGGCCACAGTTTTACAGGGAATATAACCATATCCGGTCCCTTGCAACTTGCAGGTGACGCACTTCCCGTCTTGGAGCAGAACAAGACGACGGGGTAGCTACGTTCAAGTCTTTGCGAAAATTACTTTATTTTCCTTCAAAGTCGACTGTTTACGTATTCAAGATGTCTGGACGGGACGCTCTCAACATGAAGCAGCCGCCAATTCAGTCCACGGCTGGAGCGGTGCCCATCCGTAATGAAAAAGGTAACATAAACAATCACAAATTAGCTGTCGCTAGTGGCGATATGGCTGACGATGCTAATATTGTTAGCTACCAAACGACACCTCGCTTGGTAATAGTTTCTAATAAGAAGATGTAAATAAGTACTATACACTGCTGTGGACAACACTTCGTTTGTGAATAAGATTGAGAACTTACTACTAGTTACAACGAGCAATATTACGCTACAGTAAGCAAGTCAGCTGTAGTCAGTGGAATATAGGCTAACGTTATAACTAGAAGAGTGTAGAACTACGGTATAGGTTGATATGAGTTGCTGCATCATCTCAGAGCTCAAATCATAGGCATCTTCAAACAAAATAAAATGAACAACAATAACAACAGTGTCGTGTTGTGACAAACAAACAGACTCACATTCCAGCCAATCACTGATAAGATGGTTGGGAGTCATAAATTTACAAAGTCCCATGCTTCCCTCAACCATCTTTGGCTGGAAGCTGATTTGTTATTATATTTTGGTGTAACTTAACGTTACAACCTGTTCCCTTGAGTGTTTGACGTTTACAGACCCTGTGTTGTTTCCTGAGACCAGACGTTTTCACAGTTTATTCAGGAGGCAGGCAGCTCACAGATCAAGGGGAGACGCCTAACGTTATAATCTTGCTGAAACCATGCAGAAACTCATATTTTATCTTTAACTGCAGTTTTTTTTTCTTTTGTAGTATTTGGTAAATGTATTTTTCGTGTGTCTAAAATATTGCAAATGCTACACCGACACGGTAGGAAAAATGGAGGACAAGATATTCATGTCATTGATTTGAGTCCAGAATTTAAACATTCATTTATTCTTTGTGTGTTCACAGGTGAAATCTCCATGGAAAAGGTGAAGGTGAAGCGTTATGTGTCTGGTAAACGTCCCGACTACGCTCCTATGGAGTCCTCAGACGAGGAAGAGGAGGACTTCCAGTTTGTGAAGAAGGGTAAAGATGCCGAGCCAGAGATGGAAATGGAGGAGGAGGATGTGTCTGATCCGCGTCTGAGGCGTCTGTTGAACAGAGTATCTGAGGATGTGGAGGAAAGGTGAGACATCCTTGTTCATCTTTTTAAAAACTGTCTCACTTACCCATTAAGTTCGCTTCTTTCACTTAACAAAAATCATGTTGGATGTTTTTAACCAGCTAATCATAGCTGTGGAATTTGGAGATGCTGTTTAATTATGGCTTGGGGTGATTTATAACCTTTTTGGGCTGTAAGCATGAATGGAATGAACAAGACCGTCAACTCGGGTGTATTTTGGTTTGAGAATACATACTCAGTCAAGGTTTTCTCTGTGCTCCCAAGATTGGCGCGACACAGGCAGATTGCTGAACCAGAGCTGGTGGCTGAAAGCAGCGAGGACTCGGATGAAGGCACCTGGCATCCAGAGCGAGAGGAGAGTAGTGAGGAAGAAGAAGAGGAGGAGGAGGAAGTGGATGATGAGGTAAGTGTGGGGTGAGGGTGGCAGTTATTTTAATGGAAACGTGTCATTGGACTGGTCAGACTGTCAAGATTGTCTCCTTGAAATCAGGTGGTCTGGTTTTAACTTTGTGAGATATTAACTCTCAGTATTATTTCTGGTAGGAAATTGAGCGGCGGCGTGCCATGATGCGCCAACGTGCCCATGAGCGGAAGACTGAGGAGATGGAGATAATGGAGGTGGAGGAGGAGGGGAAGTCTGGCGAGGAATCTGAGTCCGAGTCGGAATATGAGGAGTACACAGACAGCGAGGACGAGACTGAGCCCCGTCTCAAGCCAGTCTTCATCCGCAAGTCAGTACACAGTAGCTCAACAATAATGTTACTTTGTTAAAGATTGCTATTTTTCTTTGACACCTGCAAGCTTTAAGCATTTTGTCCGAGAACCAGTGTTCGGATAAACATGGCGTTGTGTATACAGTAGTATTTTGCCATTTCTATTAATTATTTATGTTACTGTTTTTATATGTATATATCATTGTAATGTGTAGTATTGCCTTGGGGAAAAAGGTATCTGTTTAGAAACTACAACCATAATCAAAATAGTAATTGTGCTCTGTTATCCTTATGAAAATACAATACCTCTCTATATGGAAAATATTTGCTGAGACACTTGGTATAACCCGGTTTTCCTGTTGTAGATAACTTACTTAGTGGAATGTTTGTACTCCATCTTCTTAGGGATCTCTCTGACTCATGGCTGATGTCATTATTCTGTCATATGATCATAATCGAGACGCTTTATTTAGTTTGCATAATTTAATGCATGTGCTTGTCGGTGGCCCAGGAAGGATCGTGTGACGGTGGCCGAGCGTGAGGCCGAGGAGCTGAAGCAGAAGGAGCTGGAGGTGGAGGCCAAGAAGCAGGCAGAAGAGAGGCGGCGCTACACGCTCAAGATCGTAGAGGAGGAAGCCAAGAAAGAGTTTGAGGAGAACCGCCGCACACTCGCAGCGCTTGAGGCCCTGGACACAGACGGCGAGAATGAGGAGGAAGAGTACGAAGCGTGGAAGGTGCGCGAGCTCAAGCGCATCAAACGCGACAGAGAAGCCAGAGAACAGTAAGTGCTCCTTTCTTTAGTGCCTTAAAGAAATGTCACATTATGGTGTCATCTGTCCAGTATCTGGTTTGATTGTGCTGGTCAGGGCTGTAGTGGAGTCTAAACACAAGTCAACGCTTTTTAAGCTCCTCTCAAATTAGAAATGGCTTATGTACCTTAATTGAGTTTTGCATAAAATGCTATTCTAAACATTTAAAATCTTACCACATTATCCCTATATATTTGGCCACTACAGCCCTGGCAGTTTTGAATGTAATATATCAACACATCACCATTATATTAATATAGTGTCAGTGACAGTGTAACATGAAGTAAACCTACCTAGAGAGACAAATAAGGAGCTCAGATAATGTAATTGAATGAAGACTGGCTAGTGTTTAATGGTGCATGTATTCTGACTGACAGGATCGAGAAGGACAAGGCTGAGATCGACAGGTTCCACAGCATGACCGAGGAGGAACGGCGAGCCGAACTGCGCAACAATGGCAAGGTCATCACCAACAAGGCCAGCAAAGGCAAATACAAGTTCTTGCAGAAGTACTACCACAGGGGGGCCTTCTTCATGGTGAGTGGCTCAACAATCCAACTAACTTTTCAAAGTGAGAAAAGAGTGAGATGCACCATGTGGTGCTGTCAAGGGTTGGTCAATATTTCTCAAAAGTATGACATTAAACCAGCTTCCATTGTCTTTAATAAGCAATCTATGGATAATAAGCCAAGACTGGTTTGCTGTTCTGTATGATTTCTGATGGATTTGGTCTGTCTACAGGATGGCGAGGAGGATGTTTTCAAGAGGGATTTCAGTGCACCTACTTTGGAGGACCATTTCAACAAGACTATTCTTCCCAAAGTCATGCAGGTATGGCATGCTTTTTGATATCACTTTTTTCCCTAATAATTTTGGAAAAATTAGTGTAAATCCTCATTTTAACCATTTTTTGTTTCTGTTTTCAGGTCAAGAACTTTGGACGCTCAGGACGTACCAAATACACTCATCTTGTGGATCAGGACACGACATCATTCGACTCAGCCTGGGCTCAAGAAAGCGCCCAGAACACCAAGTTCTTCAAGCAAAAAGCTGGAGGTGTCAGGGATGTGTTTGAACGTCCCACTGTGCAGAAAAGGAAAACTTAAACTCCCAGACCTGCAGCTCAAACAGACTGTTTTTAAAACTTTTTTTTCTTATGTGTGCATTGCCCCACAGATATGAGATTGCTTCTCTGCAGGGCACATGGAGTCGCTTTGTAAATGCTGCTGTCATTAGAAGAAGGATCAATGGTTTTGTTTTTTTTTTATGATCTGGGCCACCCTTCAACAATGACCATCACAGTTGACTGCAGAATTTGCAGTACTTTTTGTACAGGGTTTTAGTATCTGTGTCTGAAAGAGGCTGGCCCAAGACATTTTGGGGACTTGTACAATGACAGACTTCCAACAGCTATGCCCAGCTATACTTTTTTTGTATTTAGAGTATGGTTTTGTATCATGCTGTTCAACCTATTTGTATAATTTGTTGTTCCTAACTGGTAATAAATTACCCAAGCACCAATGTTTTTCTTTCAACTAGCGGGGAGCAGCTTGATGGTTACGTTGTCTGAACCACATGTGTGAAAAGTACAAGTATATATGCATCACTGGAAGAGACCAACAGGTGTTGGTGTTTGATCTTTCTTTTTAAAAAGTCACTTTTATTACAGAAGATCAAATACAAGGGGTGTGAGTTGTGGAATGGTGATTCAGTCACTGAGAAAGATGGGAGATGAGAGAGGGCAGAGCTGTTGGATACAAGGTATCTTGAGTGCATCAGGCTGTAACACGTTGCTATGGTGATCCAATAGGTCTTCTCAATTGGTCAGTGCAATCAAAGCTTCGACCACATTCCCCATGTGCTCCCTTAAGCTGCGCTCTGCAATTCCTCGTGGAATCTCCATCTCGCCCATCTGTGAACACCAGCAAGTCATTTGTCAGTTTATGGATGGACATGCGTTATTTATGGAAAGGCATTAAAGTATGCTCTCACTTCATACAGCATGGTAGGTTAGTGGTTAAATTCAAAGTCTGCAATATCTCCACAACTGATACATCAATTAGAGTGTTCAGAGAGGGAGCCTAAAAGGCGAGGAGACCCCCTTTCCTTTCTTACTCCAAGTGGATGCTGGTTGATTAGGTTTGCTTATGTTTTATTCAAATCTTTCAAAGCCTCCCTAGAACCAGAACTGAACATGTATGGACCAGTGTTGTAGTCAAGAAACTAAACCTCCAGTCTGGGTCCACTATCGAGTCACCAATGTCAAGATGAAAGCACATATCCACACACAGGCAAACTCATTAACTGCTGATAATGTGGAGAGACATTGTGTAAATGCCATCTTTTTTTTTTTTTCTTAAATAAAAGTCAAGTTTCTGCACTTGCCTAACTTAAGCAATGTCCACATTAATTTCACTGGTATAACATCCTAAAAGGGTCAATGTTTGGTAGTTTTTAAAATTCCTATGAGATTTCCTATAATACCATGCTTTTTGTTATTTATTAGAGAAGGACAATGCAGGACAAACAGGAACATTACCATTTCCAAACTAATAATGAAACCAACTACCAACTGAACCAACCAAAACAGTGAGTGAAATGTGTTTATTTTAAACTACAGAATAAGAAATGGAGGGCAATTCAAGTCTATATGACTGTTTGCAAGGCCAGTTTGGGAATAAATTAAGTTGATGGGTATACTGTTGTTTGTAAACACAATTTCTAGGATGCATCACAAACTGACCAATCAGCAAACATTGAAAATGTGCGATTGGATCAGCCCTTGTCGGTAGCATGAATCAAAGACCCTCATACATGAATCAAAGACCCTCATACAAAACTAAGCTAAATCGAAAGGGCTTGGTTATGACCATGCTACTTATTAGTACGATGGCTGTGATGGGAAGTGATCTGACCACCAGGCCATTCATTTTCACAACCCTTTCCAATATATATATATATTCCTATATTCTACACAATGCAAGACTCCACACCCTCAACCCACCAAAAAAATAATAATAATAATAATAATAATAATAATAATAATAATAATAACACTTCATACTTACAATGAGTTCGACATCCTCTTTCTTAATTGTGACTTTGGCCAGTTCTTTTTCCCTGTAAAATATGACAACCAGAACCAACAATTATTGATATTATCTCTCATAGGCAATAGATTATACTGTCCAACTCTGAGCTTCGAGACAATATTCCTTTATGCCCTTGCAAACTTCTTAGACTATGCATATACGAGTCTGCTGCAACCTTACAACAAGAACGAACACCAAAGTAGCTTTTATTTTTAAGACCCTATTAACTTAGCTACATGTATAACAACGGTTGAATATGAATATTCTGTGTAGAAGATGTGGAATATGACATGAAGGTGATGCCTACCGTTCTTGCTTTGCTTTCTGTTCTCTGGACCTTCTGTCACCAATTACGGACATTGCCTTCAGGGAGGAAAGAAGATCTTCAATCAGATCATACAACTAGGCTACTTGTGTTATACGTACCAATGGAGCGGATTAGGCTCAAGAGCATCATTACAACTAAATACTAAATGAATAAAAACATATCATATCCACAAGAATTTCAATGGCGCCCCATTAGACAAGCATAGGCCTTGACTAATTAATTAATTGGTTCCCTTAGCAGTATCCACTCATACCAAGAGGCTTTACTAGGATTTTGGAGGCTCAGTGCGAATTTTTCCCATGCAACTATTCAAAATCATTTGAAAGACCCAATGTCTGCTGCGTCTGCCACAATTATTCACATTGTGTATTGAGAATGTATTGCCCAGGCCTTATACAGATTTCAAACATTCATAACTTTACAGTTATGCTGCTGAAGGAGTAATAGCATTATTTTTCTGTATGTGGTGAGCGTTAGGAGAGATGAAAGGCATTCTCGTCACTGAGGTTTGATGACAGGAGCCCAACTAACGCGATGTCCTGTGTCTGTATTCATAACAAGTGAAATTCATCGAGCATTATTCGTTCTATTGAGGCTGTAGACATCGCCCCACTGTAACGTTAAAGCTTGTAATATCAGAGAGAATAAAGCAAAGGAAAATGTTTGATGAAAGCTGTATAAGGCACGGGCAATACATTCTCAATACAACGTGCGTTAGCCTATTAGCCAACAGAAATAGCTAACGTTAACTTTCAGTTAGCTTGTTTTGTCCATCTGACATTAACATCAGCTTAGTGTATTGTAGCAACAAACAGCACAACATGTGCTGTATATTAGACCCTTTGATTCCAAAAATAATCAACAGAAACTAATACATAGTGTTAAGAATGTATTAGCCGAGTAAGCTAATTGCTAACGTCAGTAAGCTAACCGGTAGGCCTCATGCCAAAGGAACACGCATGTTTTATGGCATCCTCACCGTTTCCAGATCGGAACTTGATATTTCTTTTTCTTCGGCATAATCTGTAACCCTTTCCAAATCAGCAGCTCCACTATCATGTTTCCGTGGTTTTTCTGCTGGCTTGCCAGTGCAATTTTCTTCGGCTTCCAGGTCCAAATCGACATCTCCCTCAGCGGCCATGTTTGCTTGATGAGTCCAAGGCGTAAAGGGGCCCCCCTTTTTTTTGACTAGCACCCGGAACTGTATACATGTAACACATTCATATCAGCATTAGATTTAGAGCAAGCCAGCCAGCTAAAGCAGAGACATTTTGGCTAAAGTAAAGAGTAAATACTAAAGCCATTGCCGTAGAGGAATGAACTTGGCTTACTGGATGACAATTATAATTGTAAGATTATTCCAATATTCAAAAGATTGGAAATTAATGAACCCCATGTGTTAAGTCTCTGTGCTGTTGCTTTTTACGCCTTGAAAGCTTTGAGTGGCCTTGCTGCTAAATAGGATCCTACCTATATAAATACAATTATTTACTTAGGACCTACTTTGAGGTAGCCTACTTACTAGGCATACTTATCACATGCAAATGTCTCTAGACCTAATTAAATCAATTTGTATTTGAGGTATTATTAGCCTTCCATAAAAAGTCAGCCTATTATAATCAATGACAGATCACTGATCATAATCAACTGGAGATAACAATTATAAGTTGGGTAATGAATGAATACTTCGACTGTATCGGCCCTATGTAGAGGACAGTCTGTAGTGTGTACGGCCCTGTAGTGTAGCTATTTATCGACCCCTGGTGGTTAATGAATGAAGATTCCCTGAGTGACATGGCATGGCAACTCTGCATGCCAGCATCGGACCACACTTGCTCCTGGAGGCGTGTCAGCCCCTTTCCCTAAGCACTTCACTTGCCTCAATGTGATGTAAAACTGGAGCTATCGAAAAGGCACAAAAAAACGTCCAAACATTTCCACCTGGCTTGAGAAATCCGCTCTAAAAGACTTACTTTTAGTTATTTGAGTGGTATACACATATTATGAATACCTATGGCATAATACAAATGAGCCATGTTAATCTAGATTAATTCAAAATTTACAGTGAGATTAATTTAGATAAAAAAAAAGAATAATCTATACCCACCACTAATTGTTTTATTATGTGCTGTCACAAGAGGTCACTGTTGTACTGTGAAATGAGGGTGATGTGATAGTTTGTGAAGTGGTGTGTAAAGAGGGATAGCTCCTTACAAAATAGCATGAATATGATCCATTAGGACTACATCCGAAGTGCCGCTGCCCCCTGATTGTCTCCGATGTCGAGCTGGATCACCTTGCGCTGGCGGGCCGAAAATGTCATCTACGGCCGCCTGCTGACTGATCGCTCAACTAACATAGCCTACAACAAGATCTAGGCTACATCGGAGGCTGCCGTTGTCCCCATCTCTGCTGAGAGAGATGTCCCACCAGCCTACACGTCTCGACCCTCTCCTCCATCCTGTGATCATCGAAGGCGGATCTTGATAAGCCTTTGATCCTGATGAACTTTATGTAGCCTATGTCTTCTCCACAATATTAATATTATCTTATTATCTTATTTATTATTATTTTATTTTTTTTGCTTTATTTTATTTTGCTTATCTATTACTGTATCCTAATCTATCTTTTTCTATGCCATTTCACTACTAGCCTACAATAGTAGACTATGTATGTGACAAATAAACACTTGAATCTTGAATCTTGAATCTCATTTATTAATATTGTGTGTTCAGGTATGTGTTATTTAAAAACATTCTTGTGCGTGCATTCATTATAAGCTGTGGATAATGTCAGCTCGGTGTTCATGGTACCAGATTAAAGTTCATGTAGCCTACTGTATGTGTGCTTGATTGGGGAGCCATTTTGCTGAAACAGTACCGCCAAAGCTTCTGCTCAGGTTTAGGCATGGACTGGCATCAGAGCATACAGGGCAATGCCTTGTGGGGCGACGGCTATTTTTGGGCCGTGGTTGTCATAATTTAATCATAATTTTCTTGAAAGATATTGGGCTAGTCCAATTAAAGGAGAAATTTGGTGTGATAAGGACTCAAAGTATATTGCAACATCATTAAAAGTTGGAACGTTTGCCGGGGAGCAGAATTTTGAGACGTTTGTGCAGGCCGGAGAAAAACACTTGCTAGTTGTAGCTTCCAGGGGCATCCAGCTCGGAGGTAAGTAGTTATCTGTACAATTACTAAGTTTTCAATGCCTAGTTTTAAATGTTGGAACTATCATTATACTATAAACAAAGTGTGGGGCTATTTTGAGCCTTTCTTTGGTTTAAAACAGCGATATGGCTACTAACACCTAGCTACATGTAGATGCCCCTGGAAGCTACAACTAGCAAGTGGTTTTCTCCGGCCTGCAAGAACGTATCAAAATTCTGCTCCCGGTTGCAATATACTTTGGGTCCTTATCACACCAAATTTCTCCTTTAAATCTGTCCTGTTCATTCAATGTGTCTAAGTTACAGTGATATTTTAGCTTACCATGAAGTTATTATTGATTAAAATTCATGGCCAAAAATGCCTGGGCCACATTTTGGTCCCAGTCTAGCCCTGTTTAGGCGCATGTAGCTGGTGGTGGTCCGCACCGCACACGGGTCTCGAACCCGCCACCCCGCAAGCTACAAACTCCCGGCGTGGGAGTGGAACGCTCTAACCAACTGAGCTAAAAGCCCAAGCTTCTAACTCAACGTGTTAGAAGTGCCCATGGAATTGGGTGATGAGGATTTACACGTACTACCGCCGAGCTAGCCGGCCTCCGTTACACTCACCCTCCAAATCCTCACTCCCATCCGGGTCACGGCACCAATGTAGCTGATGGCAATCCGCACCGCACACGGGTCTCGAACCCGCCACCCCGCAAGCTACAAACTCCCGGCGTGGGAGTGGAACGCTCTAACCAACTGAGCTAAAAGCCCGAGTTTCTAACTCAGCGTGTTAGAAGCGCCCATGGAATTGGGTGATGAGGATTTACACGTACTACCGCCGAGCTAGCTGGCCTCCGTTACACGCACATCTACTGTACCTCCTCACATCTCACTACACTCCTTTGCCCTCTGCCATATTCCCATGTCAGACCTCATGACATAGTGAGCAGAATTAGACTTTACACAGGGTAGCAGCAGTTCATCAAGGGAAATGAATGAAGATTTTAGAAAATGGACAGAAGTGGTGTCCAAGCATATTCCATGAGAAACTTTGTCTTTACTCCACCCAGTCATTTAGTAGACACATTCGACATGACTTAGTATTGTGTTTAGCTGTCAGAAATGCATGGCCTGAAAGTTACAATAAAACTTGAAGTAAGCTTTAAAGGTGACATAAGTGATTTTACATAATTTGTAAACACACGTCAGTGTTTATGTATCATAGAGATAATATCTCCTCATGACCTGCCAGCTATTCTTCTCTCAAGTTTTTGTGGAATGAACAGTGCAAGCTTGACATACTGTACAGTAAGGGTTATCTGCTTACTGCACTGTTTTGTGCAGAAATCTTATTCAAAGATCTCTAGTTTACTGCTAAAAAAAAGACATGCCGTTTTGTTATTGTATTTTGTCCAGACTGATTACATTGGATCTTCTATGTGCAACAGCTTACATTACAAATTGCTATTCCTCAAATGGCAAAAACAATATAGTCAAAACATTACCCCCCCACGCCTCACTGCCTTCTCTCTTACTCTTTCTCTCTCTCTCTCTCTCTCTCTCTCTCTCTCTCTCTCTCTCTCTCTCTCTTACTCTCTTATAAAAGGCTGGAGAAGCCTGAGATCAAAGTCACACTGGCCACTGGATGCTGGTCACTGGCCTAGAAAAGAAAGCAAAGGTTTCACTGCATGTCTGTTTCAGACTGCCTTTATCTCTGTAGCTAAGTATTAAATCATTTGAAAGTTATGTGATATTTAATAGTAGATTGGTGGTACAAGAAAGAGTACATTTGTTTGTCTGAATTTCTTGTGTAAACATATTATATTGCTATGTACCGGTACCCAGGTAAACCCAGACTGATTCACAAACTTAAAGTGAAATGCTGGTGCTGACATGATGAAGGCTGTTTCTCATCCGTGTTCCCTGTAATATAAAATTACATTAAAGTGATATGCCACCATTTTGGGATATATGCTTATTTTCCACCTCCCCTCGAGTCAAACAATTGAATTGTATCTTTCTCCAGTCCATCCAGCCGTTCTGTGTGTCTGGCAGTAGGACTTTTAACTCTTATATTGTCTCTCCTACAGTTCTCCTACTGTCTTGTTCAAAAGTGACTATGAGTTCTGATAGTTGGGCTGACTTTTCTGTAGTTGCAAAGAGTACTAGGATGTGCAGATACATTGAGTCAGTACTCGTAAATACATATTTGTAAATACAACATTGCATTTCATCATCATAAACTGTTTACAGC
This sequence comes from Sardinella longiceps, assembly GCA_027497455.2. Taxonomy (NCBI): domain Eukaryota; kingdom Metazoa; phylum Chordata; class Actinopteri; order Clupeiformes; family Clupeidae; genus Sardinella; species Sardinella longiceps. Next base: position 9,284,959 of record JAODXP020000011.1, read on the forward strand.
ATAGTTGAGTAGCTCTGGTGAAGGATAAGTGTATGGTAGCCTGATGTGGCATGGAACTACAGTACTCTCATTCAAACTTATGACGGGACTATTTTCTTGTCATATTTGCCCAGAAAATCAACAACTTTCTTTTTGTGTTGGTGTTAGGACACCTTGCTACTACAGAAGAGTCAGGTTTTAATTTGAGACAATCTCAGAATCTCAGAAGTCAAATTCAGCGTACGGTTGGATGAACTCAAGAAAGGTAAAACTCAGATGTTTAACTCAAAGAGAGATGGAAAATAAGAGTATTTCTCCAAAAGGTGGAATATCACTTTTAAAGGTACATTCTGGTATTTAGCACTTTTACAACCTTTCCTGGGGTGTCTTGGACGAAATATAGTGGTTGACATTATATGGACTATATGGACGATTGATCCTGTCTCAGCTATTTGACTTATTTAAAAATCCCTCCTGCCTGATTGAGAATGGCCAGTTTTGTGCATTCGCAATCCTGTCATTGAACATAACAACCTGAAACATTTCTTTTAAAACGTGCAAATCAACAGAGTGGTTAGTGGTGTTCGTTGATGTTCCGAAACACGTAGCCTAAAGTAACAAGCTTCTGTCATGTTTTCTGATGTATTTTGGACATTCTGGAACTGTTTTTGGCGTAGTGTTATCAACTAGCACGTCTTTCAACAGAATGTTAAATAAACCTGATAATTTTTCTGCTTTCTATTTGTGCATTTCAAATATTCAGGGTTTTCCTCTACTGTAAAGGCGGTTTATTTTCTTTCTTTCTTTCTTTTTTTTTTTGCCATGAGCAACAACTGTTTATGGTTATCAGTAGGGCTGAGTCAGACAAGTATGGCCTTGGCATTGGACATTTTACCCAGCCATCTGTCTCTCTTTACTATGGTGTCCCAGAGCTCACGGGACAAAAACTTGGTGCCAAGGATCAGATGGTGGAAACACAGAGGAAAAGCATAAAGACAGGAGAAAGGAGGCCACAGCCAGACTAGGTTAATGTTGTTGCCAAATCACATCTGAAGGAACTGGCTTCCTCTTACTCGTTCATGCAGAAGGGAAAACAAATATCCACTTGTAGAGAGGTCAAAGGTTACAATTTACAAGTCAAATCCAATTTATTTTCCTTACCTCCTGATTCTAAAATACTGCGGACAAAATCACTCAACATTTGTGGCTGTGCATGGCATGAATATGAAACCTGGCTAGAACAACCTTTGGTTGTTTTAAATTGTGATATATAAGTAAGACTTGTTCAGATTTTAAAATATGCTGAAATGTCTCACCAATAAATTCTGCCATTTTCAAATACATTTTCTGGCATCTAGCAGATGCCAGAATAGCAGGTGACGCTGTTTTGCTTCATTGTCTTTCGGCAGCTTTGATATGGTCATATCTACATCTTCAATGGAGGTATTTGGTATCAAATTAAAGAAGACAACCAGATGCATGCATTGGTACCACTTGTAATTGCTTGAGAATAAGGGGGTTCAATTTCAGTTCAAAGATTGCTCCACTTTGGCATGGGAAATATCTTTATTTGATGTTATAAACTTGGCTTAGTTAGCTGCTGGAGTTCCATCTAATAACCAAGAGCTCAAAAATAAATCTAAACAAACAAAAACAATCACTACACATTATTCCGGTAACAGTTTTTCAATCAAGTTGTTTAATGATAATTTACACATAATATCTATCAGCTTGTCATTTAAATACACGTTTTCGGACTGTCACAAAGTTACCACGCTGTAACGTTAGACTTTTAACGTTCTCCGAGTACCGATTATGTTCACCCTTGGATGCCAACCAGACATTATTTTTTGAGTGAAGACCTTAATATTACCAGATAATGAGGGCAAACTGCATTCTATTCAAAGTTTCAGCAGTGTGGTTCCATCATAAGGGCCACCATGATATTAAAATGGCCAGCTTGCAGTATCTGTCACGTTTTATGCACAGCGAAAAAAAGGCAACCGCAATGAAGACCAAGGTATTTTTACTTTTACTTGAGTACATTTTTTGATGGCTACTTTTACTTTTACTTGAGTGGAATGTAAGCAAAGTAAAGATACTTTTACTTAGTTACAATTTTTCTGTACTTTTTCCACCTCTGGACATGATGATGCTTTAAAATTTGCCTTCAAATAACAAATATGCTATAACAAAAACAATATTTTGTTTACAATTTCCAAATTGGAATAGTTTTGTTTTTAATTATTTACTTTTTATCTGTTTATTTATTAATTTATTTGGAAATGGGGTTGTATAGCCAAATATCAAGACGAGGTATTTACCCTCTCTGGCAGTAGGCCCAGAAGAATGTGCAGGGCAAGAGAGACACTCACTTGCTCTTCTCAATCCAATCCATTTCTCAAAGGCAGACAGCTGAGACGGCCCCCTGTCTAGATACAGTCGCCATCTCAAACCAGGGCAGGGAAAAATGATAGGGAAAAGAATACGCTTTTCAAAAGTTTGATGGATGGGCCCATGTGGAGTTTAAAACCTTTCCAGCTATCTCCACTTCCTGTCAAAGGATTCCTTTGGGAAACTATGGGGAACTATGAAAAAAAGTGATTCAGAGGTCTCTTTACTTAGTGTCTTAATCCTTTCCCTGTACACAAACACTGTCAGTAGGCCTACATAAACTCTAGTTTAAAAGTGTCTCAACATTTGGTGTCAGAGGTTAAGTTCAGTTCTGATCTTCCTGCTCAGAGTTACCATCAAAATAATTTTGGAATTTCTTTGGTGGTTTGTTAACCATCATAGTACAGGAATTAAACGAATAAGATTGTAACTTTTTTGGTCAAGCTTCCTGCATGTTCTACAAAACAGCTTTAAGAAGTTGATTATTTTGACACATAAAATGGTAGTAAACCAGTCTGAAACCAGATGTTATGAAGACACTTTTCAATTAGGCTATAGGCTATCTGGTTTCAGTCTGGTTCTATCTGATTTCAGACTGGTTCCTCGCCTAGAACTCCAGACACGCTATAGCGGTAGATGGGTCACAATATTTTTATTCAAAATTTGGAAACATGGACTTTTATGGTTGTTTGTTGCAATATATATCTTGAGCAATGAAACAAAATAAAACTCATCAAAACGTAACTGGGTGCGCGATAACACTCATCAAAACCACTGGGTGTCCGAAAGAGAAGTCCCTCGGTGGTTCAGTGTGATCATCATGTGATCTCAGCTCCGCAGGCTAAAACACTAGTGACAGCCGTGCACGGATGCCAAACAGTCTTTAGCATTGAAATGGCTTTGGCCTTGACAAAACTGTAGGAGTGCAAGTGTCGAACTGTCTGAGCCTGAAGTTGTCGTAGGTAGGCCTAGCCTATAACAACTCCTCTGATTTTCTATTGTCAAATGTAACTGAGGCCAGCTAGCTCGGCGGCAGTACGTGTAAATCCTCATCACCCAATTTCTTGGGTGCTTCTAACGGCTGAGTTAGAAGCTTGGGCTTTTAGTTCAGTGGGTAGAGCACCCGACTCGACTCCCACGCCGGGAGTTTGTAACTTGCGGGGTGGCAAGTTTGGAACCCGTATGTGGTGCGGACCGCTACTGGCTACACTGGTGCCGTGAGGATGGGTGTGAAGATTTGGAGGGTGAGGGTCTGCTAGCTTGGTGACAGTACATGTAAATCCTCTTTGAATCGACAGCCTACTGAAATTACAGATAGTGTTTTATCAAACATTTCTAAAAAAATTCTCTTGGAAGAATAAAATAATAGGGTTGAATTTTTTTATTTCAGTTAGTCCTTGTCTACATGTCTCAGTCATGGTTTCTTGAAACTTTTCTTTCTTTTGTTATGCACTTTTTTCGTATATGATGTTTCAACTTGCCATATTAAGTCATTAAAGAATGTTTAGGGTCACTAATAAAACTTAATTTGCTTGTTTGATCTCATTAATTGATTCATTAATGTAAAATGGAGCAAAGCTTGCTGTGAAAACGATTGCAGCCAGGTCAAGTCCATTACAGAAAGGTAGGGGGATAGATGAGCGGACCCTACTCTAATGGAATTGCCCCAATGAGAGAGAAGACCGGACGCTAATGTTACTTTTGACAGTGTGAAGATTTGTTGTTGTTTTCTTGTTGTTGTGGTACACATGGAAGGAAAGGAGAGAAAGGAGGGGTTGCAGATGCTGGAGGAGGATGCATCAAAATGCTCAAAAACAACAGAAGTGAAGTTTATTCAGAAGTGCACCATCAACTAGTAGCCTAGTGCAGGTAAATTGACAGAAAAATCAGTTAGCAGGAGGTTTGACGTTATTGCTAGGTAGAAGAACGCACATAATATAACCTAGGACAAGCTTTTGTGCTATTAGGCTACAGTAAGCTGAATTATGAAGTAGACAAACTCCTTGACCATTTCTTCACCAGTTCGTTTTTCTTTATAATAACATTGCTGCAACTGTTAAATAGCTTCTCGATTTATCTTTGTTTGACCAATGGCCTTCATTAGGCTATCCTTCATAGTTCAAAGTTTTAAAGGTAGGGTATGTGATCAGGAAAAACGGTTTGAGAAAACTAGTAACAAGTGATTTAGTCTGGAGACCTACCTATTGCATCTCTCATAGCGGAATCATCGTTAACGATTATCCAGAGCCGTTTTTTGGGCGCTAAGAAGGTAAGATAGCGTCTGTACATAGCTCAGAGCCAATACCAGAGCCACCACATGGTGTAAAATGCAATCGAGGGCCGTACTAGTCCGTTTTGTTCTGTGATTGGATACCGAAAGTTGGCGAGAAAATCGTCCATGGTCACCATGTTGCTTTGCAGAGTGAATGAAATACCGGAGTAAGTTTAAGCATAGCCCTGCTGCATGAGCCTTCTAACAGCAATATATTTCGCATGAAATGAAAGAATTTCGAACAGCATAGGCCTAACGCAAACGCGAAACACTTAACATTGAGTCAATGTAACCTCAGATCTTACTTTTGGTTTCCAACAGTCAGGTCCCATAGATTCTGTGTAAAGTGCCTGTTCGCTTCTGCGTTTGCGTTCGGTCTGTGCTGTACCAAATTATTTTGTTCCACTCGCTAGCACATTTAGCAAGCTCTGTCATCAGGGCTATGCTTGAATTCACTCCGGTATATTCCTTTAAGCAATATGGTAAAAAGTGCTCCAGGAAAGAATCACATACCCCACCTTTAAAATATGCAGTCAGATGCATCAGAAATTGCTCATTCTTTCCTTGCTATGTGTGAAAGGTTCACTCATTCACTAGGTATGGCACTGTGTAATGAATGTGTGAGTGTCTTTGACAATAGGTCTCACTTAATTAAGTTTTAATAATGAGAAAGCCTTGTAGGCAGAGAAGACCCAGTACACAAGTTCTCATTCCTTTAAAAGGAATTAGATCACTAACTGGATTTGTGATGGTCACCTCAGTGTTGACATGCCAATTCGACTTGAAAGAGCCCTGTCACATTAGATAAACGAACCCTGTCACTTTAGTTCACAGCAGCATTGTGGAAGAAACGTTACCACAACATGTCCCACAAAACGGTTTAGCCAACAAATAATGAAATAAGATTTGACTTTTCATGAAAATACTTCATTCAATTAGAAATACATTGATATGATGAGATACATACAACATTAGTGTTTTTGTCATTATAGACAGTATATGCCTACTGATGGAAAGCCATTTCCTTGATGGATGTATCTTTCCTGAAACTGATCTATGATAACAGGAAGCACAGTGATCCATTCAGTGGGATTTACTTTCATCCATAGTGAGTATCACGATTCAGCATGCTAATCTTGAACAAGTTCATGACCTACTGCACTTCTCATGTTTTGTAACTTACTGTTATATCTTAGATCTGCACAGTCCCCTGTTTTTGGTTACACTTGTGATGTTTTTACAGTATTTCTACAACACATAGTACTGTGAGCTCCTGAATCTGGAACTCATGATTTTTGTAAACATTAGAATGCAATGTTTTGGGTTTTTTATTACGTTACAATATTTTTTTGCTTTTAGCAATGCTTTTACTCACAGATATGGAAAAGTGTCACCAAGCAATGCAGACACACAAGCAGTCCAGACACACAAGAACCCCTTTTAATCTACAAATATAATACAGTATGACGAGGCTATAGGACATTTTGAGACAACATGACTGAAAGAACTAAAAGCTCTAAATACTCATAGGTCAATATCAGTTAAACCTGCATGCGTTGATTACGCTACTCAGAAAATGTAGTTAGTAAGCTACAGTAAAATACCGGTAGCTACCCCTCATTCTACCCTTTGTTTAAATTCAAAAAGATTTTTTCAGCCCTTAACTGATGGCTTGTAGTATTATCCCTTTCGCAACAGCTTCACCCACTGACTGGCCAGGAGGAAATGCCAAATCCAGCTCAATGGGACAATTCCCAGATGGAGCAGAGGAGTTGCGGAGGAAGGCATGGCCTTATGAGAGGTCAAATTAACAAAAAAATATTTTAAAGTTGATTAGAAAATTAAATGTCAAATGTCATATCACTTATTGATTTGATTGATTAGTGTTTATGCCCTGGGCCCTTGCCAAACACCCTCTCTGGCGTTATACTATAGCCTATGCAACAAGAGGGTAACTAACATATATAAGTTATAAGTTAAAGCTTGTGCCAGAATACGTAAGGGATAGCGGCCGCTGAGGTGTCCCGATATGTAAGGGATAACGGCCGCCGAGGTGTCCCGATATAAGAAAAATAATGGACGACGCGAAGGCGAAGAACAGCCCGACGGCGCAGCCATTATTTTTCTTATATCGGGACACCTCGAAGGCCGTTATCCCGCTTATCACCCGGTTGCAACTAAAACGTATAGATGGTAAGCAAGTGTTTAAAAGATAAAAGAAACATGTGGCTCCGTTTAGAAAGAAGTAATCCTGTTTGGTTGGGGTACTATTTTCATATGAAAGAAGATCCGCAAGGCTGCATTGATATAGAAAGAGCATTGATATAGAACGCTGGTGAAACTGTTTTAACCCAACAATGCCTCAGGTATCCTGTTATCAAGAATTAACGGACACCCTGACAGCCAATCAGAAAACAGTATTCCATTCCACCGGGTGATAAAAGAAAATAATGGACGACGCGAAGGTGAAGAACAGCCCGACGGCACACAGTATTCCATTCCACCGGGTGATAAATGCACAATACTGGTCATAATCCAGTGACACAGCTGCCTCGTTTCTCCTCCTCTTTTCTCTTTTTGCTAAACTAGCTACCTAATGGCTTTGACCTGAAGGAAATGATTTGAAGCAATTACTGGTGTGATTTCAGCCAACTTATGATATTGGTTGCTCTATGCCTGCAGTAGCTGCTACTGCAAAGGGGAGGATGTGAGTCTCCCAACCCCCTCCCCCTTTCCCTTATTCTACCGGTTGTGCATGAGACTTCAGCACAGCAGCCAGCAGGTAGTTCCTGCAAAGAGGTAATGGAAAAATATTTTAACGTCATAATGTGCAATTAAATTTTTTGTTTGTTTGCTTTATTTTGCAACCTCTCGGTGCTTCAGCTAGCCAGCCAATGGATGTGTCTGGTTGTCAGTTTGATATGATACTTTCAATTGCTTTCAATTCATCAACACAGACATCAGTATGTATGTAGCACATATGGCTGCAATATTTAATGGTCTACACTACAGTATATTTAGCCTATGGTGGTGCAAATTAGACGATGGTGGGCTGTCATATTCTAGGCAATGAGTGGGAAATCCTTGGGTAATGAAGTAATGGTGCACTCACCTTTGCCATTAGAGGAGGTTGACAGTAGTTAGTGCTAAGATGTTCATGCACAGCATTGATGCTATAAAAAGAATGTGATAAAACTGTTTGAACAGCAATTTCAGCTAACTGTTTTTCCCAGTACAATGTAACCGGATAGCCTAGCCAATATGCCAATATTGTTGCCCAATATGACCTTTGAGACCCCTGGCTGGATGAAAAAAATAACATGACCAATATGTCATTCTTGGATGGACTTCTGAGGTTCCGTTCAGTCATTTGAGTTGTGCTCTGAGGCGTGTATAATACCTGCTCTACAAATGTCCACCCACTCCCTGATGAACATGCAAAGCGCCCCACACCCCACACGTACTGTATGAGCTACTGTGCCACTGCAGTAATGTGCGTGCTTGGAGAAATGTGTGGGCTTGGTGTTGTGAGGCAGACGAGCAAAGAAACACTTGAGGGCTTCATGCTGGTAATTAGAGGTGTCCAAACCCTACACAGTGTCTACTTTCCATTAGCTTAACCTTTAATCATAACACCCCTTGCTATGGTGAGGAGGTTTAAAGTTTTATCGCAACTGTCATAGCGTTTATAATTTTATTTCCTCAGTCTTACTTGATCCCCAACTCAACCCACTCCTAAATCAGCTTTGCTTGGATGAAGTGTGCCTACTCACTAACATGAGCCAGTGAACGGGTCCACAAATAAGATACAGTACATACATTGATAAAATATAAGCTTTAAATATAAACTAGTATATTTTTGCACTTTTGTAGTATTTGTGTTGTTTATGTACTGTTTTGTTTAGAGGGTTTCATGCTCTCCTGAATTAGAATTAACGCTTGAGGGGAATTTACTTTGCAGGTATAATGGCAACAGAGAGGCACACCACATTGATGTTATTGGATTCAAGTGAAGCAAATAGAACATACAAAACAGTAAATTCTGTCTTTCTCAGAAGGGATGCTAGTTGAGGCTCAGAGAGGACTAAAATAGTCCTGAGGCGTATTCTCCCCACCCTTACAGACCGATCCCAGTCCCCAGGGTGATGCAGAAACCAGGATCCAGTATTGACCCTATTTTGGGCCTCAATGCAGGGACACACTAATCCATCTTATCGACCTGCTCCACTGCAGAGGCCTGGCAACACACCCCTCACACCTGAGCCGACTAGGTGCAATCTACAGGACTTGCATGTAGCATTTACCCCATAATGTGTTACACCCTGCTAAAATGACTCTTTGTTTTATGTTTCTCATAGAATGGTCTGCTGGATATTTCCATGATCTCTTGGAGTGATTCATCGTGCCGGAGGGATACAGCCCAGGGCCAGTTCACTGCTGGATGGATGAGGTCAGATGCTGGATTGCTGACATTCGCTGCTCACAAATTAAGTGATCATGTCCATTTGAAACTATTACTACTTAGCTCTGCTATCCTGCTTATATTCTTTTTTTTTTTTTTTACTCTGGATTGCTGTGCAAAAACTGTGTCCACGTCAGCAAGTTTCAGCAAGGTAGTCTTGAGCCAGGGAAGGAGATGTACCTTGGAATGAAAGTTTATCTGCTATGAAGGACATAGAAGTCATGATTGCAATTGAGTACCTGATTTTTCTTGATTTACACTCTTGAGCCTGCCACCATTGTATTTGCAGGGCACATTAATTAAAATTGCTTCCCAACTTAAGGTCATCTAGGCAAAATCTGAAAAAAATATTATGGGAATGCTCATGGAAACACGGTAGCTGTTTGAGAGGGCTTGCTATGTGAAGCATGGAAATGCGTCTTAATATCATGGCCCAACAGGCTGTTGTGGGAAATATAGTCATCTGCAGTATGTTTTACTTATAGCATTAACCCAAGCACCATAAATATTAGAAGTATATTTGGTAATCCCTAATGTCATGGTCTGGGTTTAATATGTTTATCCAGTCACATGGAAGCGAGTGTGGGAAGACTTCCTCCATGCCATGTGCCGAAGTGCACTGACAGATGCAGCCACTCGGTTGGGACGAAATCCCAGATTAGAGTGACGTGCTCTTTGAAAATGCATTAGCCAGTAGAAGTGTAACTTGATTACCTGTGTTTTCCTGAGGAGCCCAGAGAGGTGAGGCTGGCTTAATTCCGAAGGAATTTTATTAGCATCACTTGAGGTGTCAAAGTAAACCAAATCATCACTGTCAGGCAGATTCTCTCCTGCCATGAGGTCCGTCTCTGTCTCTCAACAAATCAGGTGCTCTTATTGATCACACCTTAATCATACAAGAAGCAATAATGTTGGTTTAGCACTGTTTCAATAAAATACAATACAATAGTCTGCATGTCTGAAATTTTTTTACATGCATGTAAAAAAATTTCAGACATGCAGACTATTGTATATCCATGTATAAGTCATTGATAATGGATAGAATAATGTATTGCTTACAAATCCACAATATCAAATGCCTGTAGTTGTATCTTCATCACCCATCTCAGTTCATTAATTTTCAGATTTTTTCCCCCCAGAATTCACATACTCTTGTTTGAATTAAAATAGGTAAGAGATGGTGAACGCATAGTGTTTGTACAGTATCAGGAAGTGATGCAGGTTTGAGGTGGTAACGTACCCATAAATTTAAATGCAGTACAGAAATGGGTGAAGTATAGTTTGTCTTGGAACTATCTGCCATTGGGTGTAGATACTGGTATCCAGCCATTCTGCTTGCCTTGTGTAGACTTGGTATATTATTTGTACTCTCCTGAGCAGACCTATGCACATACAGTATAGGAAGTGTGAATGGAGAGCCTTTGAGTGCCACACAGCAAAGATTGGCTACCCTCAGTGGAGACAGGAGAGAAGAGGGTGTTATTTGGGCAGTGCTCCACTGACTGCCATTGTGGGACCATCTGTTGTTTATCATAGCCTCTTGCTTCTGGCATTTCTGCTACGTTGTCCATGTGTAGTGTAGGCTTTAGACTTTACATTTGCATATGTCCATATCTAGGCTATGCATTTCCTTTAACCGATGGACTAACATTATAGCATGCAGAACCAAGAGCAAGGAATTTACCATCTTAATAGCTTACGTGTATAAGAATTCACAGATCGCATAAAGCACTCAGAGATGGGTCATTTCTTGAATATAATTTAATTGCAGTGTGCTTAATTTGTGGCTCAGTGTTTTGGAAAAACACAAGTGACTTTTGACACAGATACTGTATGCATGGTTGGACTTTTGCTTACTGAAGTCAGACTTTTAGATGTCTGGCATTAGGTGGCTGTGAGCACGTAACGTGTGGGGCTGTTGCTGTGCATTTGAAGAAGCCCCCCTCCCTTCTCTCAGAGGAGAAAGTAAAAGAGTTTCAACCCAGAAAAGCCCCCCCACCCCCACCAGTCTCCATCAGTGATGTTTGGCTTGATGAAGGAGTTGAAAGGCAGGAGTCTTGGGGGGCTGCAGACATGGGGTCCCAGTGGGGAAGCATTAATAATCTGGGAGACAGAGTCTTTCACTCAGTCTTTCACTCAGCTCCCCATCAGCAAATACAATTCCCTGTGGTGAAGTTGTTTGAGACTTTTTTTGTTTTGTTTTGTTTCATTTATGTTTTTGTTTTGACAGCAAGTGTAACTTTCTAAGGACTTGGGTAAAACTCCACCATTGTTTATTCATTAAATGACAGATATTGCTATAGTGTGTGTGTGTGCGTGCGTGTGTCTGTCTATGTGTCTCTCTCGTGTGTGTGTGTGTGTGTGTGTGTGTGTGTTGTGTGTGTGTGTGTGTGTGTGTGTGTGTGTGTGTGTGTGTGTGTGTGTGTGTGTGTGTGTGTGTGTGTGTGTGTGTGTGTGTGTGTGTGTGTGTGTGTAAAACATGAAAGGAATGAGCCTTGACTTAGTCCTCACAGTTTGCTGTAGCCTGTCTGTGTCTCTTGCGTCACACCTCATCTGAAATGAGTGTATTAGCGGACTAGCCTTCACACAGACTGTATCTCCTGCCCAACATCTGGCTGCTAAGTGAAGGATAATGTGAGGAGTAGTGCATGATACAGGAAGTACTGAAGGAAGTGGTGCAAAGTTTCCAGAGCATGGAAATATAACTGTGATTTATTATTCAACCCAGTTTACTGGGAGCCTACTTATGAGCCTACATTGCCTGTGTCTGAGACCTATTGTACAGAATTATTGGGACACCTGCCAACTACTTAAAAAAAATGGTTTCCCTCATCACTGTCGAGATATCTAGCTGGGGTTAAGTCCAGGCTGGGGATTTGACAGAGAGTGTTTCTCAAAGTCGAGAATGCTTCCTAGGTAGCACACTCGCCTTGGAAGTCGTACACTTCAAAAACGAGGTTCCATCAGTGCATCCTTGAAAAATCTATGAACAAAGGCCTCTGTCTGTCCTCACTAGAATTGAGAAGGATGCTTGACATTGGAACAGTACTTGGCAACAGACAATGACGTGGAATGCTCGAAAAAGCAGCCTTCCAAGCATGCTTCCTCGACTTTGAGAAACACTGAGAGTTCCTCTGGTGGACCTCAGAAGTATCAGAGAATCACTGGCACACCATCACTAGCATTGGGGAGGAGATTCCTCTGTGCTGCCCACCATGTGGCACAGGAAAATCAAACTTCTTTTCCCCCTCATCAGTTAGCATTGGCTGCTGTTTCACTATTTGGTCTACGTTGTATCACAGCCATTCTCATGCCTACCGACAGCACTCCCTTTAGCCATAGCGCAGCAGACTTTTAGCGTTTCTCATAGTCGAGGAAGCATGCTCGGAAGGCTGCTTTTTCGAGCATTCCACGTCATTGTCAGTCGCCAAGTACTGTTCCAAAGTCAAGCATCCTTCTAAATTCTAGCGAGGACAGAGGCCTTTGTTCATGGATTTTTCAAGGATGCACTGATGGAGCCTCGTTTTTGAAGTGTACGACTTCCAAGCCTAGTGTGCTACCTAGGAACCATTCTCGACTTTGAGAAACACTGTCTATCATGCTTTCTTTATGCTTTATGCTTCAAGTGCTATCTCTTCTGCCTTCCCTCTTAAAATAGAGGGCCATATGCTAAATACTTTTTTTTATCACACATCCTTTTGACTTTATAACAGTTTATATTTACCAGCTTATTTTATTATATTCTATTTGGTGCAAAGCCAAACTCCACCAGGGAAATTCTTTTCAGCTTGACTCACAATGACAATGAATTCATGGGTTTGGAGTTGGTGTTTCGCTGAGCGATGGGATGTTGGGAAACCCCAGTAGCCCTTTGGTCACAAGTGTGTGTGTGTGTGTGTGTGTGTGTGTGTGTGTGTGTGTGTGTGTGTGTGTGTGTGTGTGTGTGTGTGTGTGTGTGTGTGTGTGTGTGTGTGTGTGCGCGCGCGAGGGAGTGTAATGGAGAGCAAGAATAGCACCCAGGGTGCTTGTGAATTGAATTTTCTTGCCTTGGCATTTCTCCCACACGTGATTGCCTCAGTTGAACTCTGTGCTGCCTGTGTTTGGCTTTGTAGAGGGTCATGGTGACTAGGACTCTTATCAACAATATCAATTCATATTAAATTGCTGCATCTTGGCAATAAAACACTGCTTTTGACAATAGAAAGCCACATCTATTTTAATACTGACTAAATCAAATAGTAATTGAACAGGGATTTCACTGAGACTTGGAAGAAATGAGAAAAGTCCAAAGAATTGACAGCTAGCCTATATAGTAACGAGAGAGAGAGAGAGAGAGAGAGAGAGAGAGAGAGAGAGAGAGAGAGAGAGAGAGAGAGAACGTTCCTCAGCATCTGTTTTTTATTTTAATAGGTATCCCGGGGGAAACAGGTGGCCATATTGCAATTAGTGCTGCAGTTACTTCTATCACTTTATAAGAAGTTATGAGCGGCTAGTCACATAGGACCACTACACAAGTCCAACTTGTATTCTTCATAGACGTAAATTACCAACCATTGCAGACTTTAGTTTTAAAATGTTGTTTGGGAATGTGAGACTCTTGTCCCTTTGATCAATCTTAATTGTCCTTTTCATTTCCCTTCTCTCTTACACCAGCTATGGTGTTCTCCACTCCACAGATCCAATGACAGCATTTTATCTCAAGAATCAGCTTCCATCCAGTGGTGAGATTCATTGAGTGAGTGCATTTGTGAATGTGAAGCCTTAACTGATAATTCACATGCGATGTTTGCATTCATTTGTTCTCCAAGCACCCAGCCTTTCCCAGGAACTCTCTCCTCTCTGATGTCTTTTATGTTCAAAGTCTGCTAGTCTGCAAAGTCCTCTGCATCTTGCCTGCTGAAAGATAGCAAGCTTTGCTTTTCAGTGTGCATTTCCTTCCCTCTGCGAGCCCTTTGTTGTGCAGGTGTGCTGATGTAAATGATAGATTAATTGCATGCCATTGGCTCCAAGCGCTGACTACGTTCAGCAGGCTCCCAGCATAAGCGGCTCCTTCCTCTAGCTCCGTATTTGTCTTACACACTGGGGCACATGGAGTGCTCATTCGACTGCATTGCCGCAAGTTGTAACCCCCACCCTCCCATGAATTCACTGCATTTGCCTTATCCTGTCAAGTACATTCTGGAGGGCACTTATGTGCAGTGGCATCCTGTATTCTGCAAACCATCTGGGTGAACAAGAAGAGCGTTTAGGATCCTGAGGGGACTGCTGGGGCTGCTTGCTCGGTTCTGAATGCGCTTGTGCGCCGGGCTTGTGGTGGAGGGCCCAATCAGCACACTCGCACATACCTCTCTGGTGGATTTCTGCCGGGGAAATGGAGCACAAACACAGGAGTTTGCTGAGAGAGTGCTGGAACAGCTAAGAACTGGACTTGGTTCATCTCCCCAGGTGTTTATTTTTTATTTATTTATTTGGCTCCACTAAACTATTGATGCCTCACACTGTTGTGTTATCCTGGAGTGTTTCTTGACAGTGAGTGAGGCAGAACAAAAGGTCTATACGAAGCTAATTCTTACTTCATGCCTACTTTGGTATGTGTGGACATGTTCCAGTAGCTATTATTGATGTATCACTCTTGTCTTCAACAACAGCTTGAAGCATCAACTTACTCCTTAGACTTAGACCTTGTCCTACAGTCTTTCAACATATTTTTGATCAGTTTATAGCAAATTTAGTGTCGTCAGACTAAAGAAAAGGCCTGTTTTAACAATGTGCTACAGATGGTTTCCTTGATATCAGACTCTTTTGTGCACTTTCTAGTGAAGACTCTATTGTGGAATTGCTATGAGTACAAAAAAGTTGCATCAGCCTGTTTTGGGATAGGACTTTATGGGTCATGGGCTGGCAGACCTGTTGTAAGCTTATCCGTCTTAAGCATCCGACTGGGCTGCACACTAATAGGAGGAGAGAGGAGGTTTTATCTGCATTGCACCAATCCAATCCACATTTGTAGTGTCTTAAAGACTATTAGAGCGCCGCAAAACATTCAAGAGTTTTTTTTATTATATATTTTGCTCTACCACAATTGAGTAAAGCAATCATTATTATGTAATATCTATGTCATGTAAAAAATCAAAAATTATATCTGAATTGTATTTTGATACATGGACAGTGTCAATGGTGGCGTCCTCAGTCGCAGAAAATATTTGTAAATTGAAGGCCAACACTGACCCCACCTCTTAATGACAGAGACCCTGCAGAACAGAGAACACCTCTGATGCTCAGGACAGGACAGGAGGCCTCATATTTTGTTCCCCACTAACCTTTCTCTTTCCTAGCGTCTGTAATTTCCTTAAATGTCAGAGAGCTATCCCAGCTGCTATCTGTCCTCATGTTGGGCGAGGAAAGAAAATAGGCTTCAGATATAGGGTGACACTGCCATTTTTAAAATGTCACATCCGGTCATATGATTATTTTGTTTTTAATTCATTTTTTTAATTATTATTTTTGATCACTTTATCAGTGATGTTAATAAGCCTCCTCTGGAATAGCCTAGCACAGGATAATGTGGTAAAGTTACTGTTGATATTGAGAGCTTAGCATCCATGTGCTTGACTGCTAATGCTTCTTTAACCTCAAGAGTGCCCATCTAGTCCAGGCAAAATAGCATTATAATTGTAAAAGAATTTTTTTCAGCTTGGATCACTTAAAATGAATTTATACAGATCCCACCCTCTTCATCTCTTCATCCATGTATATGGGTATAATTTGATTAGTATATAAGAAAAAAGAGAAACTTGTAATACAAAAACTGCTACTTTTCATGGGTACTTTCATTGTATAAAATTGTATTGCTATATTGGTACACATATCGGATTGATGAGAATTTAACATATTTCCTCAAGTAGGATTTCTTAGGACTTTTAGTATGTTGTTCTGGACACCTTAAAGATATGATTTAAGCTAAAAAAAATCTTTTACAATTTCTCCTGTTTTTGGAACCAAAATTGGCTATTTTGCCTGGACTAATCTATTTATATTGGCACATAAACAGAGCATGCTTTTGATGCTTGCCGTTTCCAGTCAGCTGTTGGTAAAGCCTGGGGTCCTCAAACATGTAGCTCTACTGCCTGAGCAAGCATATGTAGGTCACTGAAGCGCTAGCAATGTGCCGGGCTAGCTTTATGCTCAGGGCTTAGCAGTGATTGGGCCAGATGCCCAGGTGCTTGTACTTGTGCTCTGGTCGAGTTGGCCACCGAATCCCCGACAGAAAGTGGGAGGATCCCTCCTGCCTGCAAGACATCCCTCACATTTCCAATTTCCTTTGACTCCACAGAAATCCCAGCATATGTCAGTATGGAGCCTTGGCTTCCACTCTACATTCGGAGCCTTTCGAATATGGAGCCTTGGCTTCCACTCTCCACATTCTACAATTGTTAGTCCTGGCCAGGGCACACATGATTCAGCCCTCAAATGACCATCCTCCCTCTATCCCATGATGGCAATTCTATGTGTTATTTTGTTGTAGACATTTGGTGTTACTGGACATTTGCACACTACACCCCACATATAAAATGAGGGAGCCTGGGTGTGGATAGCCTTGTGCTAGATATCTGTGGGCTGTGTTTCTCTTGTGTGCTGTGTGGCGTAGAGAGAAAGAGGGAGAGAGAGAGAGAGAGAGAGAGAGAGAGAGAGAGAGAGCATCAGAGGAATGAGTCTGAGCCGGGGGTTAGTGTGGTCCCCAGTGTCAGCCTCAGAGAGGGAGCATTATGCATGCATGAGCTCTTGTGCCTGATAAACGATTGGCTGTGTTTACGCTCCAGCCCCAAACTAGTATACTATCCACTGTAGCATGTCCTCACACTCACCATTAGGGGGCGAGCTCCAGCCACACAATGTAGGACACTTAATCTTTCAGTGTGTTTGTGTCTCATTCTCCTCCATTCTTGTTTCCCCTGTCGCAACCTCTCTATTTCTCTCCTCTCCCCCCATCAGTCCACAATCACTCTCCCCTTTCCCCTTTGAAAGTTTCTCTCTTCGGTTTGCCTTGTGCTATCTCTTCCAGACTGCCCCTGTCACTGTCCTCTTGCCTCTGAAAAAGCAAGACAGTGAGTCAGAATTGTGAGATTGTATGACATTTCTACCATTTCTAGCATAAAATGAGGACACAACCATAGCAATGGCTGGGATGCCAAATTAAACCTCCATCAGTAGTTGCTACTGGATAAGAGATTTACTCTTTGAATGATATTAATCAACAGTGCCTTAAACTGCTTCAAATTATCGTGCTATATTTTATAGGTCGTGTATATTGCAGTAAATTACAGCATATATTTTTATTTCAAATGTGTCAGTGTGTTGCTAATCTAATTGCTCCAGCTGAAAGGGCATGATTGGCAGGCTCATTGGAGCTGCATAGTAATGTATGTGATAAAGAATTCCAGAGGAAGCCATAATTAGATGATGGAGGCGAGAGGAAGGAGCTGTAAGGGGGTGGCAAATTGAGAGAGAGAGAGAGAGAGAGAGAGAGAGAGAGAGAGAGAGAGAGAGAGAGAGAGAGTTAGGTGAACAAAAGTGAGAGGAAATTCTGAGCGCTTCCAGTTCTGAGTGGTCCAGTTATGGCTGGAGGTCATGCTGGGCTGATGTGGCAGCCAGGGGAGCGAGAGTTAGACATGGCTGTGGCTGCATCCATGCCATCCCCAGGCAGATGGGGGTCCGAGTCTCTGACCGCTCACAGTGACGCCTGCCACTGCCACTGCCGTAGCTCCACTGCTCACCCACGTCACATGCACCTCTCCTCACCCGCAAGCCACCGCTCCCGCTAAGCACATTACATTAGCTCCGTCTGAGACCACTGTGAGGCTTCTGCCTCCTCTGCTGCTCTCCACCACCCGCTCCACACGGCACACCGAGTGAGGCTCCGTCTCTCAGTCCGAGGATCTCTCTCTCTCTCTCTCTCTCTCTCTCTCTCTCTCTCTCTCTCTCTCTCTCTCTCTCTCTTTCTTTCTCTCTCTCTCAGGCAGACATCAGATCTGCACTGCTATGCCACTGGGACTGGACCCTCTGAAGAGGATTGATTAGCAGAGTCCAGCATCCAGCAAACGGCATCAGCAGCACATCTAAATTACACTGAGAAAAAGGCAGGGAGAGGGAGAAGAAACAAGCAGTGAGAGAGAGGAAGGGAGAGAGACGCGCACACACACACACACACACACACACGCGTGCACGCTCACACTTCCACACACACACACACACACACACACACACACACACACACACACACGCAGGCAAGGGGGAGTGAGGAGTGTGAAAAGAGAGAGGAGGCAGAGCAGAGAGAGGAGGAGACACTGCTGCTTCCGCTGCTGCCGCCGCTGCTCACACACTCACACACACTGCTCGCACACACATGCATACAAACACCATGGAGAACAGACTTGAACCCACGGCTGCAAGCATCGCCTGACTACATCCATCAGAAGGCAATGGAAGGGGCTGGAAGAGGAGCAGGCGAGCGACTGACAGGGTCCGCCGCTCCTGTTTTCAGTCGTTAGCAGGCGACTGCTGCTGCTTGCTGTGCCGTGCGGTGCCGTGCCATCGCGGTCTCCCCCAGCCTCCGAGGAGGGAATTCTACACTCGGCTACTCTGGAAGGCACAGCCCTCTGTTAATATTTCATACATTTCTTCCATGCAGTAAGGACCGGAAACTGGCTGAATAGCAAAGGGGGTTGTGTGTGGAAGCTCATACAGAGGTAGGTTTGAATCTGCTGCTTCAGTATCAGTGTCTTCTGTGTGCTGCTGAATGAAACTGGTGCTTCTTGTTGCTTCGTTCCCCTCACTAGGCTTTTGAGAGGTTTATGCGTAGTGTCGCCGTTATGCAGGATGTGTAGGAAATATAATAGATGAATGAATAGCATGGCATGGAGGGTTGCATTTGCATGTCATTTTCTCTGGCTATAGCCCTGCTGTGCTGCACTTTATAATTCAAAAAGGTTGGGACGTCAAGTAGAATTGCATCCATATTCAGCAACACAATATTTTTTGATACATGGCATTAAGCATGCTGTGCTTTCTGCTTGGCCCTGGTCAGATTCACATATATGACTCTCTCTGTGATGGAGATTAACCCGTTTCAGCTTGCATGTATAGAGGAAAGGCATGATGCGATCGTTGTACCAGATTATTGTGGTGGGGAAGAGCTGTGTGATTCTCTAAGCTCCAGAGTCTCAGTAATCCATCATTCTCTCTGCAAGACCTTGCAATCTGGATGTGCCTGCAAGCATGCACTGCTCACTGATGCAGAATGTGCACATATTAGTGTCTGTTAAATGAGCGCGGATTGAGACAGCCTTTTAGCCGCTTTGATGCGTGGTGACACCCACATTTGCCCCAATCTGAAGCAAAAATGAGCCGTTGCATGCAATGTGAAGTCGGTGGAGCTCTCCTCATGAGCAGTGTTTGTGTGCCATCCAAAAAATCTGTGTTTTAAACACAGGCTCCTCTCACTGGGGGATCTTAAGGGCTACGGCATGAGCCGGGCTGTGATAGTGATGTGTGTGTGTGTGTGAGTGAGTGTGTGTGAATGTGAGTATGGGT
The DNA here is from genome assembly GCA_027497455.2 of Sardinella longiceps. Classification (NCBI taxonomy): domain Eukaryota; kingdom Metazoa; phylum Chordata; class Actinopteri; order Clupeiformes; family Clupeidae; genus Sardinella; species Sardinella longiceps. Next base: position 9,304,656 of record JAODXP020000011.1, read on the forward strand.
GGGTAGGTGGGTGGGGCTCCTCCCAGTCATCGACTATCTTAAATATGCATCAGTGGGAGCTGAAGTTGTCACAGTTCCTTCTGGTAATGCACAGGTCAAGCCCTCTGGTGTCTGCCCCATATTGATATCTCTGTCAGGATTTGGCCTCCATACTGGCCCATCCCCCCACCCCACCTCCTCAATGTCAGAATGATGATGCACCCATGGGATGGAACCGGGGGAAAAATATCATGTGATTGTTATTATTACCAATGATGTCTCACAACGCCATAGCACAGGTACCTTCTTCAAGGCCTTTGCACTGGTAGTCAGGAAACTAACAGTAAGCTAATCAGAAGAATGAAAATATGATGAAATTATGTGATCACAGCACACATTTGTTTGATATGTAGGAATTTGCACTGATTGTTCAGAAATCTTGAAATTGTAGTGTCACATAAGTAGGGTATTGTACAGAGAGTCAATAGAATCATTTTATAACAGCTTATTCTTAATGGTTTTTGGTTTTGGTTTTGGTTCTAAAGCACAGGTGATTATTTGACCCTTTACAGCAGATGTTGGCTATGGCCCCTACAAATGTTGAAAAATAAATTATTTGTACAATAATACACACTACTGAACAGAACAACATGCTCTTATTCTATGATGGCAGCAGCTGATGAGCTAAAGGTTAATGGTGATATTGTATTTTCCAGTACATTTGAGGTGAACATTTTGCTCAGTACTCATTATGCAAACCATGCAGCTGTATGCACTGGACACAGAAAATTCTGAATTCTGAATTGGAATTAATGTGGCTCAGCTGTCAATTATGGCATTATTCTCTGAGACCGTTCACATAGGAAGTGACGTGTCAATAAGAGTGTTCATCATAATGTGAGCCAAAGCACTCAGTGATGTTACAATACTGTTAAAATTATAGAAATCCAGAAACCTATAGGCTACTGTAGATAGAATTAAATCAGTCATTTTCTATTTCAAATATAGGCACATTTCTGTGTGAGTATAATAACATCAAATGTCACATCACTCTGTGCCCTTGTGTTTATTTTGATTTTTGATTGATGAACTATGCAAGGAATAACTGGTTCTATCACACATACGAGTTGGCAATGCTTCTTCTCAGTGGTTCTACACTGGAAGTAATCTGTGTTGTGATACACTGATAAATTCTCATGGTTAAGCACGGGGTCATAAGGCGTCTGATGGGGATCTGCCGATGTGGCCAGCAAAGGCACATGCTAGCACAGCATCATGGACATTGATGCAATTAAAGTAATTGCTTTTCCCTGTTGTAATGTGTTCCTATCAGTGGTTCTAGGCCATTATGGACTTCACAAATCTATAAGCATAGTCATGAAGACCACATGGCGAGATCTGACTTGTGTTTTTATATGAGACGTGAAATTAGCCTTGCTCTCACTTACCATACAACATCAAATAAATTTAGAGATGTCAGGACCATTATTTTGTTTTCACACTAATCAACACATTCTGATTAGGTCATGAGCTGAATGCATTAAATGTCTCACATTAACCCTGAATGTCAAATATGAAATGTAATTTGAAAGGTTTTTGACATTGTGTAATGTATATTAAAATAATATCATGTAGATACTAAAATGTTAATTACTTTCTCCTTGTAGATCATTTTGGATGGTCGTGAGGACAGCAGTTGGATTTACAAGAGATCTAGCACTCTACAAGGAGATGCAATATTTGAGCTTGGCATGACTGCATCTAAAGACAAGTCTTATCAAGAACACTCCTTGTCCCTCAGGGCTGCCTTTCAGAACTCATAAGTGTTTTATGTGCTAGTTGTTGACCACAATTGGAGTTTAAAACTGTTGTGCTTCGTTGCATCCGGAGGAAAACTGAATTGCTAAAACATTGCCCTCCATGGTTTCTGCCCATCTCAAAAAGCTATCATCTTACATTAAAAAGATTTGTAAAGGAATGTTTACAAAGAAATTGGCGAATACCACAAAGAAGAAAGAGAGCAGTGAAACTAAAAGAGAACCAAAATTGACCCCTGATTTGCATGCTCGGAATCCAACATTGTCCACAGCTCTAAAAAGCACAGTGAAAAAAATATCCAAATGCTCATCTGCACGTAACATTTCTCTTGAAGACGACGACGGACAAAACGACTGCTCTTCTCTTTCTCCAACCTTTAGTTACCGTGTAGCCATTGCTAACGGACTACAGAAAAACGCTCTCTTGAACAATAATGAAACTGTCTTTCACGAAGTCTTGTCCATTGATAGTAGTTACTCTGACTCTCTGAGTGAGGCCAAACTTGTCCATAGATTCGATGAACAAAAAGCTTATACCATGCCAGTGAGAAGGAACAGGAAGAGCTTGATCAGTCTGGCCCCCTCAGATGGGAGTTCAGAGGGAGAGAGGGTTGAGCGCACCAGCTTGCATACACTTCGGCTTGGTGCATTGCGGAAGCTTAGAAAATGGAAGAAGAGTCAGGAATGTGTCTCTTCCGACTCCGAGGTGAGCAACTGGAGGAAAACCCTGGGCATTCGGAGCAAGTCACTGGACCGGGCTGGCCGGCAGCACAAGACCCCCACCCTGGAGCCTGGGTCCAGCTCCACAGGCTGCATCAGTCAGACCCAGGATGTGATGGAGATGATCTTTAAGGAGCTCCAGGGAATCAGCCAGATTGAGACCGAACTCTCTGAGCTGCGGGGCCATGTCAATGCACTTAAGAACTCAATTGATGAGATCTCTAGTAGTGTTGAGGTGGTGCAGAGTGAAATCGAGCAGCTCCGCACAGGCTTTGTGCAGTCGAGGCGAGAGACACGCGACATACATGATTACATCAAGCAGATTAGCCATCAGACCAACAAATCTACACTGAGATTTATAAATGTGCCTGAGGACAAGTTTGAAAAAACAGAGGATCTCATTTATCAAATTCTGAGGGAGAAAATGGGTTTCGTTGAAGCACACAAGACACTGAAAATTGAGCTGGCCCATAGATTAGGGCAACTAAGAGAATGTTTGAATGCAAAACCTCGGCCCATTATCGTTATTTTTTCAACCCCACAAGACAGGGATTTAATTTTAAAAAAGAGCTATAAACTTAAAAGTACAGGTATATCAATCTCTACTGATGGTTTTGGCCAAGAAGTTAAAGAGAAGAAAGAAAAAGGGATTAGTTCCTCACAAACATATGAGAGTATGGATATAAAAATTGCTGCCAAGGAGAAAGCAGTGACAACTGAGAGTGATGACTGGGACTCAATGGAAAGTGATAAGGAGCTAGATGAACTGAGTAGAAATAAATATGCAATGGTCACTAAGCCAGCCACTAAAAGTAAATCAGACAAAAAGAGGTCCCACGATGATGGTGCATATGTCAGCTCAGTACATTATGCTGATGATAGCTATGATGACCCTGATAAACAGAGCAAGCCTTACTACTCAGACATAACCCCTGGATGGCTCTCTCAAAGCGACTACTCAACACCTAAACTCAGCCGTTCTGAGTCTGACTGCTCCAAACTATGCCAGTCTTACTCAGAGGACTTCTCTGAGAGTCAGTACCTCAGCAGAACCAATGGATGTTCTCTACTCTCTTCTTCCGATCAGGAGCTATGGCAACGTAAACAGGAGGACATGGCCTCCGCTTGGTATGCAAGTCCCCCCAGTCAGGAAAACCCACCCTATGTGGAGCCAAATGAAGTGGAGACAACCGAGACCATTGACAGTGGTGTAAGCAATGGACTTGTTTGCATATCAGGAGACCGCAGTCACTATAGTGGCTCACAGCTTTCTCTGCAAGGTGACCTCTCTCCATGGAAGGACTGGCATCACTTAGAACAAGGTGCTGACTCTGGCCTTGATGCTTCCACAGAGCAGAACATTATTTCTGAAGTCAGTAGTCCCTTTGACCCTGCAGCCAATCCTGGTTTCCCAGAGAACATCACAAAATGCCTGGAGGTGGATTTGCAGTTTGAGGGTGAAAATTATATGACACTTGACAGCACCCCATCCACTGAACCTGTGGTAGACAGCGAAATTGTTGAAAGTGAATTCATGATTGAAAGTGAACCTGTGATACACATTCAGCCAGTAGTGGAAAGCAAGCCAGTGAAGGAGATCAAACCAGTGAAAGAGAGCAAACCTGTAAAAGACAGCAAACCAGTAAAAGACAGCAAACCAGTAAAAGAGGCCAAACCAGTAAAAGAGACCAAACCGGTGAAGGAAAGCAAACCAGTGAGAGAGAGTAAGCCAGTAAAAGACATCAAGCCAGTGAAGGAAATCAAAGCTGCTCCAGAGAGCAAACCAGCTGTGGAAAGCAAGCCCATTGTAAAAAGTGAGCCAGTTGTGGAAAGCAGGCCTGTGGTCGACAGCAAGCCTATGGTAGAGAGCAAGCCAGTGATGGAAAGCAAACCTGTGGTAGAGAGCAAACCTGTGGTAGAGAGCAAACCTGTGGTAGAGAGCAAACCTGTGGCAGAGAGTAAACCTGTGGCAGAGAACAAACCAGTTACTCAACCCAAACCTCCCCCAAGCCAACAGTTCAAAGAGGTTGATGTTAATCACTTTCCTCAAACTCAACAACCAAACAAAACAGCTACAATGTATCGCAGTCAAAGTGAAATCAGGACTGAGAAAGTGGAAGAGGTGCCTAAATCATGGAGCAGTAGACTCAGCATAGATCTCACTGGAAAAAGCTTTGGCTTTGGATTTGGCAACACTCTACAGCGTGCCAAATCTGCGTTGGAAGTTGTCTGGAATAAGGACCCCCCAAGCACCAGTGCCCCCACAGAGGAACCAGCCAGCTCCTCGTTTATGGACCGCTTTAGAACTACTTCCCAGTCCACACCCAATGACTCAAGCACCACCATCGACTCAGATGTGTACGCTGATTCATTTTATTACAAGGCAGAGGAGGAGGAGCAACAGAAAACTGAACAACCTGTTGACAATGAAACCCATTATGTCGAAGTGATGGAACAGGTGCTTGCCAACCTAGAGAACAGAACCAATGCCAATGACGAAGCTGAGGAGGAACCTGAGTACCAGGAAGAGGAATACCAAGAGCCTGAGGCCTCTCAGGAGTACGAGGAGCCCCAAGAGGGTGCTAGTATTGTTTTGGAGTATGACTGCAGTCTTGATGAGCAGTACGATGAAGAATATGGTGAGGAATATGATGACAACCCAATGACAGAGGACACACAAGAATATGATGCCATGGTTGACTACATTGATGTGACTGAGGAGGCTGATGACAATGAGGAGACTGAAGACATTGATGAGATTGAGGATGTTGAGGAAATAGAGGATATCGAGGTTGTAGAGGAACCCATGGAGGTTACCGGGGAAGAGATCATTAAAGAAGGTGTGGAGAAAGCGCAAGAAGATGAAAACAAAAATATACCCGAAACAACACCTGCGCCACCTCCAGCAGAAGCACCACCAAAGAAGCGGGTTCGCCCAACCTTCAAAGAGGCTGCGCTGAGAGCATACAGAAAACAAATGGCCGAGCTGGAGCAACAGATTCTTGCAGGAGGTATTGTTTTAAATTACATTTCAGTTTTATAGCATTGTCTCTTTCTAGTTCTTGCAAAGAAATGTTTTCAGGACCATATGAAATAGAATGTCATTTTACTGTAACTTATGTAAGGAAACCAGGACCAGTTATAAAAATGAGAGAAAGAAGAAAGAAAAACACATTTTGACATGTAGAGCCTGAGTTGCGTGAACTTCATTGTTGAACCTTTCAGTGATGAGGGCAAAAATTCTTTCATTACTTTTTATCCTATACTTTCCCATTCTATCATGCAGGCTAGTCTTCATATATAGCACTTTTATTTTACGTATAATGTACAGTAAATGGAACTATTAGAAAAGCATGCTATTTCCTTGGGCATGTATAAAAAATTCAATAGACCTGAAAGGGTATGACACCCATATTCCCCTCCCTGCCACCAGTTTTTTAAAAGTGAGATGGTTAGGCTGTCTTTATATGTTACCATCAAACATTAGTGACACATGACTTTAAAGCAAGGAACTGTTTCCTCCAGTTAATTTTGTGAGTACTGCAGCCACTATTATATAGCTGGTGTAAAACACAAGACGTCTGAGCAGATTGCAATCTAACCTGTGATTAATAATGGTATTTTAAAATCCCATCTATAGGGCAAATAAATGATGAAGCTATCAGAGACCATAAAGAGACAAATTAAAGAATGGTCACAGCTTCAACCTTAAATCCTTACATTAGGTGTGAATATCCAGTGATAAAGTGAATTGTAAATTATCCTGGAATCCTCCCCTGAATGGGTGGTGAGTGTTAAACGCAAAACAAAAAACCTGCTATTTGTGCATTAGTGTTGAATGGCTGTGAGTGTGCTCAGTGCAGTGGGCTTTCTATTACAGTCATGAGGAGCCCAGGGAATATCTTCAGCCTTATTCAAAGTGAACAGGCTCTTGACCTAGATTTGGCAACTTCAGACACAATATCCTGTAGTGTTCACCAGTGGTTTGGAGTGTATTATTGTGTTGCTTTGTGGGCAGAGCAAAATCTGACTCATTCATTTGTAATTGATGCACTTCACTGATATTTTCCTGGTTTATCAAACTATCAGTCATGTTTAAAGCAGTGCCACACGCAGAGACTGATGCAGTGCTGACTTTCACACCAAAATGAAACACCAATGCAGTGCCACTTGGCTATTGTGTGAGATGTCCTCTTGTTCTGGGAGAGCTACAGTGTTACTTACGTAGATCTTCATGTGGAAATGATGTCATACATTTAGGTGAGCTCTATTATTCATACACTGTGTCTCAGGGAAGATGTAACCGTTCCTCCTGATCTATATTGCATTGCCATTGGAATACAGCAGAGAAGGTGAAATCATTGGAATACAGACAGACATGACACTTGTGCCAAACCCAACTGCCCTGTTGCCATTTAGGTGTCACAGTTTGCAAGGGTCACAGTTGCACTTCTGTGCCAACATGATGCCACAAATAACTAGCCTGGCGAATGGCAAACTAAAATCACAAAAATAAGCGCGCAAAGGAGCATGGGAACTCCCAGGCTAACAAATAACAACAACAACAACAACAACAATAATAACAATAATAATAATTTAAAACTCCAAACAAGATTCAGACAACGTAGAAGTACCAAATATGTTACCTCCTTGTGGTTAATATGGTACTCCCCTGATTTCTATTGGGCTGGACTACGTCTTTTTGAAGGGCTGAACTACTTAACTGAACTTGGGCCACATAATTCACTTATTCACGTATTCTCCTATTATTTTCATTTCAAGAATAAAAAAAAAACAGATGGAGGCCTTCCTAGGCCCAGTGTTTTTTCCTCCTCTGTTCCCATTTAAAATCCCTATGTTTTTAAAGTCCACATGTTAAAAGCTTTTCATATGGGTCTTGGCGCAGTTGTTCCTCCTGCCAGACCAATCTTCACTTAACTCTAGCTGCTACTGTATTGTATTGAGATGCTAATTTGTACTCCCAAGGGCATTGTCTAACCAGGTCAGCGTTGCTTAGAATATTTATTTCCGTCTGGTACACGTGGCTGCTGTGTGTTCTGGGGAGGGGCTAAGTGTGCAGGCCACTCTTCTTTCCCTTCTCCGCTCCTCCCTATTTCTTTGCCTTTGCCTTGCAGTGGGCTTTGATGGCTATCCATTTGTAAACTCACTGTGCTGCTTTGTTTTATTTTTGGTTGGTGGGTTTCAACTGCAGGCAATCACTATTCAAATGGGAATGATTTCAGTTGACTGCCTTTGAAAATGTGGAGAGAGTAAAAAAAAAAAAAAAAAAAAGAAAACAGAGCAGGAATAGCAATTTCAGGCATTTCCGCATGGGTTAGTCTTTTGCTCTGTGTAGTCAATTAGAAGCAGCAACTCTCTGACTATTGGGTGTATTACTGAAAGAAGCTTTTGAGAGGTCTGGTACAATTTTCTCGACTGTGGATCTCAATATGAGGTTTCAAAGTGACAGGATTTTTTTTCCCTTTCTCTCAGCCAGCCTTTCAACTTATTCCCAATCTACTCTAAGCCTTCTCAAGGGGTGTTTTTATACAGAGGCCCTATGAGAGAAAATAGCTTTTGACCCCCCCCCCCCCCCCCAACATTGATTATAATATTAAAAATATTCTCTGCCCCTCACCCTCCTCTGCCCCCCAACAGTTCAGTTCAGTTCAGCAATGTATTTATGTAGTCTTCGTGTAGTTTCACTCTCATCACATGCAAGAAAACATGCTCCTCTAATATGTTGGCCTGATGTACTACAAATAAAATGTAGCTTACAAGCCCTATCAGTAAGGGATACAACTTAAGTGCACACATGCATAAAAATGCATAATAATTTGTTGTCATTCAGTTTACTTACTTGCGTCTTCCAAATGAAACAGCGTTTGTGAAATTGACGTTTGGATAGATCATAGTAGTGCTAGTAGATGATGACAGTGTATGCCGCATAGAGGGGGCAGTTAACTTTGAGTGGGTTTTCCTCATGTATCTTTACCCTTACTAATGAAAGTCTATTTGTTGTGTTCATTGTGTGTTCATTCTCTTTCTCTTTTCAGACAGCTTGGATGCACAGGTTTAAGTCTATGCTATAGCTTCCTTTTCATACCCCTGTCTCATCCTTTTTGCCACTGTTGTTCAGTACTGTGTGAAACCCCTCCACATTGGTTACTAGTGATTAGAAGCTCTTGTACACCCCCATCCTTTCACCTTAGTGTCGAGGAAAGTGGCCCTAACTTTCCTATACCCCCCCTTGTTCACGTGTTTTTCATTTTGGTTGTGCATGCACTGAGATATCAACTGATAACTGTAAATGTGATGATTCGCAATACTTAATTATGTTCCTTTACTACAAGTGGTTTGTTACATTCAACCCCATTTTGTCCATCTAATTACATTTTAAATTGTGATTTTATTTATTTACCACCCACTATATGATGTGTCCCAAGTTTGATTTGTGCACGCATTTGCCATAAGTACGTAGAATGTCTGTATTGCTGATGAACACATGCTAATAAGAATGTCTATGTGTATTCCAAAGGGTCATGGAAATGCACTGGATACTTTGGGTTCAGGAGGGTAAGTCAAACACAACTGAAATCACATGTCTCATGAAGAAAGCATAATATTTTTCATATTGTTGCTACTCTAATAATATTAGCTGCCCAGGGACTGGCTGTTATGTAATTGGATGTCAATTGGCGGCTCCGACAAAATAGACTTGAATCGTAATTCACAATCGACGGCGGAAGGGTTCGTCGCTGGTGTGCGGGGTTGCATTGAAAACAATGGAATCGAATGTTGGAAGCCGAGTGCTCAGCACTCTGTCGGAACCAGTGTGCGGTGGCCTTAAGTTTGCTGCCGCATGCTCCTGTGGCTGGCTATAGGCCACTGAGATAAATCAGTTAATAGTATAGCAAGAGTTGCTTGTGAGCCTGCAGGACGAGTGGCAGTGATAAATAGGGGCCAGGGGGCCAGTACAGCGGTGGTGTCACCCAGTGAATATCAGAGGAGTAGGACCTGTCACTGTCACACTAGGGTGCACATGAGGTGATCTGCAAGACCCACACACACAGCCTCTGCAAAGTGATATCTCTGAGAATCACGGGTCAAGAGAGAAGCGAAACTTTCATTTCATACCTTCCTGCAGTCTGTTCCTCCAGAGACTGAACACATCAAAGCACTCTAGCAATGAGAGACAGGCAGATAACTTCCTGGTTTATTTGTCCATATCCAGCATCTTTGGATATTTTTTTTGGAATGAATGTTATTTCTTGTGGATCCCATCTATTCACTTGAAAAGACCAAGTAGTGGCCTTTGTATATATAACCAGAGGACGTTTTTGCAGAGTGTAAAGGACATAAACATTTAAATATCATCAAGTCTGTTTTAAGGCGAATAGACCGTATCACTGAGGTGTTCTTGAGCTGAGGGCTGTTCTGCTATTGGTCTGATATGCATATCACATTCATGGAGTGGGCTTACAGAAAGCTAGCAAGATAAGAGGCTACTCCCAGACATGCTTAAATCTGCAGTTTCTGCACTGTGCCCTAAACCAATAGCCCATCTGTGAGAGGCTGATTAAGGGGCTCTTAGCAGAGGGGAAAGTAGTCATTTCACCCTGAAGTAGCCCTTCCTAGTCTCGCAGTTAGAGCAAAGGTCGTCTCATTTGAAATGTAGAAGATAGATCCCGGCGTCAACTTATGGTGATTTCTGTTTATACATTCATATTGAATAGCCTCTAGATGCAGTAGACATGTATTAATATAGCATTTGTTTTTTATATATATATATTAATATTATTTTCATTCCTCTGGTGCTGTTCTTTCCAATGTCAGGATAAATGCAGTGTCTTTCATTCCACATGGCCAAATATTTCAGCCAGTTCAGATCTCCATGTGTCTGTCTCCTGTGCTAGTCGCAGGTGGCTGGACTCAGATGCTGTTTGTGTGTGTGTGTGTGTGTGTGTGTGTGTGTGTGTGTGTGTGTGTGTGTGTGTGTGTGTGTGTGTGTGTGTGTATGAGAGCTCAGGGAAGCCAGGCAAGCTTGGCCTTGACTCTCACCTGGATCATGACACTTTATTCCGTGTCACGCATAGTGGCTGGAGGTAGTGCTGGCTTCAGACAGCCACACCTGGCCCGTTCTATTTTGGTGTTGTCCCGTCACCTCCAAGCATTGAGTCCCTATCAGGGTGCTGTTTGGGCCAGTGACAGGTTTCTCACCTGCCCTGCTGTGCAAGTGTCTGCAAGTATTTGGCATCGGAGGGGGGGGATGTGTTGCTTGCACGCACTGCAGAGCCAAGCATGGGAAAAGTGAGGCGAGTGACGTATGGCCTGTGTTGTTTGCCAGAGTCTTAAATCAAATCACCCTTTTTAGCCCAGTAATGTCTTACACTGCACAGCATTATTATGATATTAATAGACACTAAATCTGTCTGCCTCTGCAGGGCTGGCAGCATACTTTATGGTATTGACAGTATGCCAGATTTACGCCGCAAGAGGACCATGCCTATTGTCCGAGACCTGGTGAGTTATCTGCCTCAACAAGGTTATCTTTGATTTATGCTGAGTTTATCCAACTCCCTCCATGTTATCTTCAGTAGGACGAGTGTGATGCCACCCTTGCCTGCTACAGACAGTGCCTCATAATGATATGTAAATACACCCTTACGTCCTAAGTCACTTAAATTTGGCAAGTGATAGGCAAATGAAATGTGTTGGATCCTGATGGTTCTTCAGTTGCTTGCTATGCTATTAGGGTAATAGACACACACTTTTGTCTGTCTTGTGAGTTCATATTTCATGTTAAGTCTTTGTTTTATCCAACAATTGCTTTTGAATGACTGTTTGAATGACCAATTTCTCTATCCTAAACATTTTTTTTCTGTATATACATTTGTGTGTCTATTTGTTGTCTTACTACGATATGTATGGAAAGCATTATTCATGTGTGTTGGTGTCCAAAACACCACTAGGAAAATTAGCATGTAATCGTATTAGTTTGAAAATGTCTTTGTCTCTTTTCAGTTTAAGTTTAAAAATTACATATAATTTTATCATAGCATAACATGGCTTGATGTTTCACACGTAATTACTTGCAAATGTTCATAAAGCATTGAAGGACAAAAAATGATGCTGTATTTGTCCATATCTCGCATGAAATTAAAAACCAACAATGTCTTGGTAAGTATGGGTGTCACTTTTGTTTTTGGGTTTTGCGTGTATATTTACCATTCCCACACGATCCCATAGTTACTATGGGTGATATTTTTCAGTGGGTTGTCAGATTTCTACTAAGCCGGTGCCTGGATATTTCAGTCCCCGGCTGGACTCATCAAAGACAAAAATTTTCACATGAAATGTTGACAACTCGACCCAAAAATATATCTGAGGACTTCATTGACTTCTGATTTAACTGTGCCAAGGCTTTTAAATCATTGTAAAAGCAGCGCACCACAAAGTCTTTTACACTCGGATGAAGTCAGTGCTCACAGGTTCAATTTGGTCTGGTCCTCTCATGCTTCCTCTCCTCTGTCCATGTCCCCAAGCGAGCCGAGCCGAACGGCTGTGTGATTGCTTCAAGGCAACGGCAGTCTTGTGTTTCTGCGGGACAGGAGGGACGCCTGCTTTTGGCATTGGGGTGCAAAAAACAAAAAAACAAAAAAATATATATATATGCCAATGCATCTCAAGTCCTTAATTAAAGCTCACTAGTCACATCCGGACACAGTGACCGATGTTTTCTCTATGGTTGTGATATAATAATGATATTGCCTGCAGCAACCTCAGCAGTTATAGTGCATGTTCAGTAAACTTACATCAACACTTTGAGTTCATGTAGAGGTCACCTATCCTCTCCTACATCCCTTTGCTTAAGGTGGAAATGGCTTCCCATGGGTCTTTACCATGATATTGGTGATCCAGTAATTTGGTGCTTTGGTAGATGGTAAAGACAAGCTCAATATTGTCAGCTGTCGATGTCTGCATTCCTCTCTGTTGCACTACCTCCTTTGGCTCTAGCTGAGTGTCCTAAAACCCTTTCTCTATCAACATTACCCACAGATTCTTCATCACAATTGACCTTTATTATTAATGTGAATCAGTGGTGTGCCACCGGCTATACTAAAACAGAAATGTGTACGTCATGTGTTTGTCTCTTTGTGAGTCTAATGTGCAGTTTAGACAGCAGAAATATTATTACTACAAGCTTCATGATCTGTACTTGAAAAAAAAAGAAAGCCACATACATGCACACAGAAGCATGAGTGAACTGTTAGATGTTAATGCATGAATCAGTAATTGCTGTATGTAAGGAGAAAGTAATGATGAGCACAGCTGCATAGTTTTCACTCTGCTTCCTGGTGAGAGAATCCCACTCTATTGTGCATGGCAGCAGAAACGCCCATGCCAAAATGTATGTATGTATGTATGTATGGGAGATTTGCATCTGTTCTGCCAACACCTCCTAATTATTTTATTATGCACTCTTTTCTTCTTATGCCACTGGATATATCAGGCTTTGGTAAGTCTTATATTTTAGTTCTGATGCATTTTTAAAGTATTGCCATGTAACACTTCAAAGACTGCATGCTGCTGGTACACAATTGATCATCCACCCCATGCCGGCTGAACTTTTCTGGGTCATCCTGTGGGCCTTGTAATGTTTATCTGATTACTTTACCTGCTCTGTAGGCCAGAATCTCACTCATGGATTCTTAGTCAACAGGCAGTGTCTACATTTTCTGCTTGTCCTAGTCTCTAATCTTGGATATTATATTAATTGTGTGAATATAATTATATTGGATAATTATATTCACACAATTAAAATGTTCTATAGCATATACAGTCTATCCATTGTGCATTTTACATTATGCAAAGAGTGAGAGTGCGGGGATAAATTAAGTCTCTTATCATCTTCTTTCGTTTCTAAATGATGTACCTGCTGCCTACCACCCCCACCCAACCACCACCACATGCTGTGCCATTAAAACACACACATAATGCCAATCGTGGCTCTTCAGATCAACTCTCTCTGGGTTCCCATGGCAATGTCTGTTCCCTCTTGTGCTATTTCCATATCATGACAACTTTGATGGAATTACTTTTTGTTCTACTTTTCTCTTCCTCTAGACTTTGGCTGCTCGAAAGGCAGGCATTTCGTTCGCCCTGGTGAACAGATCTACCTTGAACAACGAGGATCTGGTGAGTGTCTGTTTGCTCCTCACAGACAGTATAGAGCACACATATAAATCTCACTCAGATCAGGCAGTCACTCTCTAATAGGAGCCAACCAAGCATGGCTAATATAAAGCGCCAGGCAATGCAGTCAGCCGGGCCGAGATGTTGGAGGTGTGGGATGGGGTGCAGTGGATGGGAGGGGGGTCTGAAACCGCTGCACAAACATTCTGAGTTACACTCATAACTTTTAGCAGTCTCTCTGCCACCACAGCACATCCGGCTCTAGGGGTACAGCTCTGCTGCATAGCTAGTGTATAGAGTTATAGAGTTAAGGGCAATTCAGACTGAAGATCCGCAACGAGATGAAACGGTTTTAGAACAGAGTTGCGGCGGTGTGAATGAATCGTCGCAGGTTGTTGCAGGCAGTTGCAAGCCGTCGCAAAAGATTTAACATGTCAAAACGCAGTTTCAGAGTTTTAGAACGTCCAGGTTTATAGAACGTCACAGCCCGTCTCGTCGCGGATCTTTGGTCTGGAGTTATGCTGCAGCTCGTAGTGGGGTATTCCTCTACTCTACAAGATGAATCACAATGCGTCACAGCGCTCAAAAGACTACCTTGGCATTTCTGAACGATCAGCCTTTTATGTAGACAGCGATCCTCTTTTAATCATGGCCCCTGCTTTTTGTTAGATGCACTGGACCCAATGTGTTGAAGAGCGAGGGATGAGAGGCTTAATCAATGTCTGGAGAATTAGTCTTTTCTTTTTCCGCTGACCTCAAGAGCTCTATGCAATTGATTGCAATCTACTAAATAAGTAAAAGAGAGCTCTAATGCAATTTAGGAAAGTAATGCGCAATAACCATCTGCTTTGTGATGCACCTTTTCTTGAAAGACTGCAGAGTGGGAGAGTGCATTGCATTTGAAACCTGTTCTTCTGTTCATTTTACATGGACTCCAGCTCTATGGAGCATACTGTATGCTTCACAATCACAATATCAGTGTTTTGCATTGTTCTTAAAACTGTAAATTACTTCATCTTAAAATGAAGTACACACAGCTGAATTTCAATTTGCAAGCTTAACATTTTCTTGCGTTTTTGCGATTAATTTGCATAGTAGTGCAACCATTCTTTGACTTTTTGTCACTTCTTGTCTGATGCACTAAAGTTACTGTGCAGTAGTTAATTGCTCGCCTGGTGCTGTCTAGACTAGATGTCCCCTGATTGTGGTCACAAAACGATTTCTTTTACCAGCGGGCCACTGAGATTGACCCTACCTTGCAGACTCTCTCTCCGTCTTTCTCACCTCCACGGGGAGGTGGCCACATTAATGGCTTTGGAGCAAGCTGAGTCATGTGGAATGAAGAGCTTAAGGTGCTCAAGCCCCTCTGTCAGATGTTTCTATGAGAATGGGCATGCTGCATATTGTGGCAGCGCTGCGCCTGTAAGTAGGCCGAGCAGATGTGGGTGTGTTATCCGCTGCATTAAGTACATGAGAGAGCATCCCTGTGAGGAATCACGCTCCAACATGTTCGAACAAACACCACCATATGTTGTGCAAAAATACTTCAGGAGAATATCTATTGATTTGGAGTGAGGGAAAAGACTGAAAATCCATCTGGAATTTGATGTTTTCCAAGTATTTCAGCTACACAATTGTATTAGTACTACTCGTTTCTTGCCAGAGTAAAGTGTACATTTCCACTGTAATTAATCATGAGGATGAAACTGAAATGGACATGCAATGTTATGACAGGGAAAATGGATTGCATGCTCCTTATTCTTGTCACTCATAGCCCTGAGGGCACAACTAACAGAATACTTCAATTGCCAACAACTGAGTATACTGTAGCGTCATATGCATCAAATGCATGCATGCATGTACAGTATGTCAGCACAACATGGATTATTTTGACCTTTAGCAATGCTTTAAGGCACAACTCTGTTTAAATTGACCTTAATATCAATGCCACTCTAAAGGTCATCAATGCCACATCTAAGAGTTGCATTGATCAAAATCCAGTGCCAGTGTCATCAGCTGACTTTTCCTCTATTGTTTGCCATGGCTGAAAAACTCAAGGCTCCAGCTCCCTATGCACGACAGCCCTATAGCCATGGAGCTTACCTGTACCTATGTGAGTGTAGAATGGGTATTGTACACATTGGATCTTCTCTTAATGGAAACTATTGAAAATGAGCGAGTTGTCAAGGATACTACTGCTTATGGTGGGTGGGTGGGTGAATAAGGTAGTTTTTCATCGCATGGTGCCTCTCAGTCAAGGGTAGCAGGCAGCTTGTGATCAATAAAGGCTTTTGTGAGGCATCCAGTGTTGTTCCCAGTCCTACCCCATGCAGTGGCTCTCCAGTGTCACCCAGCAGCAGCAGCAGCAGTGGGGGTGCAGAGACTGTGGCTGCCACATTGGCTGGCCTCAGTGTGATGTGCTGTCTGGGGCTGAATCCATCTCATTGGGAAGAGATATTCAAATAGAAGAGCTTCAAGATAAGAATTCATGAAAAGAAATAATATTATTTCCTAATTTTAAGTAAAGTCAGTAAATTGATTTTTCAAAATATCTTCATTTTGTCACCTTTGTCATGAAATTATGACCTGATTGTGATTCAGTAAGTAATGTACAGTAAACTGTGGTTAATAAAATAGTGCAGTTTATAAACAAATGGGTCAATACATGGTGTTTTTTTTTTAGTTTGCATAAACTGCTGACCTGAGGTTTATACACAGTGCAGCTTACAGTAAGGAAATTGCTGTACTAATTTCCCACCAGCATCAGTAAATGGGGCACCTACAATTCTCAGCAGGGGAACTCCATGCTCCACACTGGGGAGAACCAGTATGATCTGGAAGAAAATAACCCTAAGAGCTTCAAGTTACTAATGAGCAACGTGATGAGAACTTAATCAGAAAAAAACCCCAAGATGCTTTAACGAGTAAAAATGCACCAAAGCTTTACCCCTATACAGAGATGCTTTATCAGTGTGTGTGCTGCTGGAAGACTGGACAGTGGGGTGGGGGAAGGTCAGCCAGACTTTGAAGTGAAGGCATTAGATGACTGCTGCCTTAAATCTGATGGAGAGTGTTTCTTGTTATGGCCCCTTGCCAAGCTGTGGATAACACGTTGACATATGGTTCGCTGAAACGTTGCCAGATTAAATAAGAAGTCATTTTCGATTTCGCCTGACTGTCGAGCGTTTCATTAAATGATGCCCCTCGTTTGCACTGTAGGCACGAGAGGTTGAACTCATCTCTGCTTTAGAGCGCTCTTGGTTAGTCATGTGTGTGTCTGAGACCTTTTTACCCCTCCTGATGGCTTTGAATGTTTCCTGTCAGTACACACTGTGTGACAATAAGGCCTGAGCTGGGAAAATGTCAAACAGCATGTTTGGTTATTGCTCACAAGATGCTTCAAATGACGATAATATGTGGCAGACACGCCACCATCACCCCAGGCTGTATCTTCAGCACAGTGTCCGCTCATATTTTGGATGGGAGTGTTCACCCATCACACCCCTACTTCAATCTCTTCTGTTCTCATCGTACAGTAGGTCTCTGAAGGAAGTCTGCAATCTAACCGTCTAACCCATACAGTGTGATCATGATTACAAAATAAAGAAATGTTTTTCTGTGGTCACGGTCCATTAAAGTTTTCACCAGCCATGCCATAGCCCTCTAACTTATAGTAGGCTCTAACAGAGTTCAAAGGGTTTTATGGCCTCTGTGCAGTTTTGATAGGGGCATGATTCGGTTCAGCTTCAGCTCAGAGTGCTGCACAAACACAAACACCTTGTTCTAACGCTAATAGGATGAGATGAGATGAAATAGCTCAATTGTTATTAAATAATAATATTTAGTTAAACACAAATGCTTTCCTTTTTTTCTTGATGGGAAAAGCTTTCCTAATGACACACATTGCAGAATTTTTAATGTAATCCTCCCTTTCAGGAAGTGTTGGTATCTTATTTCCTTTCTTTCTGGATCCTTGCACACAGTTAACATTATTGGCTGTTAATGTAATGGCAGCAGTGCAGGAGTGCGACTGGAGTCTGGAGGCAATAAAACTCACTCTCAGCAGAAGGCACTGCTGGAGAAGTTGGAGAACTCAATAGAGAGTCCGCGTCTGTCAGCTGTAACTCACGCCGCCCATGTCTCCCTCCCTCCCCCCTCCCACCCCCAGACAACGCAGCGCAGCAGACACTGTAAAAAGGGCTAAAGTTATAGCGCCCATTGATTTCTCCCTGTCACGCACGGACAAACCATGTTTAGATATCTGTGGGGCTGTTGTGGTCACATGACAGACAAACTCCAAAGGGCTTTGACAGTAAAAAATAAATCCCAGCTGAATGAGAATGGCCTTTTAAGGTCAGAGTTCAGCTCTGATTGTGATTCATAAGTGGCAGAGGAGCGAGCAGGGCCCAGCATGTGACGTTGGAATTGATTGGACAAAGAGGGAGCCGTGTATATACTAATACAGAGAGGCCTGAATCAATACAGCATGTGCAGCCTGAGATGAGGATGGACTGTGGAAAACATGTCATGAGATCTCAGGCTTGTTAGCGCATTTGGCACACTTGCCCTTTTCATTTTCTTGATTGAAGCCGAGTGTGCAATCTCATGTCATCTCGTCTCTTCTCAACCGTGGGAACTCTCCCCATGATAGTTCAAACCTAGAATGACGCTAACCAATTGGCATTCAGGATTTTCTTTTTTTTTTTCTTTTTTTTTTAAATAATTTTTATACATGGTGGTAGAAGAATGCATTGACATGGAATACAATAATACAATAATGCACAGCAAGTAGAATATGTATGCAAGTTTATACTAGTGCATGCTACTGTAAACCTGAACACGACATTTTACTTGTTCCATGGTGTTTCTCCCTTCTCAGTTATACAGGTACTTATACACATATACAAGTGTTTAGTCTCATTTCTAATGTCTCATGTTATTTATGCTTTATGTAATATATTCACATTTATCAAAATATGTGCCAACAACTGGGAGCATTTGTGAGGCAATAACTCTCTGCTCAGCAGCCAAAGCGATCTCAGTATGCCTTTCTGTTCTCTCTCTTCTAGAAACTGCATGTGCTTAGGAAGACCTTGCAGGCCTTAATCTACCCCATATCATCCACCACGCCCCATAACTTTGAGGTGTGGACGGCGACCGCTCCGACCTACTGCCATGAGTGTGAAGGCTTACTGTGGGGCATTGCTCGGCAGGGCATGCGCTGCTCAGAATGCGGGGTCAAGTGTCATGAAAAGTGTCAGGACCTTCTCAACGCAGACTGTCTGCAGCGTGAGTGTCTTTGTCTATATATATTTTTTTCTTTTTCTCTCCATCTGCCTTTATTTTTTCCTTTCTTTCTGTCATGTTTTTTTTTTTTAACATTATGAAACGTCAAGTAATCATTTGCATATATAATATGCATTTATATATTCCTATGTGAACCCTCACATCTTATTAATATAAAGTGAATAATCCCAGAGACCGTGGGACTGTAACATAAAAATGCATTAGTGGATGTCTTTTTAAATATCATTTCAAATAGTTAGCCTTTGTACCCCTTGAGGATGAGGCAATCTTTTGAAATTTCAGGGCACACCATTTTAGTCATCTGTGGTTCTCATTCGATGAATCCAAGCAGACCCTGCGCATATTATAGCATGCATATTGGACAGTGCTGTTCCGTAGCACACACTGCACATTCCACTGCACACACTCTAAGACAGCCATCCAAACTTTTTGACATGCCAGAAATCTGCTTATTTAACCAGAACTGGTATGTTCTGAATTGTGACGTCTTGCCCGGGGGCTTGACAGTACAGTGTGTTCTCATTTTGCTGTTTTGGGTTTTTGCCACACTGTAGGCTGTAGCTGCATTATGGGGTGTGTGGAGAGCTGAGCCCCTAACTGTGGGCTAATTATTCTACAAAAGAGGTTTAATTGATTTGCTCTTCCTGATTTGTATGAACTATTTTTAGTATGATGATCATATTAAATATTTCATTTAGTGGGAGGTTTGCCATTCTTGATACTACTAATACATCTTTTACATATTTTATTTGTCTATACATTAGTAGTAAATAGAAATGTTGAACATTGTGAGGTTGTGAGCTCAATATCTTGATTTGTATTCAGAAATCTGCTGCACTAAAATTGTTCACAACGGCTCACTGTTTGAGTCTTAAATGACATTTTTTTTTTTTAAAAGCTTCATTATTATTGTTATTGAAGCCAGCATAGCCAGCTTCAGGGAACAATTGTCACTGTTTCCAGATTAAATTAGACATGCTTGGATTGATGTAAAACTGATTCTTTTTGCATTTCCTTAAATGATGACTAATTTTCAGCTTGAGTCCTTGACCTCCCTGCTGATGACAGGCAAGATAATTCAATTAAGTTTGGTGAGGCGTCCTGAAATGTCAGCACTTGTTCAACAAAGTGGTTCCAGCATGAGTGCAAGCTGTTGGGATCCTCTCCAAAGCTTGCTTCACTCACTCATACCTTTTAATCTTCATGGCGTGTGTGTGTGTGTGTGTGTGTGTGTGTGTGTGTGTGTGGTGTGTGTCTGAAGGCTGGCGCCCATCGGACACAGAGCGTCAGATACTGTACAGATTATGGAATGTATCTAATATTCTGATATTTCCGTTTACAGAGCTGCCATCAAAATGGTAAAATGTATTTACTTTAAGACATAATAATAACAGAAACACCTTTCGATAGACAATGGCTTTTTGAAAAGTCATGCAGCAATTATATTACTGTGGTTAATAAGCCAAAAATGAGCTAGATTATCATTATTATTCCATTAGGTTTGTTTTGTTTGTTTGTTTACTGTTGCTAAAGGAAGAAAAGTGATGTTTTTAACAATCATCATCATTAACTTCATCGCAAGTAAAGTAGTCGGAAATGGAAAGTATGAATGAATTTGAAACAAAGCCATTTTTATGGGCTTGACGCAGTTTTCGGAACTGTGCACGTAAGACATCCAGTGGTTAAAAACAATGCAGATCTGTAGGTGTGTGTGTGTGTGTGTGTGTATATACTGCATGTTTGCTTACATCTCTCTGTCCATCCATACAGGAGCCGTGGAGAAGAGCTCCAAGCATGGCGCTGAGGACAAAACCCAGAACATCATTATGGCCATGAAGGAGCGCATGAAGATCCGGGAGAAGAACAGGCCTGAGGTGTTTGAAGTGATCCAGGAGATGTTTGAGATCTCCAAGGAGGACTTCACCACGCATCTCAAGTCAGCCAAACAGGCTGTGCTGGAGGGCACCTCCAAATGGTCAGCTAAAATCACCATTACAGGTCAGAACAGAATTTTGACCGCATAGAAAGTGTTTGACATATAAACACACAGCTAGCACAAATTATATTCCTCTTTGGCACATGTTTTTGTTTAGACAAAGTGTGTTATGTTTTTTGGTCTGCACATAGATGCAAGCAAATCTGTGCATTTGTAGCTTGTGTAAGATGCATGGACACTGTTCTGACTTGAGCGCTGTAAATCCAAAATCAGTGTATGGATGCACTGTCAGTGTGTGTGTGTAAGTGTGTGTATAACACAGTGTATGGATGCACTGTCAGTGTGTCAATGTGTGTGTGTAACACACTGCACATATGTGGGTGGCTTCTGTGAGTGTGACTGGAGGAAAGAGTGTTTTGCTGTCTCTACTATGTCAGTGTCCAGTGTCGGCTCTGCACCTTCACCTGACTTTGCCCACTCCTGATGCTGTGAATTATTGCCAAGTTTGCACTTCTGCCAGGCTGTCAATACACACGGGGGAAGAAAAACACAGCGCTGCCTTAATTTATCTCTAAGGCTATATTGAATTTCCCATTTTGGAATGTATTCATTGACTCGTTATTTATTTATTATTCATTTGATAAACACGGAGGCGCATCGATTGCAGTGGCAACAGTTTTTCTCTGTTATTCCATACCATGGATTGGTGCTGGCTACACCTGCAAATGCCTTGAAAACCACTTCATCTTTGTCAGTGGGAGTCAGCCTGTCTAGGTTGCCTTGATGCAGAGGGCTTCAACATCATCCCCACCCCCTACACACAAACACACACTCTCACACACACACACAGTTACACACACCCCTCCCCAGCCTCTCTATAGTGCTCCCTCAACCAGCGCCATGTTTTCATGGCTTCCCTCTGAGGGAGTCCTTTCTCTTTCTCCCTCGCTCACCCTCTCTCTCTCCCTCTCTCCACCAATCATTCTCGGCAGCCAACTCCGGGATATATGTAACATGAATAATTTAGCATGTCACTCATTTATGTTTAATAACCTAATGCTCTCTCTCCCCTTTTATGGCACTGTGAAATACTACTGCTGCTCTGACTGATGGTGCAAGGCTCTCCTCTGACTGGCCATTGACTGAGCAGAATTATACAATAGGAGACATGGCTTCTCTCTCTCTCTCTCTCTCTCTCTCTCTCTCTCTCTCTCTCTCTCTCTCTCTCTCTCTCTCTCTCTCTCCCTCTCTCACACACACTCTATAACGTCTGCCCTCCTGACTTGTCTAATAAAAATAAACAGCAGCATTGGTATGTCTATGGCCTCGGGCACAGGCAGACAGAGAGTAAACACAACAAGCGAATAAAATGCAAGAGACGTTTGTTGTTTTTGGGGCGGATTGTGACAGGCTTGACACTGACTTTTGTTATGTGCTCTCTCTCTCTCTCTCTCTCTCTCTCTCTCTCTCTCTCTCTCTCTCTCTCTCTCTCTCTCTCTCTCTCTCTCTCTCTCTCTCTCTCTGACCAGTTGTGTGTGCTCAGGGCTTACAAGCCAAGGACAAGACGGGCTCCAGTGACCCTTACGTCACCGTGCAAGTGGGGAAGACCAAACGCAGGACCAAGACCATATTTGGAAACCTCAATCCTGTCTGGGATGAAAAATTCTTCTTGTGAGTCCCTCCCTTGAATTCCTCTGTACCAGATCATTGTGACATGACTAGTCCCTAAAGAGTCATGGACACCGAGGCTAACCTCTCCCATCCACTGAACAGCACATGGTCAGATGCATCAGTTACTTTACTCCATTGCTCATTTCCTCAACTCGTTTGGCTTTTAATTATGTGCAGTATTGGTTTGACAGGGAGGATATCCCAGTGCAGGGTTGTCTCAAAAACCCTTTCAAATAGTAGCACTGTGTTGCCATAATGACTGCCTAGCTATTATGTCCTATCTGGCTGTTGCATAACCATTGCTCTTGATAAGAGGGCAGGCTCTTAGGAGGCTCTGAATAGACCATAATGAAGAAACATGCCAATACTCCTCAGCTTAGCCCCCCCTTAGCCAAGGCGCCCTCATTCCTTTTCATATCGTTGAAGGCGAGCACATTGCCTTGTATATCCTTGAGGCCCCTCACAATCACTCTAGTGTCAAATTACGGTGAACAGTGGCTTAGCATCTCTCCCCATCTGTGTCTCTTCCATCTCTCCATAGGCGTATTAGGGCCAAGGGAAGAGGTAAGGGACAAGTAGCCCATCTCTGTGATACAGCATCCCTATGTTATGATCATTATTTGGGCTTGCCGCTTGATTTATAGACTTGTTTCAGCTTAAAAGGCTGTAGGT
The DNA here is from genome assembly GCA_027497455.2 of Sardinella longiceps. Lineage (NCBI taxonomy): Eukaryota > Metazoa > Chordata > Actinopteri > Clupeiformes > Clupeidae > Sardinella > Sardinella longiceps. Next base: position 9,327,954 of record JAODXP020000011.1, read on the forward strand.
GTGTCATTCTAAAGAGCGCAGCTATTCATGAGCTGTAAAACGGAGTGGATGATATTAGTGGTGTACTGGTGGAAATGCATCCCATCATTTGCAGTCAGAGGAGCAGATTGTTTACTCTGATCCCTCAGCAGATGGTTGTGGCTTTTCCACCACCCATCATTACCATGAAGGTGCTAGCCCGGGCAACTTATATAGCAATCATGGAACTGCAGGGCCTAAATGGAAAATGCTTTTCCAAAATTGCAAATGCTTGAGCTAAATTGCACCCAAGGCACAAACATATCTACTGTTGAGAGTGAATATTACTGTATTTATTGGCCAGCCAAAGACGGGTTGCACTGGTGGTTTAATCTTCTCCTCAAACATCCTATATTCCTCACGTGTCTAATCTTTCAGAAGCTGGCAATGCATCCCTCCAGTGGATAATTAAATGGGATACAAACATCTTGGTATGCAGAAATGATAGCGCATTGGCAGAGCTTATTCATGAGTCAGAATTCACAATCCCCTGTGGCACAAACTTGCATTTCATGATGTTTTTTTCTCCTCCTAAAGTATAGCACATTAGCATGTATATGTTGCAGGCAACTGCAGGTCTTGGATTCTGCTGTCTGACCCCGATCTAAGGCAGCGCTCTCTCTCGCTCTTTTAATTCACCCTCCCACTGACCATCCAATCTAATCCAGAATGTTCTGAGAATCCTCACGCTGAGGACAGACTTGTCTCTCCCCTCGCAGATGAGGTCCTTTTAAGAGCACACATTCTTCAGCTTCATAAAAGCTCTGCACCGGCCTGCCCCACACGCGCCGCTTTAAGAGCCGCTCTTCCTCTTTTTTATATCTGTCTCCAGTGTTATCCCAAGCCAAGCTCTGTGACTGACAGCCCCATAAATCCTTTTTTTTCATAGACACATGGATTTACTGTAACCTATGAAGGGGAGAGGAGAGAGCAGAGGTCACATTTTTATTATTTCTGTCCAATAGAGTTCCTCAAAAGAGGCAGGCAATCCTAAATTACTGGAGTCATTTTGTCAATATCACCGTTAATGGACCAAAGGAATGCGGACACTCGGAAATGCTCAATCTTCTCAAAGAGATGCACGGCCCCTGTTTGATTTTTTTACAGCCAAATCTTTGTGAGGAATGATGCAAGATGATGCTTTTTTATATCAGCGAAGAAGCAGGGGAGTATACCTCTAATGTTAGGGGTGGGGAAACAACCTGCCCACCTGCGAAATGAAAACACAATGCATTTCAGCTAGTTATATATGACAGGAGGAGAGGAGACGGCACCCCTGCTCCCTTTGGGTAATTTGATATTGATGGCAGTGGGGATGCAGGACCATCTGCCACCCAGGGGCACCACAGGAACCCATAGATCATGCTCGCAGTGCAGTCGACCCCCCGCCTGCACACCATCACGGCTTCACCGCACCCAGGGGCCAATTAAAAGGCCAATGAGACGAGGTGTTGCTGCCCATAATTTTTCTGTAATCTGCATTTCTCTAGCTGGTTGTTTGTTTTAGCGAGGACATGAGCGAGCCGGCAGGGCCCAGTCAAATAAGCAGATGCGGAGATGTGTCCATTAGCAGCCACTATCTATCATGCAGAGAATTGCCTGTGGGACAGGGCCATAACCTATTCCATACATGCTCCCGCACCATCCCAGGGGCCCCGCTACTCATGCGTTCCTCATGGAAACACAAGAGCAGGGGGAAGAAGCCCATTACCACAAACAGTGCCGGGAGGCGAGGAGCAGCAAAAATAACACCAGCCACTGCATCTCTGTTTGGTTAAACAACCCTCTTAACCCCCTACATTAGGGCTCCAAAATAGTCACTGTTAAGCTAATTGTCCTTTTTAGCTTTTAGCTTTTTGAATAGTATTGTTCTGCCTTTCTGCTCGTTATGTGTGCTACAAGCTTGTTTTATTTTTTTTTATTTATTTTTTTTAGCTCATTTTGGCCTGCGTCAGTTACTGTGCTGCTGTTTTTTTGTGTGTGTGGTTTTTTTTAAAGCCATGGTGAATATTATGATATGTCAAAGAAAAAAAGGTATGAAACTCAGCTGAGTTGAGTGAGAATTCAATGGGTTGTTCAGTGGCTTTCAGCACCACGGACAGCGCTGCCTCTGATCAGTTTGAGTCTGAAGCCCCATAACACATAGAATGAGCCCAGACAAAGGCATGGCTCTAAAGGATACTAATTATGCTGTCAGCTTGGTTGGGGTTGCATGTTCATTTCCCATTAGTCTGTCCTGTAGTATTGTTTCTCTATATGCTCAGGGTGACACTATTCCCACAGCCTAATGCACAGAGCATGCACAATGAATGACAAGAGGGGAGTCATTTGTGAGGGCGTTGGATCAGAGGTTTGGCAAGACTTACTGTAAAGAGGGATAAGTAGAGTTTAACTCTGAAGTTTTCTTATTATTCCCTTATAGAAATACAAAGAATTTCATGACGTGTCCTACACCCAATATATCTCTCTCATTCTCTCCTGCTCTTGCTTTTAGCTCTCCCTGTAGTGAGTCTTTTTCAGACCCATCAGACAACCCCTGTGCCCTTATTATAATTAATAGTGCTCTCATCCAGTAATTACAATTACATGTACATTCATTCAATCAGCATGGCCTAATATGAGTCTAAAACTGCCTAATACAATAACAGACACAATAAGCATTACTTCTGTCTGAGGGACCAGACACATGGCAGCAAATCTAATAAAAAAGAGCCACAGCCATGTCTGCTGTAGGTTTGCCACTCAGGAGTCCATCTAGACCAGTGGTTCTCAAAGTGTGGTCCGGGGACCACTGGTGGTCCGCGAGCAAGCTCAAGTGGTCCGCGAGGGGAATTTAGTCTGTTTCTGATTATTTGAAAGCCAAAGAGGAGTTGTGCAATGAATACCATGAGGCAGGCCTGTCATTTATATCACAAAACGTCAGGCTATCTGTCTTGAAAGTGCCTAGAAATACAAATGTATACATGCCTATTGATTTGGTTAAAGGGTACGGGGTAGTGGCATGTGAATTGTTGAGGGGGCGCAAGGGTAGTGGTCCCTGAGATACATTGTTTTGGGCAAAGTGGTCCTCAGTCTGAAAAAGTTTGAGAAACACTAATCTAGACCAGTCCAGCTGCAGATGAACGCCTTCCAGGTCCAGCCCAGCCCAGCACTCTTCTCTTCTCTGCTCTCTCCCTCCATCTGGGAGTGTGAGGCTGTAGTGTGTGGCTGCAGTGTGGAGCTGTAGTGCTCCCTGGCCCACGTCTGGCCCATGGCTAGAGGAAGCTTACCCAGCGCGCATCGCATGGAGAACTCCCTTTCCAGAGAGCCAGTGGGGATGGCCTGACGTCAATTCCATCTGACAGGGAATCGTGAGAAGGAGAGATATGACGCCTCTCTCTCTCTCTCTCTCTCTCTCTCTCTCTCTCTCTCTCTCTCTCTCTCTCTCTCTCTCTCTCTCTCTCTCTCTCTCTCTCTCTCTCTCTCTCTCTCTTCCTCAGTCCCATATATCTAGCCAAAACACAGGAAATATGAATGTCAGATGATGACAGAGCAACAAAAGAGCGCAGAAAATACAGCCTCAGTTTGGCATGTAGTTACTGGGGTCTCTGGAGGCCATAAAACTCATCTCTCGGCAGATACGGTTGTGCGGCACTTTGACAAATCTCACAGACGAATCCTCAGCACAGCCCCATTTATTACATGGGCACAAGTCGGCACTTTAATGTTCATTATGGGGTCTGCCTCATTCCTGTGGTAAGAGTGCTGTCAGGCTGCCATGGAAGTGGCTTTTGCTAATATATTAGTAGGGCCGTCGCAACAAGGCAGGCAAACCAGGCAATTGCCTGGGGCCCCAGGCTGAAAGGGGCCCCCAAGATTGACTTAATTTTAGTAGTTAAGTTGGTGGTATTTAAAAAAAATGACCTTAAACTGGAGTTAGACAACTGTACAATACAAATAATTATATTGATGATGTTTGAAGATTATAAGAATGTGGTTCATGTAGGTATTTATGGGGGGTGAAGGGCCCCTATGTCCTGTTTGCTTGGGGCCCCCATGTCTCTGTTGAGTTTGCAGGCCAATATAAGTGCCTCAATTCACCACAGCGCTCTGGTGGCCTCTGAGTGGATTAGCCATGAGTGATGCTAGCGCATGAACAATGCTTTGTCTTCGCAGGACTAATATTGATGGCGGGTAATACAATCCCTAAGATGCCAAAGACAGCCCTTTGTTGCTTCCCGCAAGAAACGGCCTCACATGTATCTAAATAAATAATGAAGCGTCTACAACTCGATAAGACGATAACTCTGACGCTGAAACTTGTGATTTGTGCTTGTTTAGCTCTTCAAAGGTCAGTCATGGGATGTGTGTGCAAACGCTCACTTGTCTTGCTTTGGTGCATCGGCTCAGCTGTAAGGAAAAACTCCATGATTGACACATTCAGGCTGCGTCGGCCTGTTTGATTCACAAAGCCACCATCGAGAGTTGGGGAAAAGAATCAGTGTAATCATATTGAGAGGTTTAAACATTTGCTGTTCGAATGCAATCTCACTGTGAATTTATGGTCTGTATTGCACTGTGGTTCAGTGTGGTATATTTCCTCTACAAATGGCCTTTCAAGTCTTCCTTCCGTCTGTCTGGCCAGAGGGGATTGAGGAGCAGAGGAGGGGGGTGGAGGGAGGGGGGGGATAAGTGCCCTGTTTGTCGATTCAGTGGAGCATGTGACCTTTACGGGCTGCTGGGAAATGGGTGCTCATGACTGCGCTGTTCCTCTGCTCTGCATTCCAGTGAGTGTCACAATGCCACCGACAGAATAAAGGTGAGGGTTTGGGACGAGGACGATGACATCAAGTCACGGGTGAAGCAGCACTTCAAGCGGGAGTCGGACGACTTCCTCGGGCAGACCATCATCGAGGTCCGGATGCTGAGTGGCGAAATGGATGTTTGGTACAATCTGGGTGAGTCGGGCCACATGTATTAAACTGATCAGGGCACTCCTGATAAATTTACAGCTGAAAAAGAAAACAGCATTTTTTTTTTATATAAAATACAGGAGCAGAAAATATAGATAAACTTTCATAGAGACAGGGTCCCTGCCCTAGGCCTAGCACTGATGTAGTGTGTGCATCATATATGGACTGGTAAAGTAAATGGTAAATGCTAAATGGATTTAATTCATATAGCGCCTTTCTTCAAAGCGCTTTACAATTTCCCTCACATCCACACACATTCACACACCGATGCCAGAGGCGGCCATGCAAAGCACTAACCTGCACATCAGAGGTGTGATCCTTGAATGTTTAAAAGAGTAATCAAAAAATACTAACCTTGCGCACAGCATTAAAAAAAATGTCATTCATTTTCCATTAGGATGATTGAGTTGCTGCTTTTCTCATTTTCCCTCAAGTAAATGGGGCTACAGTATTCTGTGCTCCAAATGCTGTGAGTAAGCATAACTTTGCCACTGTTTTGTTTGTTACAGTTTTCCTCTGCATTTTTAATCATTCCTGCAGCAGTAATGTGGGCCATGTTGAGAATCTGACATTTCACTTCCCCCCATCTGTTCCCCTCTGTGACTAACAATGCAAAAAAGTTCCGGTCAGAGCGCCAGTTTGGCTTCAGGAACTCTTAATCGGAGTTCCATCCTTAAAAAATGGTCCTGCTGCTGTAAAATGGCAACTTTTCTTAGCGAGTGTGTGTTGTTTGTGTGGCCTTGGCCGGAGTGAAGCTGATAACACAGTTGAGCACAGCGCAGAAACACACACACAGGCCTGAGTCCACACACCTGAGCTCTGCTCTGCTCTGCTCTGCTCGGCCATTAACGATGCTGTCCAAGGCTCCTGATCCCTGATGGAATACCTGTAGACCCCGCAGCTAGGGCTTCTGACCATGCCCTGTATCCCTCCATTTATTTGAGCTCAGATTACATCTCCCCCCCTGTATGAGTATAACACCCGCACACCTTTGTGTCAGAAAGAGAAAATACCTTCTGCCTAACCTTCTTGCTTTTCTTGCTTGCCCTCTAGATAAAAGAACGGACAAATCGGCCGTGTCGGGCGCCATTAGACTGAAGATCAGCGTGGAGATGAAAGGAGAGGAGAAAGTGGCTCCACCCCATGGCCAGTACACTTGTTTACATGAGGTGAGGAGGAGCGCTCTCATTTAGCAGCCTAGCAGACTGGGCCGTTCATTAGCCCGGAGCTCCGCACTCCTCTCTCCACTCATTAGTATTGCCAGCTTACGCTTGCTACCGAGTCTGGAGCCATTTCCATTGTTCTGCGAACAAACGCTTGAGTTGTGAAAACCAGTGCATCATAGGAAGTGCACTCCCACCACGGATAGCTGGAAATTGCTTTAATATCTTTGTGTACACAGAAGGAGACACTGTTTATGCATTCAGCAATTATAGCTGGTACAGTACAGCAGAGCAAGCTCATCTCAAATGCATGCTCCCTGTCTGGGCCGGTGCTCCAGGAAATGCATTTCTGTTTATCTGAAGTTGCAAGGCTTTTTCTATTTGGAACTCCTCCACCCCCTTGTGTTTGGTGATACTACTGTGAATGAATGCGGTGGTGCTTTCCCTTGCAGAATCTCTTCCACTACCTGACAGAGGCGAAGAATAGCGGAGCTGTGAAGATCCCCGAGGTGAAAGGGGACGAGGCCTGGAAGGTTTACTTTGACGACGTCTCCCAGGAGATAGTGGACGAGTTCGCCATGCGCTTTGGCGTGGAATCCATCTACCAGGCCATGACGTGAGTGCCAGGACTAGCTCTTAATAGCCGTCATTGATCCCTGACTGAGCGCTCCAAGAAGGGCTCTCTCTGTAGTGCAGTGTAAACAGGCTGAAGATGAGCGACCTCTCTATGGCACCTTATGACTGTGGGGATTTGCTTGAATTATGGCGCTTTTTAAAAACGCTTGCATAACCCTGTCTTGTTGTATTGATCATCATAATTCACGTGACGAGGGACGTACAGCAGCGGCAGCTGCGGCAGCGGTAGCAGCAGCACCGGGACAGGCAGTGGGCGCTGAGCGATGCGGGGGTGCAGGGGCCGGGCGGCCGGGTGGAATGCGGCAGAGGCGAGCGCAGTGATGAGCTCATAATTGCTTGTGCAGCTGTGCTCAGGTGGAGAGGGGGGAGAGGGTTAAGGGGGGGGGGGGTAAGGGGGCGCGTGCAGTAAGTGTCTGAGGGATGACTGGCGCGCGTGTTTCATGGCCGCCACTTATCGCGTGTTCACCAGGATATATGAAGGGCTCCGCCGGCGGGGAGCTCCTTAGAGCAGGCCGGCCGCAAGCCCACAATCATTCTAAACTTGATGGCTTTATAAATCATAGCGCTGTCCCTGACAGTCCCAACTCCCCTTTAAGGGCTGGCCTGAGAAAAGAAAAAAAAAAATAAAGGAAAGAATATGTGGGTGGTAGTGTCACCTGCCCTGAAGTTCTTTTGCCCCATGGTAGCGGAGTGTGTCCCTACACTTTTTTTGCATGCCCCAAGAAGAATGAAAGTGCTTAAAAGTCAGAAAGGCTTTCAGGCAAAGCTCAGTGCAGGGGAAATAATGTGGAACCCCTCCTGAGAGCACTGCCTACCAGAGACTACCAGAGAGGCTCAAATCATGTGGCGTGAGAATTTTCCAGAAGTCACAGGTGTTCTACTGCCTGTGTGTGTGTGTGTGTGTGTGTGTGTGTGTGTGTGTGTGTGTGTGTGTGTGTGTGTGTGTGTGTGTGTGTGTGTGTGTGTGTGTGTGTGTGTGTGTGTGTGTGTGTGTGTCTGTGTGTGTGTGTGTGCGTGTGTGTGTCTGTGTCCGTGTGTGTGTGTGTGTGTGTGTGTGTGTGTGTGTGTGTGTGTGTGTGTGTGTGTGTGTGTGTGTGTCTGTGAGGTCTCTTTAAGCCCCAGTGTTTCTCCCACGTGCTTGTGTGCACGTTGTGCGATTGAAAGCACCAGTAATTAATTAGCGTTCCCACTGCATTTTTTACTCCCCGTCCTGGTGGACGCCTGGAGCTGCAGGAGGAGTTGCTTGTAATGAATCATACTTTAATGTTGTTCATCCCTCCTGTCAGAGTCTCCCCCTGGGCCTCCTCACTCCACTGGAGATGGAGAACAGAAAGGCCCATGCTAAGATTGCTGTCTCCAGTCTCCAGCACCTGGGCTGAGCTGGGTTGCTCTTCTCAGAGCCTATCTGCAGGGGCAAGGGGCTAGTGTAGCCAGTGGTGGTCCGCACTGCACGCGGGTCTCGAACCCACCACCCCGCAAGCTACAAACCCCCGGCGTGGGAGTGGGACGCTCTAACCAACTGAGCCCGAGCTTAATCTAACTCCGCCGTTAGAAGCGCCCATGGAATTGGATGATGAGGATTTACACGTACTGCTGCCAAGCTAGCCGAGCCGAGCTAGCTGGCCTGTTACACAAGGCCAGTGGCCACAGGGAGACACAGAGAGAAGGGATTGGTTAGGATCATGTTCTGCACTCTGATCATGTCCCTCCCACTCCCTTCCAGATCCCCAGCAGGATGCTCCGCTGGCCCAGCTGCTGCCTGCATGCAAAACTGCAGTGGATTGCATCCCTGCCACTGCAGCTCCCATGTAGACTAAGCCAGAAGGAGTTCTTCATCTAATATTGGAGTTGGCCGGAGCTACTCGCAGCTTAAGCATTTTAAGAATCATTATTAAAATATACTCATTGTATTTTCTACATCCTTCGCTAAGAGCACAGATCCATTCATTTGCATTGCGGAGCAGCCAATTGGCTGTTTTCCCTCACATTGAGAAAAGTACCAGTGGCTATGAGACACTGACACACCCCCCCATTTAAACACCCTAGAATGGAGCACCTGCTTTGATGTGTCAGCTAGGAGTTTCTGAGGCTACTGAAGCTTTTAATGCCAACAGTCAGATTTTACGCACTCATCTTAAAAGGTTGTCAAGGATAGCTATTGTAGTAACTGCCGTAACTCACACACAGTCAATAGGGTTGGTGGAGGCCTTCATGACCTACATCCCACTGTATGGCCTTCTAGATATCGATTTGTTACGGACCTTATGGAGTTGAACAATTTTCTCCAAGTATTGAACTACCAACACAGAGGCAGATCGCAAATCATAATGTAATTTGATTTATGTATTCAATACTTCTGAATAGGCTACAGTGTTTGACAACACAGTTTAATACAATTACACTGGTTAAATGTGAAATGCTGGAGTAATTTGCTATGATACATTGGTTCATAAGTAGAGGTACATCAACCAATTTTGGGTAGTCTTTTGTATTTTCTATGACGACTATAAGGGAAAGAGTATTATTTCATGTTGGACACAGATATGGCTATATTGTTGGTTTGAACACCTGGGGTGTGTAGGCAGTCAGTGTTATTTCATTATAGTAGCAGCTACAGTATTGTTCTGTTGTCCTGACTGGGACTTTGCCTGGAACAACAGTATTGCTGTCTGCCTCAGATAATATCATAAAAAAATGTTCCAATTTTGTCATTCAGCACTTTTGTTGCTGAGGGCAGGATAATGACTCCAGGGGGAGAACCTTGACCATCAGCAATATTTACTGTGTGGGGTTTTGTGAATTAGCAATGAGAAACTGCCATGACTGAACAGTGAGTGAGGGAAGCTCATAGTACTCTACAGAATGGGCCAAGGACTGACATTGTGGAAATGTTTAGCCTGATGGAAATGTTTACTGTCTGTATCCTTTTTTATATATATTTGATATGCGGCATAGCTGTGAACTGTAGACATGGATCTCAAAGACTACTGTAGGAGAGCATTGGTCAGCAGCAACAATAAGCCGTAGCCAAGCAACTGCAGCGCCTAACCACGGATGACAGGCGTCATTTATTGTGATTTGCCCCCGGGCAAACCTCTGTCACCTGAGAAAGCGCTGGATGGCTCCATTCCACTGCAGGGAGAGACCCAATCAATTACTGGTCATAGTATCCCAGCAGCCCTCTTTGGGGAGAGAGAGCAGCCCATGTTATGCTATGGAGCCAACGCTGGGCAAGGGCTGCTTGCTTCTGCTAATGAGCTGAATTTGTGGGCCATGTGTGTGACCTTCCTAGCTGTTTATTTAAGCAGTGTGTTGATGTGGATGGAGCTGAGAGGAAACAGACACAGGGAGGTGTGTGTGTGTGTTTAACTAGTGCCTAATGATCAGTGACTCATTGATGTCGCCCACTTGTGCATCCTCTCCATTGAACACATTTGGTTCTGCAGCATGCTATTTTCACTGTGCTAGCCATGCACCAGGCTGCTCTGAGCTACATACCTCTGGTGAAAATGTATGTGTTGATTGCTTTTCAGAAAGCATAATCGAAACAATTAATGCATTGCTTTCTTTTGCAAGTGGCATTGTTATGTAATGTAATCTGTGTTGAGGATGTTGCTAAACAGTCTACACAAATAAGCACTGAAGGAGGCTCTTTTCCGGGAGAGAGAACATCCTCTTTCTCACTGCTTCCTGAGTCCTTATTAATTACCCCGCCTTGTGCTCCACTGAAGGGAATTATCAGAGGTGAGAGAGGAGGCTTTATAGGGGAGGCCCTCTCTCAGCGTTCTTGGCCACTCTGCATCTGGCTCAGTGGAGAGGACGAGGCCCTTGTTCTATTTGGCTTGGGATTAGATTGCCCTAGCCTGGCTTTGCCTTCCTACGTAGCTCTGCTCAATAATCATCTCCCTCCAAAACTCTGTCTGGCATTCCGGCCATTGGCATCTTTTGCAGCGATCAATTCCAATCCGGTGCTAAAAAGCAAGAAGGATCGGGAGTTATGAGAGATAACTTCGGGTGTCTGTTGTTGTAGCATAGCTTACTTCACGACCAAGCTGGTGGTAGTTAACGATTGGGTGAAATCAGATTTAATCGTTTCAAACTTCTACAGTTCACATCTCCAGCTTGCAATCGTTCGTCAATGGTGAAATGCCAGACCCTCGTACGGAGCTAAAGCGTATAGACCAATGGGAGGACCGAAGCCAGGCTAAGATTGCCCTAACCCTCTCTCCCTATGTTTATGCACAAATCCATCAGTCACCAGCCTTCAGCACCTTCCATACACTAGAGGAGATATGATTTTGCAAAAACAACATGCATTGTTCATAGTAGTTATGTAGAAACATGCAGGTAAAATCCATAAATACTTTATGTCCTACCATTCATTGTGTATAATTGTGTATATGCATGAGAGTTTGGGCTTATGCAGAATGGCTGTTTTGCATGTCTGTGTGCTAGGCTGTAAAGTGCTGGCACAGCAGTGGAGTAATGGGAGACCCTGTAGGGCAAATGCATACATTTGAGTGCCTCTTGCAATTATGGAGATCTCAGTCACCGAGGTGCCCCGTTCTACAGGGCTGGAGTGGGGGGGGGGCCCTGATGAATGGGATGGAAATGTGTCATTTCACTCCTTGTTTGTAAGCTAATTGTTTAGAGAGCTCTTCAGCTCCGGCCTCATCTGCCACCTCCCTTACATCCTATTTAAAAGCGAGTTGCTTAATCACACGCCATTCTAATCGCCACTGTGATCTAAATTTGGGACCTTGATCCCTGAGAAATAACAGCGTAATCTGAAAGCGCTTTTTCTGTATTTGCCAACAGGAATTGTGCTCAGTAGAGGACTTGCTGTAGCTATTCTGTAATTTTCCAAATAAACCCTGTGGTGCTGAAGCTAATTTTAGTGACCTGCTGTGTTGAACGACTGAAGACTGCCTCTCTGCTTCTTAAACACGTGGAGCTTCTCTCTTTTTTTACTCTCTTCTTTCTCTCACTCTCTCGCTCTCTCTTTTTTCTCTTGCTCACTCGTTTTCTTTTTTCTGTCTTTCTCGCTCACTCTTTCTCTCTCTCTCTCTCTCTCTCCTCTCTCTCTCTCTCTCTCTCTCTCTCTCTCTCTCTCTCTCTCTCTCTCTCTCTCTCTCTCTCTCTCTCTCTCTCTCTCTCTCTCCGCTCTGTCTAACGCCCAGCCTAATGAGTCCTTCCCACCAGCCTGGAATGAGCTTCCTCTGAGCCCAGGGATGCTGTGTGCTGCTGGGCCCGTGGGACATTTTCATTCCATCTCCAGCACTTTAATGCACAACACTGCATCAACAAACCGGATGGGACTCTCATTAGTCGCACTAGGTCCCAGAGGTGATCTGGGACGGAGGTGTTTGTCACTTTATTGTAAACGCTGTTTGCTCAGCTCTGTAGATAGCATGGCAGGGTGACGCGGCCCGAATGAGTCTTCTTTCTAATAATAGAATAGGTTGTCGGTATGCAATAGGCTGCACCGCCTCTTTTAAATGCCATCAATAAATATTTGCATTGTTATAATCTCATACCATCTGTCTTTTCCCCTCTCTTCCTCTTCCTCTGTCCCTTCCTGCTCTGTGTGGCCTGCCTGTCTTGGTGCAGTCACTTCTCCTGCCTGTCTGCTAAGTACATGTGTCCAGGAGTGCCCGCCGTCATGAGTAACCTGCTGGCCAACATCAACGCCTACTTTGCCCACACCACCACCGCCACCACCAACATCTCTGCATCCGACCGATTCGCTGCCTCCAACTTTGGGGTCAGTTTCAGTGGATGCCATTTTGAAGTGAAAATGTTTTTTTTTTTTAAATACGAATTTTGGATTTTACTAAATCATTTCTCCCACACATTCTCTTGCAGCGAGAGAAGTTCGTCAAGCTGTTGGATCAGTTGCACAACTCTCTGAGGATCGATTTGTCAAAGTATCGGGTTAGTACGAGGATCAGTTTGTCCTAACATTGCAGTGTTTATTTTGCGCAAATGGAAATTCTGTTTGATGTTTACTGTACATATTGCAATTTAATCCAACATGTACTCTGGGATTGTTTTGATAGCCATCTGGCACACTTGCCCTGACAATACTGCTGCCATTACATGCAGAGAGATAGAAATCACACTACAATACAGATCTCATCAGAGAAAAAGCATCAAGAGTAAATCTCATTACCTGTGACCAATTCCTGTATTTGGAGAGAAATGTGTTTGTATTGCGACAAACCATTACAGCGATTATAAGCCATTGTTGTCTCACAGTACCAAAACCATCAAATGCTTGTAGATTTCGTCCACAGAAAAAAAGAGAGCTAGCTTTTGTCTTATCTCCAACTGTCCATTTGATCAAAAGAGTCTTTGTGCTCTGCGGAATGAAAAATACCTTTTGAGAGACTACAGAGAGAGAGAGAGAGAGAGAGAGAGAGAGAGAGAGAGAGAGAGAGAGAGAGAGAGAGAGAGAGAGAGAAAGAAAGAGTGTGACTAGATGTTTAATTAAGTAGACACAGAGACTTCACTGCGAAAAGAAAACTCTGGGAGCCATATTCTGATCAGTATTGATCGTGGCCTAGTCTGAGATTGCACTTGCATGTTCAGAGAGAGCAGCCAGGGAATATTAAACTTGCTTTATCGTGCACCACAGACCTCCGGCTTGTCGCCTTTGGAGGCAGAAAATAGCAGTGGACAGTAATACGATTCAGGCCAGCCAAGACTTGCATGGAGGATCCTATGGATTTCCCAGTAATGAAATTCTGAGGAAAATTGAGTTTGCCTTTGCTTTAAATATAGACTGATTTCACGTAGGGTTGCTTGGAGACATGTGCCATGCAGCATTTCTGCCATGATGGCACTTTTCTCCTGTTTTTTCCCCATCCGTTCAAATTATTCAGGCAGGGTTGGCAGGGCTTTTTATCCAGTGGATTTGCATGGCTGTGAAGCTGCTGCTGCCCAGACCTTCCTGAGCACCTCTGGGCACCTGAAGAAAGAGCTGGTGAAGCTCACCTGGGTGCTGTACTTGTGTGCACCTTCTTCCCTCCCTCCCTCCTTCAGGCTGGCCAGAGTTTTGAACTCCATAGGCCTTAGGTGTCCTCTAACCTGAGTGGAAAGAGCCGTTGCTAGTACATGTTTTGATGTGCAGCGCAGCATGCTCAGTGCTGCTGAGAGAGAGAGAGAGAGAGAGAGAGAGAGAGAGAACACTTCTCCCTCTTCCCAAAAGTGCCGTTGCGCATCTTTTTTGCTGCATGAGTTGTGTTTACTCACTACTGTGTCCCTCAGGCAGTGGGAAAACCTTTGTTTGTATCTCTGTTGGCAAACATTACTGCCACTAGATTCACCCCCGCTGAAACGTTGATTACAGGCTCCAAAAATGAGTGCCTAAAGAGGACACCAAGCCTGACATTCAGTCTCTGATGAAAAACATCCACCAAAGCCTCCAGTGCTCTTTCCCCATTATTAGTTGGAGCCAAAACTGTGAAATTCTGCTGCTGATAAGGTAAACTCTCCACCATTGGAGAGGAATATACCACATTTTATTTTATTTTTCCTCCTGCAAAGCACTGACATTTGCAAAGTTAAAATGGAAACTTTAAAGAGCGTCTAAATTATTGTGACCACTCACATTACCACCCAAAATTTCTCCAGAGCTGGGTGTTCAGTTAGGCTAATTAAAGTGTGTAGCGCAGTGTAGCTACTGTTTACTTTCTGAGAATTACTCTTGAGAAAAGAGAGCAAAGTACAGCATGCATTGCATGCAGCTGCATCCGTCTTTTTTTTTTTTTTTTTTTATCTTGTCAAATTAATAGACTTCCCAACCTCATGCCGCAGTGAACAAGCTGATGGCTTTGTGGCCAATAAACATTTCTCTTCAGATGGATCATTTCCACTACATTGAGGGATTATGTATTTACCTACATCAAGTATGCTAACCGAGTTAATTTTAATTTACTGTGAATTTAAATGAATGGCAAAATACGGTGCCTGCAGATCGTATGTAGTGATCAGGTTGCACATCACGCATCTCCCCTTTAGCCCTGATTTTCATATGTTCAGTGACTTGGAAAGAATCATCATGTTTATGTACAACATTATATCTCATCATACACATCATGCCACATAGGATGAACCCATGAGATTAGGAAACTGAGAGGGAAATCACCCCTATATCTTTAACTATATTTAACTGATGTTGTGTTTTTATTTATTTTTTATTTTTTTAAGGATAACTTCCCTGCTGGCAACCCGGAGCGTCTGCAAGACCTGAAATCCACGGTGGACCTGCTAACCAGCATCACCTTCTTCAGGATGAAGGTAGGGAGATCCTTATCAGTCCTATCAGGCTTTGGGGCGTGTCAGCTATGCATCCATTCTCCAGATAACCACTTTAATTGCCTGTTGGCGATGGCTCTCCGATTCCATGTATTTATCGCTTCTCATCACTGATTGAGGTCAGTGCCTTGTAGCCTCCTCCTGCCCGCTAGATTTGATGACAGTAGGTGAAGGAGACGTTAAGACCGGTGCAGACTATGAGGTGAACTACAGTACATTCACTCAGGCTGAAACAAAATGAAATGAGAGAAAAAGCAGAGGCCAAATAGTACCTGCATTTCAATCTATCTTCTTTTGATATATACAGTATGAAGTGTGAAGGCCTTAGAACTTAGTTGGCAGTAACAGTAAGGAGTTGTTTTGTTGATATAGATTTGGAATTGAAGCACTAAGGATTAAAATGAAGGAGAATAACCAGAGCCAGATTTGTTGGCTGCCGTTCCGGCGTCTGTGCTGGCAGTGCTATGCTGAATCCCCCTCACTGTACTGTATCCTGCTGTACTAGTGGCAGAGTCCTCATCATTGGCCTTGTCTTGGCTGTTTTTTACACCCAAACTCTCGGCACCAGACGTGACGTGTGTTGGCTGCACTACTCTCTGCTAGTTAGGGCTAATTTACAATATGTTGGAGATTTGCTGTTGCACTAGCTGACTTCTCGGAATGGCTTAAATTTTCATCCATTATCATAATTGGACTGTCAGCATAGGTGCACAGGGGCTCACAAAGCTGAATTGCAGTGAAGATCTTCCCTGTGTCATTTTAATAAAAGTGCAGTGTGTGTCCACTAGTAACTTCCTTTAGTATTTGGTACTTGAGCTAGCGTTTATATGCAGGGATGTAGTGGTACTGTAGACGTCGCAGGAGGTTGTGCTTTCAACATTGCCAAGTCCCATGGCATTAAACTAATTTAAAATGTATTACCACAGCAGTAATCTTCCATTATCACTCATGTTTTTTTTTTATTTCTTTTTAAACCTCTGATTCTGCATATTGCAGCCCACTTTGCAGTGATCCCAAAATTCATATTTGCCCACATCTTATTACCACTACAACACTGATTATATGTCTGGCCTTTCAATGTGTTGTTCAAAGTGGCTGCAGGCCAACAGCGGTAGCCTAGATCTTAAAACTAATTGTGACAATCCAAAATTATAAAAGGAAGAAAACAGAAGGCTTGCCGCAATAGCACAATAAGATCTATGGAGGTATTGACAAGGAAGGTATGGATAAGCACTTAGCATAGATGCTTGCCTGCATGACGAATGTTCATTGTATTGATTCTCTAATAATTTACACTGTTACACAAGAAAGAGGAAACACTTGTGACTGTGTACACACACACACACACAAACACACACACACACACACACACGCACAGGGATTACGCCCTTGGAATACCTTTTAATTTACTACTTTGATTTTCAATGCACATCAATAAGCTCCATATCCAATAGTATGCATAAACAATAATTGATTTTTTTATGTTGGCCTTCGTTAAGTTTAATTTATTCTCGTCTCGGTTGCAAGCAACACTGATTCCAGGTTTGTTTATCCCAGGGATGTATTAAAAAGAAGGCAGTCATTGATTTGTGTTTCCTTGTGGCCATGAAAATGACACCCAGTATAACACGCTCCCTTGATTGCACTGAGCACTGCACCTTGCTGCTGCATGACCAGACCCACAAATGAAGGGAAGTGGAGGGATGTGCAGCCACGGTTGGCCACGGTTACGCAACGCAGCGGTGTGCTCGCTTAGTGAACATCGAGCTGTCATGTACTCCGTGTATGGATGTGTGTGTGTGTGTGTGTGTGTGTGTGTGTATGTGTTCATCCCCCCATGCTATAAAAATATATGCCCCTCTCGCTTTGCCACTGTGACTTAATCCCCTGGCTGCTGGCGCATACGTGCATGTTTGTGTGTGTGTGGAGTAATCTAAAATAAGCCCCCACTCTCGCCCGCATGCACTGTGTTGACAGACAGGATGTATAAGAGCGGTTCGGCCATGCATGGCTAAAATGGCAGCCGGAGTCCCTCCCACCGTGCCAGCGCTGCGAGGCAAGGGGATGAAAGCCCACGCTGTCACAGTGCATTATGGGTACTGAGCCATGCAGCCGGGCCTGTGACATACATGTAGCCCAAGCACAAGGGTGTTCAAGGCTCAGTAGCAGGACCTGCTATTCGCTCCCAGAAAGCACCCACATTAAAGATTCTCCAAAGTGGGGGCGCCGTGGCTCAGTGGCTAGAGCGTCAGACCGTTACTCCGTGGACCCGGGTTCGATTCCGACCTGAGGTCATTTCCCGATTCTACCCCTTCACTCTCTCCCACTTGTTTCCTGTCCATCTCTACACTGTCCTATCTGATTAATGGCAAAAAAGTATAGCTTTCATATACTGTATCTGTCTTTGCTGTGCCTTGACATTTAGAGGAACTGATCTATTAGCCTATGAACCCACTCCTCACTGTTCTAATGCCTTTCTGATGGCCTGTGTTTTGCTGCTGTGGCTTCCTCAGGTCCAAGAGCTGCAGAGCCCCCCTAGGGCCAGTATGGTGGTGAAGGACTGTGTGCGTGCATGCTTGGACTCAACGTACAAATACATCTTCGACAACTGCCACGAACTCTACAACCAGATGCTTGACCAGGTAAGAGCAAAACATTTAGTTGTGTTTTCACCAGGTGAAGACCACCAGAGCTGTCTCCAAAATGTTCTGTAATCTTGTACTCATATCACATATCACAGCTGTATACACTGGCTGCTGATAGCCAGATTTGCATATGGCTTTTGTTTGATTTATTCAGTATATTGACACACGGCATTGAACCGTGATGGTGTGTTAATCAGCTTGCTACCCTCATTTACTTTCACAAGCCCTCCGAGATTTGGAGTGCAATTGTCATGTCCCAGTATGCCTGTATGGATTCCAAAGTACTATTTATTACAGTGCAGGGAGTATACTGCATGGATGCAGTATAGACTCAAAGAATTTGTACTTCTAACTATAGCGTCTTGCCTACACAGATAATCTTTCACTCTTCACAACACTGTATATGAAGACCTTTGTGGCTAAGTTTCAAATTAGAAATCTAGTAAACAGTTACAGAAGGAAACTCTAGCTGACATAAGGATGTCAAGCTCTCTTCTCAGCTTTCCAGATGTATTTTTAATCACAAAAGATATGCTTCCATTTGTTGATTTGACTCCAACAAATAACAGTATATTAATATATATTTTTTAGTATGTTTTTTCGTTTGTATGTTTTGTTTTGTTTTGTTTGCAGTATATGTGCATTCAGAGATGATATATTAATGTATGGTCAGTCTCACATATAGGAAAGCAATGCCTTATCTGGTGTTTATTGTGTGTTCATGTGAAACACATACAGTATGACTCATACACAAGCCTTAGATGAACTTAGATGAAGACAAACATCCTTGTTTTAAATCTAAAAAATATATATTTATATTTTTTCCTATAATTGTCATCCATTCAGAGATGATATATTTATGGATGGTCAGAGTCACATATATGAAAGCAACGCCTTATCTGGTGTTTATTGTGTGTTCATGTGAAACACATATGACTCATACACACGACACGACAAAAGTCCTTATTTTACCTCTAAAAAAAAATCCATTGTTTCCTATGTCATCCAGAAATGAAAACAGTACAGTACAGTATAAATCATACCAATTTTCCCCAAAAAACCACACAAATCGACAATTTGACACATTCTGCACGTGCGTGTACGCGTGCGTGTGTGTGTGTGTGTGTGTGTGTGTGTGTGTGTGTGTGTGTGTGTGTGTGTGTGTGTATATGCACTGTATATGCACTGTACAGTATATGCACATATTGCCCTTCCAACCCCATGCACTCCAGCTGACATATTGCCACATTAGGCTTTCTTGCAGTAGTTCTGTGTGACTGAACGGGCTACTGCATAATTACCCTACAATGCCCTTTTCCAATTCATGATTATGCATCCTTGCACAACCAGTAGATAGTGTTGCTCCCACCTCATCCCACATTAGTGTATGGTTAGAGCCATCACGGTCAGATTGCCCTGACTGCTGTGGGCCAAACAAGCAGGCTGCCATGCCATGGTGCTGTGGCCATGTGCTGCAGGAAGGGCTGCACTGTGAGCAGGGTCTGTGCTGCGCCTCTGCAGCCCGAGCTGCGCTGCTGCTGCAGCTTCACACTGCTCTGCTCTGCGCTGCGCTTTTGCACCCAGTGCAGCCGAGGCCTGGCAGGCAGGGCCAGTGTGAAGGGGTTGTGTGGGCTGGGAGTGAAGCATCATGTAGGGTAAGAGGGCCAACACATCTCTGCTCATCCCCATCACACACAGCAGAGCAGAGCAGGGTAGAGCAGGGCAGGGCCAGCCACTGCAGACTGAGAGCGACTGAGAGCGAAGTGACAGTCCCCTCGGTGCACCTCATGTCGGTATGCGTTCATCAAATCCCCTACTCGCCCGGGACACGCTTTGCGCTGTGTGTACAAATATGTATGCGGTACAGTCGCTATGTGTGTTATTGTTTACATGGATATGTGTCGTGCATGAGCTTGACTATTTGTGGATAGGTGAATTTACAGTATCTCTCTCTTTCTCTACTGTGTGTGTGTGTGTGTGTGTGTGTGTGTGTGTGTGTGTGTGTGTGTGTGTGTGTGTGTGTGTGTGTGTGTGTGTGTGTGTGTGTGTGTGTGTGCTTGTGTGCGCAATGCATGTTTGTGTTTGTATGTGAGATGGAGGGTGATTTCTGTCCATGTCCATCTCTTGTCTAATTAAATCAATATTGTGTATGCCAACATTATATTCAGGCATTGCGGAGGACGCCTCTGGCACTCATGACTCCTCTCCACTATCCAGTGCCCATGAAGACACTAATACACACAACACGTCACACAAACAGCGCATGCCAATGAGGCCTCCTCACAGTTCAATTAACCGAGCAACCGAGATTATTCACTGGATAACCACTGGGTCAACAAAAGACTTAACATCAACAACACACAGTCAGAATCCTTAGATGACTCTGATGACGACAACGATGATGATGATGATGATGATGATGATGATGATGGTGATGGTGATGACAGCAACAAATGTCCAATTATGGACTACACACAATGTGCATTGTGCACCCAACCAAATTAGTAGCCAGAGTACAAAATATGTGCTTGGAATTTATGCATTAATTCAGTTTTATTTGTAGAGTGCAAAATACAATAAAGTTGTATTGCGGTGCTATACAGACAGTACGAGGAGAAACTGAGGCAAGAAAAAACTCTCCTCTCTTTGCAGTCATTTCGTAATTTTTTAGGAAGAAACCTTGGGCAGAACCACATTCCATGGGCTCAACCCAACTGCCAGTGGTCCAATGACGTACCCATACAGTCAGTAGTCTAGTGGTGGATCACAAATTGCCCATGGTTATGACTAATCAACATACTGTGTGACAATATTATATGGTAGTCAAAGCATAGTCTGTTGTGTGAAATTGTGGTTGGGCAATAAAGAGCCGTCGCCCAAATTTAAGAATCAGAGGGTAAAGAGGGTATTGATTTTTTTATTTTGCTCTTTAAATTTCTTTTCAATTTCAACTTTGACATTGAGAATAGTACTTGTATGTGGTTAAGCCCAAATAGACATGAAAGTATGATAGAGGCAATATTGACCAATTCAGCACCAGCCTTTACCTGGTATTGGTCTAATAAGGGAGCACTGCAACAGCATTCCCATACAGCCTCCATAGGAGCAAAGCCATGAGGACACTTTACGTTCTTGCAGGCAGTAATGGAGTGCAGTAAATTCTGGAGCTGAATAATAGTTGCGACTCCACTTCCTTTTGTTCTGACAGCCTGAGGGGCTGTTTGCAATTACTGCAGCTGAAAGATAGATGCTCTGCCTAATTACACTGATGGCTAAAAAATAGTAATCCAGTTAATCAAACTCAGGCTGCCTTGCCGAACGACAAGGAGAGCATCCTACCACCACCCATACGGTCGCACCGCCTCAACATGCCCTGATGCTGGCTAGCTGGCTGGCTTGCGGGCGGGCGGGTGAATGAGTGAGTGGAGCTCTCTGGAGCAGGCTGCCCTCTCTGACTGACCTGTCCTGGCTGCACACTGATTGGGGCGAGTGCAGTGTAGTGCAGTGTGTTCCAGCTGATGGAGAGAGCTGGATTGGCGTGTGGTCCCAAAGGGAAATCATTTGGGTGCTTTCACTGGCTGACAGACTCTCTGCAGGCCCTGTGGAGAAGAACTAGTGGCCCCTCAGCACAGGCTGTGCAGCACAGCACAGTGCCTGGCTCATTGTCTGCCTGCCTGCCACCCCCCACCCTCCACACACACACACACACACGCTCTCATCACACACACACACACACACACACACACACACACACACACACACACACACACACACACACACACACACACTTGGCTCCAAAGAGAAGGAGGCAAGTTACATAACAAATATGGAGCAACAAAAAAATGCAAAGGGAAGCACTCCCAACTCTGCTTGGGAGGGGTCAGGAAGAGGCTCAATTGAGCAAGCAAAGCCTGTCAGCAAGGGGTAGAATTTAAAAAGGAGAAAGGGGGCAGGGGGCTGTGTGTGTGTGTGTGTATGTGTGAAGGATGTGTGTGTGAGAGAGAGGGAGTGAGTTCTCGTTCCATGGAGCATAGCAGCAGTGAGGCCAGGAGCAGCGTTGCCTGCGGCATCACACACACTCCTGTCAAAAGCAGTCTCCAGTGGCCAGAATCCCACGCACAGTGATTTTTTATGTGATGCCCCCCTCAAATGGAAAACCTATAACTCCTTGGACAGGAGCCAAGGTAGAAATAAAACAAGAAATCTTAAGCTCACAGGTATTGTTCTCAGCGTGCAAAAGGGACCGTCGTCATCGCACAGAATAAAGCTTGTGTCAGAGGCAACATGGCCGACTGCACTCAGCTAGATTACTGTGATAAAGGAGACGGCAGGGCATTTTATCTAAGCCAATTCAGTGCATCTCTCTCTCTCTCTCTCTCTCTCTCTCTCTCTCTCTCTCTCTCTCTGTATCTCTCTCTCGCTTCCATCGTCACTGTCTTTTTCTTTCTTACTTTTTTCTCTGTGGATGGCTGTATTCTTCTGTCTCTGAATGTATATGTCTACAGTATATCTACTCACAGTGTGACTAACATTTGTTTAGAAAAGAACCATAGCTCTGAAGGCTGTTGAAAAGCGTTCTGATTGGCAGGCTGGCTGAAATCTCTCTCTCTCTCTCTGTTTGACTAGAGGCAGCGGGAGTTGTTTGCCTGCCTTGTTTACGGGCAGGCGTGCCTTATGAGGAAACATGGCTTTCTAGTTTGCCAGTGGGGCTTTGCTGCGCTGCCCACACACATTCCTTTTTTAAACAGTGTCAACATAAATACATCTCACACACACACACACACATGCATTCTATGCAGGGGCTTTCGCTCTTGGAACCCTGTTTGCATCACAGGCCCTCCCCAGTACTGAGCTTAGGTGAAGGGATGTGTTGTCACGCGCCGCTGATCATGTGATACTTCAGTTCCGCGCTAGTCAATTATCTCAGTCGCTCCATTTTCAGCGGCCTGACTTTTAATTCATTTAACAGCTAGAGAAAAATAAAAGGAGTAATTGGACAATTAGGATGGGCTGTCTGTTGAGGTGGCTGCGCTGAGTCACGGTGGAGGACTCATCCGGCCCGGGCGGCTGGCCGCTCACGTGGCAGGGGGACTCCACAGAGGGTGAGGATGCCACATCAGCTTGAATGGGCCACAGCGGACTGACATGTACAGTAGAAAAAATGTTGTGCACAGTTTGCAAATTAGCCCTTAATTTGAAGCACACGCTTGTAGCCCAGTGTGGCAGATAGGAACTCTCATCCTCACCACTCACCACTGCAGAGCATGAATCACTGGTGAAAAAAACACACACACATATTATATAACACAATATTCATTTTAGTTTTTCATCAAGATATTACTGAATGTGTATCCCCCCCCTCCAAATCCAATGTGGTATATCCCACCCCATAGGAAATAGGCAAACCCTGGGGGTTCGAGGGGGAAGGCATTTGGTCTAATTCCGCCTGAGGAGATCACTGTGAGTCAGCACTTAGTATGGGAGTGCAGTGCATGCAAGAGTAGAAAATATGTGTGTGAGAGCGCGTGTGTGTGTGTGTACACCCATTTTTTGCTGTTCATTTTAGGATGCAACATTGACCATTTGTGTTTGGAAAATGTCGCATTATGAGCATAGTGTTTATCCCACTCTTTCCTTCCTCATATTGCAGATACAGCTTAGCTGTTTTAGTGACTAGAGAGTAGTGATTCCAGTAGGAGACGCCAGTATTCCGGAGTGTTACTGGAGCACAGGGACCATCCTCTCCAGCCCATCCCTCATAGCAGTAATTGTCCACCCAGGGGCTAGTGGTCAGGGCAGGCCAGGGCAGGGCAGAGAGGTGTGAGAGAGTCAGGAGCCGGAGGGAGCAGCAGACAAGTGGGCCAGAATTAGCAAACCCACAAATTATGTCTTCATTTTCCTCTGGCCTCAATGACACGACGCAAGGTGAGCAAGTTTACTGTATTTAACATATTCATAAGTTGAGGTAGAGGAGGGCAGATCAGAGGGAAGAGAGAGAGAGAGTTCCAACTGTATTAGAGCTCATGGAAAATACACCACCTTCAGTGTCCTTCACACACACACTCTCTCTCTCATACTCAGACACACACACACACACACACACACACACACACACACACACACACACACACACACACAGTACGCAGAAGTGTTTTGCATATCCTCCTTCTGTGGTGTCAGTGGCTCTATTATTTCTGCCACCAATTAGACAAAGCTGTCCAGAGAGCCCAGCAAGTGTCCTGCCTGCCCCCTCGTCCCTCCTCCCAGGTAGCTGGACAGAAGAGAACAGAGGGATGGAGAGATGGAGAGATGGAGAGAGAGATGGATGAGTGCACTGTCAGCATGCCCTCTTGGCCACTGGACCTCTGCTCAACCCCCAAACAGAGCCACACACACATACAGTGCACACATACATGTGTGCATACACACACACACACACACACACACACACACACACACACACACACACTGTCACAGAGACATTTGTGAAGGTGGTGGCAGACAGCTGCTTGTGCTGGCCTCCATTGTGTCAGGGTGGCAGTGAGGAGGAGGAGGAGGCGGGTCATGCTGCAGTGATCTGACAGCCCCACACGTCCGAGCGAGGGCGAGAGCCAGCAGGACAGGACGGGAGAGGGGCACACACACACACACACACACACACACACACACACACTCTCACGCACACAGCACAGCAGGCCAGCACAGCACAGCACAGCACAGCAAACCTCAGCTCAACTCCCAGGCCAGAGAGCAGCGCATCACGCATCACACATGACACACAGGGCCACTGCTCACCTCCTCTCTGGGCTGCAGGGAGCTGCTGAATCACCGCTGAGCAGGAGGGAGAGAGAAAAAGAGAGAGAGGAAAAGAGAGAGAGAGAGGCTCTTTTTGGACTTCTCCTCTGCAGATGGAATCACCAGCAGCAGGGAAGTCCAGTGCAGCAGGGACATCCAGTGTGGAGTCTGTGCTGCTGGTGCAAGTGAGGCTGTATTGAGCGCTTGGCTGTTTTTAGTCAAAAAAAAAAATCTAGAGAAAAGAGTAGGCAGGTAGGGGGGGTCAGTGAGGTGAGGGGTGGGGGCGGCTAAGGTAAGCTAATTTGGGGTGCATGCTGTTTTTGGCTTTGAGTCAGTGAATGGGTGCTCTGTTGGGTGTAATATGTCCACTTAAGGTGTAAAGCTGTGTGTGGATCCCACACTGAGAGATTTGTATTCTTTCCAGTGGCTTCTCTTGTTCCGGAGAGAGAGGCGGATAAATGACCTCTCATGGTTTTCTCATTCACCCCCAAAGCCTCCTCCAGCACCGTCACCCATGGAGCCCGTGGTGGTGCCATTATACTGAGCCTTGTTAAATAATTGAAAACGTATTACTCTACGCCCGGAGGCGACAGGCCTCATTTTAGAACATGGTTTTCTATTAATCAAAACAACTCCCCACCTCCACCCACCGACACACACACACACACACACACACACACAGATACACATGGGCATGAGAGTGGCATTCCAATGGTTGGCTGCACACGGCGACAGATAACATTTTCCCAAAATGAAAGCTGTTCTCTTGGCAAACAGACAGGCAGGGAGAGAGTGTGACACCCCCGTCATGCTTTCCTACCATTGGTCAATAAATCTTAATGGACACTTGCAATATCTCCAGAGAGATAGTGTGTGTGCATCTGGCATTTGGCTGTTTTGGATGTTTGTGCTGTGAGCCGCTACTGGGCTCTCACTGAGACTGAGAAAAGATAAACAGGAAGAGATACGGCACAGTGGGACATCAACAGACAGAAATTTGGTCTAGGTACTATTTCTGTCTATGAGAATGTGGTCTCTAGGTACTGGTTTACTCTATGAGAATGCAGTTTAGGGACTATGTCTGTCTATGAGAATGTCGTTTCTGCCTATGAGAATGTGTGTTTATATGTATGCTGTGTGACTCTGGGGTGTAAATGGCGTGAGTGTCGGTCTCAACACTACACACTAGTAGCACCCAGCTCTGCACTACACACTAGTAGCACCCATATTTTGGCAGAGGCAGTGCTGAAGTCTGAGCTGAAGTGAGTCTCCTGTCTGCAGTCTCCTGTGGAGGCTCTCCTGTCTGTGGGAGAGAGAGAGAGAGAGAGAGAGCGCTGAGCTGAGCTGAGCAAAGCTGAGGCGCCACTAGCAGTGCACTGGTGGTGTGAGAGATGGGATCCCAACAGGTGATTATAGCTGCGAGGCGTCACACCTTCACCTCGGCGCTGACTCACGCGCTCGCCGGGCTAAACTAATGAGACGCGCCAGCGGTGGGACTGTGCCACTGCCAACTGAGTGCTTTTTGTAAATCAACAAATGCCAGGGCGAGCGAGGTTGGGCTGCCTGTTGTAATATCAGGGGATTGGGTGTCTCTCTCTCTCTCTCTCGGCCAAGCCAGTGGCAGACACATGTTGGCTCCCGGCCCACGCTTCCATTCAGGCAGATGAGAGTGTGGTGGGGATTTTTTTTGGAGACAGGGCCAGGACACGAGTTATTACATAGTGGTGTCAAAACATAGGTTTTTATGGTATGTACAACACTGTGTGTGTGTGTGTGTGTGTGTGTGTGTGTGTGTGTGTGTGTGCGTGCGTGCGTGCGTGCATGCGTGTCTGCGTGCGTGTCTTCACATTCAACACGTCATCACATCCAGGTGTGCTTTTGTGTGTGAGTGCGTGTGTGTGTGTGTGTGTGCGATCACATTCAATATGGTATGTGCAACACTATGTGTGTGTGTGTGTGTGTGTCGCATTCAACGTGTGCATCGCGTGCAGGTGTGCTTCACATGTCTACACGTCATGCACATCCAGGTGTGCTGTGTGTGTGTGTGTGTGTGTGTGTGTGTGTGTGTGTGTGTGTGTGTGTGTGTGATCACATTCAATATGGTATGTGCAACACTATGTGAGGGTGTGTGTGTGTGCATGCGTGTCTTCACATTCAACACGTCATCACACCCAGGTGTGCTTTTGTGTGTTAGTGTGTGCGCGCGCTTGTGTGTGTGTGTGTGTGTGTGTGTGTGTGTGTGTGTGTTCATGCATGAATGTCTTTATGAATGTGTGTTCGTGTGTGTGAGTTTGCAGCTCCATTTCCCTCTGCACTAGTGTGTGTGTGTGTGTGTGTGTGTGTGTGTGTGTGTGTGTGTGTGTGTGTGTGTGTGTGTGTGTGTGTGTGTGTGTGCAGGGTGTGCCAGCAGAGGATGTCCTCTGTGTCTAATGGGCTATGTCTAAGATGGGCGCCCACATGGGGAGCAATCCGAGATGGGTTTCCCTTCCCTGAGAAACAGGCGCTCCGAACCGACAGGCTTTAGGAGTCCATTTGGCAGATTAAAATGCAGTCAATTCTCTGACTGATTGAGGGTCCATGGGAGTTTTGCGGCACTGCTGTGTGTTGTGATGTGCGCATCAGCGAGATGAGAGATAAGACAGATGGCCGAGGGGGCATGATTGCAAAACAGCCCAAGTCAGGCGTGGCTTAAGCGCTCCAAAGAAGCCAGATCAGAGGCTGCTGCTAAGACAAACTTTTCAGACCTGAATTATTGATTTGTTTTTAATGACTTTTTTGGGGGCAGGGGGGTGGTTGGGGGGTTGGGGCTCTGAAGGCCAGGATGACATATGTGTTTGTCTGAGGCTAACACATGCGTCATTGATAGCTTTACAACTCGGCTCATCCCCCTCCTCCTCCTCCTCCACCTCTTCCTCCTCCTCTGCCTCATCATCCTCCTCTCCACTGAGAGGGAGGTCCGGCATCCGCTGCTCTTCACTCATGGCCCATGACAGTGTGTGTGTGTGTGTGTGTGTGTGTGTGTCTGTGTGGGCTAGAGATAAATCAGCCACTGAGAGGAAGCCTGCATGCAAAAAAAATCTTTTTGAACTCTTTTCCCCACATGTATTTTGCCTGCATTAAATAATTCAGCTGAAGCAGAGAAGGGAGGATTATCTTCCGTCCTCATTTATCATCTCTGCCCTTCTCTGACCTCTTCTCTCTTTCCTTCTCTCATCTTTTTTTTTCGCACAGACCAAAAAACAAGAACTTCCTCGTGAAGAGCAGGGACCCTCCATTAAGAACTTGGACTTCTGGCCCAAACTCATCACACTCATGGTGTCAGTGATTGATGAGGACCGCACTGGTTACACTCCCGTACTCAACCAGTAAGTAGAGGCACACACTCACTCTCTTTATCAGACACATATAGACATATCTCTGTATTGCTGCATCAGCTAAAGGACCAGTCACAATATGGCAGAAAAAAAGGTTATTGTCATATAATCTCCCTTGGAGGGCTAGCACTAGCTATGATAATATGATTCATACTTGTGATTATTCCCACAAATCTATCAAATCCTGTTGGAAATGTCCACATGCATTATGCACAAAGTTATCATGATCTCTTGCTTTCCCAAATTGACAAACTGTAGTGTGATCTTCAATGTGATATTGGGCCTGTGTATAGCAACTCAAATGTCATTGGAATCTCTTTCATTATTTGTTGCAAAACACTCGTATTGAAGCGCCAGTCATGTTTTGATGACACTTTTAGTCCTGAAGTGCTCTCTGAAAATAGTGACTGTTGATATTGTTCTTTTCCACACAATGACAGTACACACTTGTCAGTCTAGTCCGATAGTGGAAGATATGGAGGGCAGAATCTCCCCCGCCGACTCTTCATTTCAGCCCGTGCTATCTAGTGTCTTGCAGGGAAGATGAGAGCTTTGGGAACAACACATTCATCTCTGTGTAAAGTGTGCATGTGGGGGTAGGATGTGGGGTTGGGGGGTGGTGGTGGGGGGGGGGGGGTATAGGGGACGGGAGCAGCATTAGCATTCAAGGGAGGCACGGGAGCTGAATTATTCAAAGCAGACACAGGGGAGCTGCTCAACGTCCAGCAGAGTGAAGCACAAGTCCAAATTCTCTCCTTTCACTTGTGTGGGGGCCGCCTGACAGAGTCCAGCCCCACCATGACACAGTGGTTAAGCTGTCAGCGCATAATAAGACAGTTTTTATGTCCATGACCAGTCTGCACTGATGAGTTTTGATGAATGTAATTACAGTGCTTGAGTAGAGAGAGTGGACTGTCATTCGGCAGCTATGATGATGGAATCTCACTGCCACTTTGAATGTCTACATTTTCAATTCTTCATTCTGAACTCTTCTCATTCTGAAGAAAATGATCAACTAGAGCTCTAAGTTATTCTACAGGTCATCAAAGATATTCTTTACAGTTTCAAATAGGGTCCGAGCTGTTTGTTCATTCCATGCATATATTGTTTAGGCACACAAGAAGCAATAAGCTAGCTGTGTGCTTTGGCAGGGGGTCTCTCCAGCATCGAGTAGAGTTTGACAGATAGATGGAGCCAGCCAAGACCTCTGTCTGCCCAGGGGATATGCTAATGCCTGTGGTTCCCTCCCACCCACCGATTGGAGCTGCTCCGGGGTGGAGATGCGCTCTGTGCTGTGCTGTGCTGTGCTGGCAGAGATCAATGGCCAGAGCAAAGGAAGAAACCTTTCCCCACCCGACTGGAAATGATTCCAATACATATGCTCACTCGCTGCTGAGCCTTCCTTTCACCACGTGACAATTAAGCCAGCTCCAAATTGAATTCAATTCCCTCTATAGTGGCTTGATGGATTGCCTCAGGTGGAGGAGGGGTGTGTGTGTGTGTGTGTGTGTGTGTGTGTGTGTGTGTGTGTGTGTGTGTGTGTGTGTGTGTAATGGAGAGAGAGTGGTTGTGTATGTTCGCTCACATGCTCTCACACACACACAGTGTTAATTTGCGATGGATTGTATGGCACACATGTTGCCATAGAAACAAGAAGATCTATCTGCTGGAGCATTGAAACTAAAGCATTCGAAGAGAAATCAACATAATCCACTTTCGAATCCTGGAATGGTGCTTTTAGAAATGCATTTTGTATATATCCGTGTTCTGTTGTGACTGCTCAGATAATAAGGGTATTGACTTTGAACGTTAAGAAATTGATGAAAAAATTCTCTAGGCTCACACAATAGCAGTTTATTCTCCCTACACAATCTCCTAATCCTGTGAAGGAAGGCAGTTTGAGGAGGAGATGATCGCTCTCCTTCAGCAAACACGTTGACGGCTCTTTTGAGGCGTTCCACCAGGAGACTGAAAGATGGCTGCTGTTTCATTCCTCATTCTGCCTCATCTAATTCACCTTTTTCACCTGGCCGCCATATTCCGAACGAAAACGAAGCTCGGGTGGTAAACTAGAGGAAATGCCGACGAAACGTTAATTTAATTCAATTAAATTTTATTTGTAGAGCGCTCAAATACAGTGCATTGTCTCGCGGCGCTTTCCAGACAGTACGGGAAGCATCCATGAGAAACAGGGCCAAGGAAAAACTCCCTTCGCTTTATAAATAATAATTAATAATTTCTCACAGATGCCGGACAGAAAATCTACTGCTGGTCCCCTCTCTTACTGTTGGTCAGGTGGAAAGTTGGGCAGATGAGGGGCATCCCATCCCCAGAAGCTACTTCTGGGGAAGTTTTACCACCCAAGCCTCGTTCTAGTGCCTCATAGTGACGTAGGTGAAAAAGGTGAATTCTGCCTCATCTAATGGCCAGGTGATCTAACCTGCTCTTGTGTTTCCCCTCCTATGCAGGTTTCCCCAGGAGCTCAACATGGGCTATATCAGCTCTGAGATCATGTGGAGCCTGTTTGCCCAGGACATGAAGTATGCAATGGAAGGTCAGTGCATACTTCACTTCATCATCGCATCTTTCTGACCGCATCCAGATCTTTGCTCTCTATGTTTTATTGAGTCTGCTTTCATTATCTAACTCTATGTTAAGCTACTGTGCTGTGCCTGCTTTGTGGTCCCTGTCTTAATGGTGCTTTAATTATCAGACTGCCTTTGTGTATTTCTAAAAAGAAAATGCCCTACAAATCTTCCTATTGATTACTGGAAAGAAAAGTGAACATTGTGGTTGTTTTGTTGTTGTTGCCTTTTTAATTTTTTGGCCATCTGTAAAGCGAGCATTGATCCTGCAAATGACACCCTAATGACCTGTGCATAGAGTGCCATTAGATTAGCATGTGTTAGATTAGTATGTAGTAGTGCTCCAGGGCAGGAGGGTGGCTGCGTGACTTCATGGAGAGAGGTACTGCGTGCCCGGAGGCTTCTTAACGCCTCCAACATCTCTATGGGAAGATGGAGACGGCTGATAGGGTGCTTGTATCTTCTGTGAATCAGCAACCGTGACTGCAGCTCTGATTGATGTTTATTGTTTTGGGGGGAGTGTTTAGATTTATGGATCTAAGGTGTAAGTTGCGGCGGAAGACAAAAAAAAAAAAAAAAGATTTTGAGGGGATAAGATTAGAGGCTTTATCTCTCCAGGGCAACCCAGCTGATTTCTGCAGGGCCCTTTGCATTCCCCTTTCGGCTGCTGCTCAAGATTAAATGTTGAACCTCAGATGACCTCCTAAGGGCTTACATCCCAAAAAATCTATTTAAATCACAGTGTTAAACTGCCCAGTGTTGACGGCTGGTCCCTCCATGCTCCTAGCATGGAATATGGAGGGTGTGTGAGGCAGGCTCAGAGCTGAATGGGAGGCGGCTAAACGCCTGTCCATCAGCGGGTCGGAGCCAGTTTGTGGGTCCAGAGGACGTGCCGAGAAAAATGCCATCCCCAACTCTCCAGTGAGTCTGCACAGTGACTCGGAGGGTTTTAGATACGTAATTGCTGCATGCTGTCTCCCACCCAGCTGTGACGCTAACAGCCACTCCATAAACAGGCTGCCTGTAATTTATTCCAATCTCTGTTGCACACGCCCGCTGTAATCTAGCTGGGTGCGGGTGGGGATTGGGGGGAGGGTTGCCGTGACAACCAGGTGCCAAGATAATGGTACACCATGTCACACACACACAGACAGACACACACACACACACACACACACACACACACACACACACACACACACACACACACTAAAATAACACACATTTAGAAACATATTTTTTTAGTCTTGTAGATTCTTTCTCTTGTGTAAATCCTCAAACATAGTTGCACAGCAGCACTGCTGCTAGTTCCATTTATTTATTTACCCCCTCATGTATTATACATTTTGAATATTAGAGTTTGCATTCACCAGAAAACAGCAATGCCACCCCGGGCACCGCTGCCATCTGTTTTCAAAGGGTTCACCCTTCTCTGTCAAAGAGCAATGTCAAGTCTGCTTGTACTCTGTTGTAAATAGCACACTGTCTGTTTCAGCCAGTGAGGTGCAGGCTAATGCTAACAGCTACAAGAGTCTGCCAATGCCTCTTCCTCGGGAGAGGGAATCTCTGCCCACAGCAGAGCTGAACCTGTGCCAGCCTGGGTTACTGAACGTCTGTGGTCATATGAGAGAGAGAGAGGGAGAGAGAGAGAGAGAGAGAGAGAGAGAGAGAGAGAGAGAGAGAGAGAGAGAGAAAGGGAGAGAGAGAGAGAGAGAGGAGGGCGGAGTGTTGACATGGGAGAGTTGAGAAAGGGCAAAGGGAGAGCCAAGAGGTCAGGCGCACAAAGAAATGGAAAAGAAACAAGGAAAGAAGGTGAGATGAAAAATAAAGAGGAGAAAAGAAAGAGCCTGTGCAGAGGGGAAGGAGGGCTTGCTGTCAGAAACAATCAGGCCAGCACAGTACCAGCAGTCACGCAGTTTGAGCAGAATCACACTTTTTAATTATTAGATTGTTTGAAGGAAAAAAAAAGAAAAAAGAGCTGTTATGGCTAAGCCAGCGTGACATTTAATGTCACAGACTGTGTCCAATTCATCTGAATGTCTTGAAGAAGGGAAGCCAGGAAAAGACCAAATTGAATCGTTTCAGTGCTTATGAGCTGATGATGAAATAGCACTGTTCTAAAGCATGTCACTGATTGAACTGCTCTCTATCTCTCCGCTGTGGTTTCAGCTGATGTTTGATTGACAGCTATGAGAATAGGTGTTCCAGATATTTCACTTTTTAATCAAAACCTTACTGTACCATATTGTGGAGATCATATGAGGAGAGAGCTAGTATGTTTCAATCGGGGGAAATATGATAACGAAAGACGTTTGGACACTCTTTTTTTACACTATTATTATGTAACCAAAGAAAAGCGATTTGCTTTGTGATCTTAGAGGCACTTTCTCTGCATGAATAGACATTATATGTTAGAATCACTTTGTGTCCATGTGGTCATAGAGGGAATGCTGCAGGTTTGAAAACTGGCCTTTTGCTAGCGCACACAGCTTTAGCAGTAGCTTTGTCACTGTCCAAAACACAGGCCGCCTTTAAGGGCTGTAATAGATGGCTGCCCCCCACCCCCGCACCAACACCCCCACCCCCCTCTCCTCCTGTGCTCCATTAGAAGTGCAGGCAGGACCGGGGCTCCAGCGGTCGCCCGCCCGCAGCCCTGACTTCACTTCTCAGCAGCCGGGCATTCATCTGCCACGCACTTTATTTCAATCACGGCCCTTTACAGCTGATCTGGAGCACCGCCAAGCACGCCTGCATGCAAACAGACGGCTCTCCCCCCCGCTCTCCTCTTTCCTCCCCTCGTCTTTTTCTTCCCCTCTCTGCGTGATTGCCACGGCTCTGAGAGCTGAGAGATTTCCTCTATTCTCTCTCTTTCTTTCTCTCCCTCTATTTATATATATATTTATATATATTCTCTTATCTGTTATGTTTCCATCCCTCCCTCACTCACTGTCTCTCTTGCAGCTGTCTGCTTCTCTTTCCGTTTTTACCGCTCACAGTCCCTAGCTCTCCGTCACTGACAGTCTGTCTGTCCATTCCTCCCTCTCTTTCCCCTCTCTCTCTCTCCTTTATATTCCTCCTTGAGCATCTCTTTCTCTCTGTGCCATCCCCCCATCTCTCCTCCTTTGTGAGTACCTGAATCACGTGATCAGGAGGTCAAAGGTTAGCCCTGACAGCGATGTTGAGTGAAGCTGGCAGGTCTGCACCTCAGGTGGTCTGGAATGTTGTCATAGCAGAGCTGATTTCAGAGCAGGGGGTTCTCATGCCGCCTTGGGGATGGTTATGGCATAACGAAGAGGTCTAATCACTGATGAAAGCCTCTCTCTCTCTCTCTCTCTCTCTCTCTCTCTCTCTCTCTCTCTCTCTCTCTCTCTCTCTCTCTCTCTCTCTCTCTCTCCCTTTCTCTCTCACTTTCTCTCTTTTTCTCTGTAACCTCTTGCAGACTTTTATCAAGGACATAAGGCATTATCTGCCGTTACACACAATCTGTGAATAGATTATATTCCAAAGGCACATGTTTGGAGCCGATCCAAGAAATATTTACAGTGCTGCCTGGAGCTGGAAAGACATCTTATCTAAACACAGGCAT
This sequence comes from Sardinella longiceps, assembly GCA_027497455.2. Classification (NCBI taxonomy): domain Eukaryota; kingdom Metazoa; phylum Chordata; class Actinopteri; order Clupeiformes; family Clupeidae; genus Sardinella; species Sardinella longiceps. The sequence continues at coordinate 9,362,027 of JAODXP020000011.1, forward strand.
GGCATGTACATATCAGGATTGCACCATCATCATAGCTTCTTTTCAAGCATTTTGCAAAGGACTATGCAAATCATTTAGCAAAACGCCTTTGTAGGTGGAAATGTTTAATGCACTTTTTTTGTCTTTGGTGCTGCTTATCAAAGTAATAAAGCTTAACTCAAGGTTCAGAACAGGCCACAGCCTGCTTGTTGAACTTGAGCAAGGAATTCAACTGCATTGTGGTTGGTTGTCTCCTCCACCCCTGGTGCCCTGGTGCTTTGCCTCTCTACTGGCCCACTTACTGCACTCATCTTCTATTCATTACAGTGGCAATAAATTAGAGTAGGGGGAGAATATATACAGGTGACACAGTCTCCATAAGGAGCCTCTGTCTCCTCTTCTGGGCTGCTCCTGTATGGGGGGGGGGGGTGATAAATACTTCTCCTGGGGAGTGCTGCAGAATGGCCTAGATGTGCTGGAATCTCCATCGAGAGATAAGATGGATTTCTCCAGAAATAAATTCAGTGGGGAAATAAGAAGCACATTTCATTGTGACGGGGAATGTGATTATGCTTCATGGTGAAATGAGGGGAAGCACGGTGGCGAGGGGGCTGGTAAATAACGCAGGGGGGGTGCGGAGGGGATGGGTTTTTGTGGGGCGACATGACTCCTTTTATTTGGGGTTTCAGATAACCTGTTCTTGTGCACCTTGGCTGAGACGTGTCTGCTGTCGTATACGGCTCTGGTTGTTTGGTAGTTAGAAATGCTGTTCCCTCTTCCTTCTGTCCGTGTGGCTGCTCAAGAAGAGTAAAGCGGATGAGCGAGGAACATTTAAGCTGACGAGGAATCAGACCAGAGGTTGGCTGGACACAGAATCAGGCATAAGCCGTGCGTGACTTAATACGTAACGCAGCTTGCTAGTCTTGATTGGGAGTGCCTCTGGAGGCTCTGTGCACGAGTTCTGGTGAGCAAGAGATTAAGTCCATGGTGCATCTGCACGCTTGTGTAAATATCGATGTAAACATGCACACGCATGCGTGTGTGTGACTTGTCATTTCACCGTAAACATGCCGTGGCGTTCCAGTACAGATACAACAATGGAGATTTATTTTTTCCACTCAGCTTCTCACCGATAGCGAGTGTCTCTTGCAGACTGTGTTTGCAGTGAGTGCCAAAGCATAGAGGCTAAATGTGTGTTTGAGTGCTGCCACTGCAGCTCCGTCACACGGTGACTCTGATAGCCCTGCTGCCGTCTGCAGGAACACACTTTCCTGGGCTTGTGAGACCGTCAACGGGCTTAAAGTCAAGTCAAGCTCGGTGTGGCATATCTCTGGAGCAGAGCTAATTGGAGACTCAGCAGGCCTCAAAGGAACCCCAGTGAGAGAGCCGTATGAGGGCCTTATCAGGGCCACGCTCTCTGTGCTGATGAAGACGATGCTGAGAGTGGTGGTTCAGCTGTTCACTAGTGCCCTCGTTCCTTAAACAAGCGGTCATTAGCGCACTAATGGCTGCCAAACGCTACAGCAGAAATTAGAGAGCATCTTGCAGAGGCGGGAGGGCAAAGCACAGCCATGACATCACTGAATTGTGACTGGTTGCTTTTTAAAATGGCTCTGACTCTTTGCCGTGCTTGTTTGCTCTTCACAATGTAAATTCTGAGCTGTGTGTCAGTGGCTATTGATTTCGGAGGGCTCCTTCTCGGGGAATATTTGCTGTGTTGGGGAAGGTGATGGATGAGCTTTGGTTGCACACGGAGATGCTGAGCAGCGCTGGGAGTCATTGTTTGCCACAGCCTGTCACAAGCAAGCAGCAGCATACCCACTGGCCACATACCTTCACTGGAGCCACCGGAGGGGATGTCACATGGAGGAGGCGTTTGAAGTGATATGGAGGACACACACCTGATGCAGTGACCACACACACACTGCTCCTTAAATGTGTCCTTTACATGGGAACGGGATTCTGAAATCTTATATGCTGTACATGATGAAAAATAGCCTTAATATCTGATATCCAGCGGAGTTTCACTTTAAGGTGGTGTAGTGATGAAGTATTTATTAAATATGATATTCTATTATTATATTAGGCGTTATAACAATGACACTTGCACCTGTGAAGGTTTTGTCATCCAGAGCTCTGGACTCTCCCCTTCCACTATAGCAGTGGTTCTCAAAGTGTGGTCCGGGGACCACTAGTGGTCTGCGAGCAAGCTCAAGTGGTCCGCAAGAGGATTTCTAAAAAATATGTTCATTTAGTCTGTTTCTCACTAAAATAAGCTTAAAGCCAAAGAGGAGTTGTTCAATGAATACTATGAAGCTGGCCTGTAATTTACATTAAAAACGTAAAGCTGTCTGAATTTGAAGTGCCCATAAATCGCAATTTTAGAAATGCCTATTAATTTGGTCAAAGGGTAGCAGCATGCGACTTGGTGAGGGGGCATGAGGGTAGGTGGTCCCTGAAAAATATTTTTTTGGGCAAAGTGGTCCTTGGTCTGAAAAATAAGAGAAACACTGCACTATACTATATGGATCTGTCAGCCTTATGATTCACACAGGCACCACACTGACCTGCTAGATGCTAAAGTACTCCTTTGGCCTTTACTAAAAAATGGATTAGGTCAAAGTGAAAGGCCCTGGTCTGCAGCAGTAGGTCCATGATGAGTCTAAATCCCAGCTCTGAGAGGTAAAAGGTTAGCCAGGTTAGATATGTATTCCGGACGTGTTTGGCCAGTGAGGGCTGTGGTGATGTGGCTGCTAGCTGCTGCCGGAGAGGAGGAGGAGGAAGCATGGGCTTGGCTCTCTGGCTTTGTTGGCTGACATTAACAGGACCCCCTGGGCAGAGGTGCTGAAGCTCAATGGAGATGAAGCATATGTCAGCACCACTGTTTGCAAATAGCGCTGTGCAGCAGTCACAAATGGCACTCGGAGGGGGGCTGAGAGGGCTTTGTGTAAAACAGTATGGAAGCACAGGGCTCCATGAGGGAACCCACTGAGCATGCTCACAGGTACAACCAGTCAATCTCATGCATCCCATGAACATACTGTACAGTAGAGATATACAGTATTGTAGGCCTACTCATCCAAACACTGTGATGGGCAATGAGGAATGGTGTGCAGTGTTGTGAGTAGAGCTCGGAAAAATACTGTAGGTGAGAGAGATATGAAGAGATACTATATGTCTTTCTGCTCCTCCAGCTCTACAAAGCCTTTGAAATTACATTTTTTTTTTTAAAAAAAAAACCTGTCCTTTATCCTTTTGGAATCCAAGGCTTCCGTCACACCATTCCTTGGGTAGATTAAACAGATTTTAATACTGATTTATGACAGGAGTTCTGCGTTATCTTCCATCATTTCGGAGAGTAGTAAATGAGGTGCAAATGTGGAGCGTGATGTGCTGTCCCGAGGGAGGAAGAGAAGGAGGAAGAGGAAGAGGGCAGCGCGGTCGGTCGGTCGGTCCGTGGAGAGAGGAGTGCGGCGCTCCGCTGGCTGCACTAGCAGTACTGGCGCTTTTGTTTGGATTATCTGAAGTGAGCAGGAATAACAGCACAGAACAATTCTAAAAGCCTGACCCTTCTGTTGAGGTCGCCACATCCTTTTCTCCTCCAAATGGATGGAAATAACTCTTTCTGACCTGTTTACTTAGAGGCGGTCACGGGCCGCCGAGAACAGAATGCAGCTCCGCTCACGTCTTTGTGCACGAGTGCAGCCGTGGAAATGGAGAGAGACATAGCTAGGCGGGGCGGGGGGCTAGGCGTTTGTGTTGTGTGTTTGTGTGTGTGTTATTGTGTGTGTGTGTGTGTGTGTGTGAGAGAGAGAGAGCGTGAGCGTTGTCTTTAATGAAGTCTTTGATGCATGCGCTGTTTGTCACTCAGTGGCCCTCAGCCACATACAAACAGTAAAAAGAAATGGATGCTGCTAATTTTAGCCTGCTATGAAGTCTGAGGAGGAAGTCAGTAAGCATGGCAAGCATTTCACTGGCTGCCTGACCTGACTTAATTGGAGGCGTGAGGTGTGTGTTGTGGCATCATTCTGCCACACGGGATGTGTGCATTGTGCATTGAGAGACATGCCACAGAAATGCCATCTTCATTCCTTCAGCTATCTGTCTGTCATGAACGCTCCCCGTGAGAAGAGGGTTGCACCAGCATCTTGGTCTCTTTGCAGTGAAGCCTGAACCACACTCAGACACAGTTAGTATGCAATGCAGTACAGTCTCTTGTATGTGCTTTCATTTGGTGGCCATTTCTTAGCATTATTAATCCTGAATTCATTGGCTGTTTTATGTGAGTGGTTTTATATTCTGGTTGGTGTGGACGAGGTTTCATCTCAGCCTGTGGTCCAGTGTGTCTCTTTTTGTGGAAGTGTGTGCACACTCTGTGGCATTAGTCAGCTAGGTGCTCTACCTGAAGGGCTTTTAGGCTGTGTGAGTGGGTCTCAGCCTGTTGATAGTGTGGCGTGCCAAAGAGAGGAAATTCTGGCCTCCCTGTGCTGTCTGAATTCATTAACAGAGCGCTTGAGTGGGGAGGCGTTTCTTGTGTTTTGGGATGCTTGCGAATGTAGCCCCTGTTTTATGTAACAGCAGCAGCAGCAGCAGCAGACGCTCTCTCTGCTCTCTCCCCTGTGGGAGCCTGTGTGTGGGAGCCTGCCTGGGTGTGTTTGACGTGTTTGTGTTTGGACTGCAAACACTGTCAGTGCAGGGCTGAGGTGCCCCCAGAGTGTCATTGGCTCGTCGTGTTGGACCTCACTCTGCCCGCTGGCCAGCTGCAAGAGAAGGTGGGGGGAGGGAGGTCTGCCATAACGTGGGTGGGTAGGTGGGTGGGCATGTGCGTGGGCGGGAGGGAGACCCTCAGGGGGTTGAGGCACAGTAAAGCATGGCGGTTCCCTGAGCTGACTTCCTCAGCCAGTAGGTGCAGAGCTACTGTAGCAGGAAGAACAGTGACAGAAGGAACTGGGTGCTGTGGGTATGAGTCAGTGAGAGAGTGGAGTGGGGTGGGGCAGAGGGGCTGGGATGGGGGCTGAGGGAAGACAGCAGCCACTGAGGGGAAAACTCCCTGTGGTGAAATAGATCCGTAAGAGCAGGGGGAGACCCAAGCGCTAGCACCTGCATAACAATGTGACTCACGTCAGGGCCACGGCACCCCTGCGCACCTCGGCCTCACGCGGCCCTGGTGAGTCACTTCGAGAGAGAGAGAGAGAGAGAGAGAGAGCGCACGAGAGAGAGAGAGCAGTCACCCCAGGCGCATACGAGTCGCCGCACTGCAGATCAGCCTCCGTAAGGGCCACTGGACCCTGCACATTAATCTTCATGCACTGGAATGTTTCTACTGTCCAGCAGGGAGTTGCGTTCCAATCAAGCCCCTTCCTTCCTTCCTTCCTTCCTTCCTTTAAAACCCCAGTGTCCTTCACGTGGCAGTATTGACCGATTTTTTACACTCTCAGAGGAGATGGTGAAGTTACTAGAGTGAGGTCATGGAAAGCCCATTTCTTTCCCATGAGAGACCTATACAGCCCAGCATGGCACCTCTATGAATCCACCCCCGCTATGACATGCATACTAATGACATGAGAGCGCCTGAGCTGAGCTCCTCATCGCCTCCCCCACCTCAACACCCCCACCCCCACCCCCCTCCTCCCCAACAACCACCCTCGCGACCGGGCTCGGGGCACGGGGTGTTCCGATGGGGCACGGAGTGAGCGTGAGCGTGGGTGAGAGAGCTCCTTTCCCCTCTAACCGCTTCTGACAGCTGTCACGCCCCCGTCTCCCAGGAACCTGCGCATGGAAATTGTGCTCTAAATCCTATCAGCCAGGCAGGAAATTACAATCAACAGTTGCCAGTTTGCATGTGGGCCACCGAGCTTCAGCAGAAGTCAACCAAAGGCCCCCCCCCCAGTCGCAGCCTGTCAGTCTCCCACCGAGCTCCAGCTCACGGGCCTGCAGTGGGAGTGTGCACCCTGACGGGGCGCAGGGGGGAGCTGGTGCAGGTCTGGGGCTTTTATCTGCTCTGGGCTCTTTATCTGCATGGTTCCTCCAGCAGCTGCAGGGATGATGAGGAAAGCTCCATGCGTATCCAGGAGGGGCCTTTGAGCTTAAGCAACTTGCCGAGCTGTGCTTTGGAGTGTGCCGGATCAACTTGTAGCCCGAGGCAGTGGCAGGTAACAGGAAAACTCTGAGGGCCGCACCTATCAGATCGGGGAGAGTAAGAGGTGCCGACAGACAGTCAGATGTCCCTGAGCAAAGCGGATGATGTACACTCCAGTGAGCCGGGCGGGCTGGCTGTCTGTTGGCCGCACACCACAGCACCTGGACAACGACTCTGGCTGTTGCTTCAACTCTCCAGCAACTTGAAAGTTTGGAATGTCACGAGTAGTGACAGACCAGACAGAAAGTTATGCGATTCAGCCCGCTGCTGTTAAGGTCACTGTGATAAGATTGTTTCTCCGTTTTTCTATTTTGCGCCGAGGATTCACTGTTCTTAAGTCAGGTGCCTAATAAAACTCAGGTTGAGATCAGACAGGAGGCAATTGAGCTGTTCTCTTCTTTGTCTTCTTCAGACAATGCCTTTTTGAAATCAAATAAATCGTTTCTCAAAACACTCTTTCATCCCAGGGTCACTTGCTCAAAGGATAGGCAATTGCTTTCAGATGGGGTCCAGCTGAGAGTCATCTATTTCCGTGGTGTTTAGGCATGACCTGCTGCCCTATCCCACTGGGTTGGTTTTAGCCCAGTAGTTGGCCTCCCTCTCTCCCTCCCCATCTCCCTCCCGTCCAGTCAAGTCCAGTCTCGTCCAGACTCCTTCAGCCATTCATTTATCAAGAGATCCAAATGTTACTGGACGCCTCTCTCAGCAAATTCCAAGGGAGTTTTTTTCTGATTGTCTTGACTCACAGTGAGAATAGCGAGGGGCAGATGAATGAGAGCCTGAGTCATTAAGTGGGTTGGAGGGGGTGTGTTGTTTTACTCTGTCTCCGCAGGGCCGGCCAGTTATCGGACTGGCCACCAATTAGCATAAACCACTCTTAAGCAAATTCCAGCCCTTCATAGCAAGCGGGAAATGCTCACCTAAATTCTGAATATCAGAAAGAGAGAGAGAGAGAGAGAGAGAGAGAGAGAGAGAGAGAGAGAGAGAGAGAGAGAGAGCAAGCGAGGATCAGCACTCTTTGAGGAGATAAGTGCTATGACTGGCTTTCTGTTTAGGATTACTGCCACCTCCTTTTCTCCAATTCCATTTCATTTCACTGTAGTTGTTTCATTGCAATAGTTCACACTGTACCCTCTCTCCGGCTCCAGCAGTCAGTTGAGTTGATCTCATTCAGTGCAGCGCAGAGCAGAGCCGTATAGTGTAATCTAGATGAAGAATGTGTGCTGCAGACCGCCTTTATTAAATCAGTGCCGATGAAGATGGAGATTCAGTGGGCCAGTGATAACTTAGGAGACACAGGGACCAGGTGACTCTCAGTCATGTGACCGTATTATAACACATTAGATTGGATGATGATCCCTGGGACCATCTTACTTCAATCAAAGCATAAATCTCTATCAAAAAATCATTTACTCTAATTCTGTTTTTAATTTTGATCTCATAAGCAGAGTTAATGGATAATATACTTCACTGGCTATGAAATACTGCACCAGATGGAGACCTTTTATATCTTCAACAAACCCCAATGACCCTTTGAAAGGTGTGTTGATAGGAGGAAAGCAAAAAGTTGTTTGAAGAAATGATCTGTGTGACTGTCAGTATTACTGCCCGTGTAGTGATACATAATAAAAGGTCCCCAGGCCTTCCCACTCCCCAACGCACCCCGTCTGAGGCAGCATCCTCAGCCCATCTCCCTCCCTATCAGGATGTGTCTAACTGCTTCTGACAGGCAGCTCTTGTCATGAAAGCATGAAATTTGTCATCATCACTTGGCTGATGGTGTCCTGGGGAGCTATGGGGGTTCTCTAGGAAGCTGTCTGTCTTAGGTGTGACTGCCAGAGACGTACGATCCACCAACAACGCCCGCCACCGCGTCTCCGCGCTTATAGCATCCACTTCCATCTCCCGACTTCACTTGACACGCCCAACTGGATGTCGGTGGCCAGTCCAGTTATTAGCGACGCACAACAAATGAGTTTGTGCAGGCGTGTCCACCCACCCTTTTTCCGCAGTGGCAACAACACAACACCTAATCTGTCTGCACAGTTTGTTTGGAGGTCTCTTTGGTTAAACATCCCCAGGGGAGCTTTTGATTTGGCCTTCCTGTTTTGTTTACTCCTGTCAAGTGGAAGAAATGTTTCAAGAAGTGGCACGGAAATGATGGCATGCCAAAAGCAAGAGAGATTGTAAACCTTTGCTACCGTGTGACTTGGCCCCCTTTAAGCAGATTTATACACACTCATGCCTCAAGCTAAATGCTGCAGGTAGACCACGCTAGCTTAACATTTGGCCACAGTTAAAGCTTATTAAACATCGACCATTATTTTGGCACACCGACATGAACTTCCAACCCCCTGTCAGCCTTCAAAATCATTCTGGGGGGGGGGGGTATATACATAAAAGGCAAAAGGCTTTTGCCTGAAGCATCAAATGACTTTAGCATCAGTGGATTGCACTCAATAAAACTCTATTTAGATACTCATTAGAGCTCTAAGACTGGATCATGTATTTACCTTTGAAGATCAACGATCAAAAGCTACCGCTGTGCCTCACATCAGTGGGTGTCATTAAATTTAACTTTGCAAAAATGCAGTGATGGAAATGGTCAGGTCCTCAGCTGGAGGTCTGTACAATGTACCTGTAGACATGTAGTAGACTGTATAGTTTTCTGCTTAGTGCCCACAGAGTTAGGAGCCTGTGGGGTTTGGCAGCTGGAGTGATCTCCATAGTCTATTGTTCAGCCCTGGATACACTTCAGTGGAGACATCCACAGAACACCCAGGGGAATTGACCTTCAGACTTCCAGACCACCTGTCCTCATTCATGTCAGTCAAGAGGCCCCTATATATGCCTCCACTGGGAGAAACGTCCCGGTATATAGCCTTGGCCTTTTCTGCTTTGAAGAGGAAATGTTAGAGATGCATTTGATGAGAATAGCCTGGAGCACAGGAGAGAGAAGGAGGGGGAGGGGCTGGGGGGCATGTTTGGGGGGCTTTGGGTTTGGGGCATCGACCCACCAAGGCATGTGGGGGCTCAGGGGCTGCCCTGGTTCTGCTCTGCTCTCCCCATCACAGTGTGCGCATGTGCCGACGCAGCCCACGCCTCCGCCACACTGAACCACCGAGATGCCCGCAGTGCCTACTCAGCCCGAGTTATCAAAGTGGCACCGTCACACCGGATCACATTTGCCTGCCTTGAGTTTCCCTCCAAGTTCGTACAGGACTGAGGAGACTGGCTTCACAATGGAGAGACAAATACTGTGTATCGGAAGCTACGGCACATCCGCTAGAACAACAAAGACTCCAAGACATGGAAATGTTGGTTGGCAAAGTGACAAAAAGATTTGTAATGCCTCAATTTTTTTAGCATGAAGAGTATCTGTGGGATTTGTGGAGAGACAACTGTCAGCTTCATGGTATTTATATGGAGGCAGGCGTCCAGGTGGTTATCGGGCTGGCTATTGTGCCAGGAAGCATGTATGTAGAGGTGAAAACATGGATTAGAAAGCCTTTGATGCTTAAGGGGAAAGTCATTAAGCTCTTTCTCGCTTCTATTTGCAGGCACAGAAGCAGGCCTTTAGTGAAAACGTTGAATTTCACCGTCACATAATATTCCTTGTCGCCGTGTGTTTGAAATGGGGGGTGGTAGCTTTTGTCCAGGAGTCGCTTGTTTTTTTTTTTGAAAAAGCCAGTGATGATCAAGTGATTCGCATTACTGGTGGTCTCTACTTTGCAATTCAAAACACGCCTTTTATGTTTCCATCCTCAGTACACAGTCATATCTTTTTGTCCCAGTGTGTTGACTTGTGACGTGTGTGTGTGTGTGTGTGTGTGTGTGTGTGTGTGTGTGTGTGTGTGTGTGTGTGTGTGTGTGTGTGTGTGTGTGTGTGTGTGTGTGTTTGTGTTCCAGTGGATGGCTAAAATATGGATTGAGTCATTTGAATAATTAATGTGAGCAAAGGGGACTTTTTACAGATGCTCATTGTGAATGCCTCCCATGTCAAAAGGCATTTTGTAAAAATGTTTATTTTATGCCCACTATGATTAACTGTTTGCGCTGGAAGCGCGGCCGTGGCGGTAAACGACTGCGGGCAAACAATAAAAAGCTCAAGATAAGCCGTGCCATTATTGTCTGGCTCATTCAAGGCATTGGCCTACACTCTCTCACTGGGCACAGGAGAAGCAGATTGAGGATGGGATGGGATGGGATTGGGTGGATGAATTTCAGATGCATCCGGAGATCAGAGGAGACAAGCATTTAGGGTTGATGTTTGCTCGTCCCTCAATCTGTCAGGCAGGTAGGATTCCTGGGGGAAAGCAAGGCAAGTTGAGTGGGCAAGTGCTGACAGTGCTACCTGCCTGGATGAGGTGTTGCTCATATCCATTCAAATTGGCAGATGAGTCTCTGTACTGCACACTGCAGCAAGCCCAGTCTGTAATCTGCATTGGCGTTCTCTCGTTTCCCCAGCTCAATGTGCCTCTCTCTCTTCATTTCATTGCCTTTGCCAGTCGTCTAAGGACATTTTCTCTCCTTGACTTGTCAGCCAGTATCCTTTTGTCTCTTGTCGTTTTTTTCCCCCCCATTCAATAGTGAGACGCTGCAGTGTCTACTGTCCGGTTCCCAAGAAAATCCATACGGGGCAGCCTTCACCCAATCTAACTTTCATTAAGTCCTGAGTCAGGTCCTATTTGGAGTGCCTCTCACTGCCAAGGTCATGCCAGCGTCACCATAAACCTGCTGATTTTAAGCACAGGCCACCCTGACATGAGTTTAAGATTGCCTGCCTCTCTCAATATTGGGAACATGAGGCTATTGGGTGGCTTCTGAAATCTCTCTCCACTGCATGTTGTTCCTATTTGTTCCCGAGGGCTCAATATTAGGCCTGAAGGCCAGGGGCATCGTCTCGCCTGCTGTCAGCTTCACTGAGCCAGAATTGGAAGCGCTGGTTGGTGTAGGATGGGCTGCATTTTCTGTGTGACGGAAGACTGAATGAGACTGAATGAGATGCCAGCATATCTAGTGGTAAATAGACCCAGTTTAGAGCTGCAGAGAGTAGAGTGCACTGCCATTTAAAGGGCCTGCTTGCTAGTTTGCAGGGTGTGTTAAGGGACAGCGGATGGGACTGTAAAACTGCTCATTTTAATTAGGAGGCTTTGAACACAGCAGCCGGTCTGGACCCCAAAACAAATGGGATGCGCTGAGTAAACTACATCAAAACAAGTCTGTCTTTTTTTCCCCTTCTCCTCTCTTGTGATTTTTTCCAAAATGGCTGCACGGTTCCCTGCAGCACAGAGTCCACTGTTAAAGCGTCTAAACATTCTTTTGGATTTTGCACGGACCCAAAATGGTAGCTGTACATCTAAGTGCTGTTGGGGATTTTTCTCTTTTTTTCATCTTTGGACAGCTGAGTTCTTTCAAATTAAATTATTGGTTCCATTCTCTGTGTACCATGAACTAGCCTGCTGACAGAGTTTATTGGCATTTATGAGTTGAAAGCAGAGGCGGGTTTTATTCAGTATATGAGAAATGTATTTTTTTATTCTTATCTAAAGTTTTTGTTGCCAAAGTTCGAAACTTGTTTTATGAAAAGCGTTAATATTTATTTATATATACGTACAGTATGTGTGTATGTTAATAATATGCATATAGCCAAAGTTTAAATAAACAATATTTAATATGTAACCAGAATTATAACCATAATACTGATGTATGTTGATCACCATCAAATTGATTCATGTTAACATATTTGTATTCTCCCTATGTCACTTCTTCTGTTGCAGAGCATGATAAACATCGTCTATGCAAAAGCACGGAGTACATGAATTTGCATTTCAAAGTCAAATGGTTCCATAATGAATATGTCCGAGATCTCCCAGCACTCAAGGGGATTCCTCCGGAGTATTCTCTGTAGGTATCCACTCTCACCCCGTCACACATCACGTCTGTCTTGACTGACTTTACCTTCTACTCAACTTCTCCACTCACTTCCTTTCAAACCCTCACTTCCAGATTTATACTGTAGATTTATTTTGGATGACTCATGTGGGGATTGTTTACTTGCTTCCTTCTATTTGTTGCTGTTTACCTCTCCCTCCCTCCCTTTCTCCCTTTCTCTCTGTCTCTTCCTCTCGCTTTCTCTGTCGCTTTCTGTCTCTGTCCCTGTCCCTGTCTCTCTCTCTCTCTCTCTCTCTCTCTCTCTCTCTCTCTCTCTCTCTCTCTCTCTCTCTCTCTCTACCTCCCTTCCCATGCGCTGTCACTGCGCTTATATTGTGCAGTCCAAGTGAATACTTGACCTAGAACTTGCTTAGTGTGCCACAAGGGTAATCCGCTCTTGCATTACAAGTCTAGTATTTGTAATACATGTGTGGAAACACATTGCCCTTCCATAAGAGTGCGTGGCTGCCCGGTGAAATAGCATCCAATCCATTAGACTGAATGATGAGGGCGTGTGGGAGAGGATGACAGCCAGGACAGTGTGGCGAGCGATGTGCCCGGCCTGTCAGTCAAGCAACACCTGGAGAGGAATTGACTTTCCTTAGAGGCAGTGATTGGAGCTGGGCGCTTCTCCCACTCCGCCTGCTCGATATTATTATTATCGTTATTATTATTATTAATAATCTATGTGGCAGGTGTCTGCATGCTGTCTGACTGGAAGTGGCTGGGATCCCCTGCACCATACTGGAGAGCAGTAGCATAATGATGCAGTTTAGCTTACGGCACAATTAGGAAGCCATGTGCTCCTGCCATTTCATTCAAGACTCCGGTCTAAGTGGAAATGTCTGTCTGTCTGTCTCTCTGTCTGACCATCCCTCCTTCCCTCTCTCTCTCTCTCTCTCTCTCTCTCTCTATCGTGTGTGTGTGCGTGTGTTTATACTCATGGCCACAGAGCGAGTGTGAAGTACTTCTCGTGTAAAATGCTCAGTGTCTCTTTACTGCACCCTCTGCAGTGCTCTCTGCCTGGCAGTGCATTAGTAGCCTCCACTCCTGTCCACAGTTCAACAGGCAGCTGAGCACAGCACAGTACTGGGCCTGGCTCTCTCTCTCTGGCTCTCTTTGGCGCTGTTCTCAGACCTGCTCTTCACTGTCTGCTCCTCCACTACACTACACAGCACAGCTCAGCTCCCGTAGCCCAGCCCTCCTCATACACTATCCACCCTACTGTAGGAGGCCTGCTATTCTCTCGGCTATATATTCTATTATTTCCACACTAAAACTTACTTAGCTCCAGACAGCCGTTGACCTTCACCTCTTTGCTCTGGTAGTCATTCTCGTACCTGTGTGTGTGTGTGTGTGTGTGTGGAGCGCTCCCTTATTCCTTAATGCATGCACGTAGCTTTGCTCCCCTGCCCTTTCGTTCTCCCCTACGTGATGACTGTCTCCAAATCAACATGCTTTACTGCCTAGATATTCATTCAGTCTGCATTGATTTGCATTAATGCCTTTTAAATGTTGTAAATCTCTCCTTGGATTCATAATAGATCATGACAAGCATGGCCCTCCACCGTGCAGGATGTTGCCTCCCAATATTAAAGAATGCTCTGCTTATTGAGCTCAGTCTGATGCTGAAGAAGAACACTCCCACACAGATTTATGAGCCGCAGGAGAGAGAGTGCTGGAAGTTACTTTGTGAAAAACGCGTCTTCAAGTGTTCAGTGGCTTGAGCACCTGCTTTGCAGTTTGTCAGCCATCTTCCCCTATCAGTCCTGTTGCTTTGCTGTTCACTCACAGATGCTATCAGCAGCCATACGGTCTGCATCTCCTTATCTCCCCAGCATACACACGCCTTCATGCCTTCCCTGCTCACTGCTCCAGCCATATATGTATGTCAGTGTCCTGTGATTACCTCAGCCCACATACTGATTGGCTCCATTCAAGTGCCATGTCCACGTCTTTGGAAACTAATTGAGTTGAGACATTGGCACAGACATTCTTTTTTTGTTGTTGTTGTGGTTGCCGCCTCTCTAATGAGGTCCGGGTCTGCACAGCATCTCATTATAAAACTGCACCAAAACAGCTTAGTCGAGAAAAAGACAAAGTGAGGCGCTGCAACAGCAGCAGCAGCAGGCCTGCCGGATGTCCTCTCTGCCGGCTGTTCCATCCCTCAGCGCACCGTTAATTGCTCTAATGGGGGTCGGAGCCCACGCTTCTCCCGGGGAACGGTCTCTGTGAGGGATTTTTGCGACAAGATCCTGAACGGTCACCGACGCCTGATGTGCGATGCTCTCTTTCTTGTCAGGTGGTTTGAGCCTTTTGTTATTCAATGGCTGGATGAGAATGAGGACGTGGCCATGGACTTCCTTAATGGGGCTCTGGAGAGGGATAAGAAAGACGGGGTAAGTGTAGTACAAGAGACGCTCACATCCCAGCACAGCTTAGACACTCACCTGAAACATTCACCTGGATTCTCTTCTCATCCTCTGTAAGCTCTGGCCAGATAGATCATGTGAGGAGTTTAATAAGCAGTTTAGTTAAGTGGAGTCTGGACTTGATTAACCCATTCAAATAATATCTCAGAGCACTGAGATTCAACATATAGTATGGTACTCAGAGATTCAGAGTTGGAACAACAAAATAGCTGCTTGGATTCATTGAGTCCAGAACAGGTGTTATTTAATCTTAATAGTGTATTCCAATTTATTAGTATATGAGCACATTTGCACAGGAGTTAAAAAATACAATTACACAGGAGTGATGAGCAGTGGGCTTCATTATAATTATGAGAATGCATACGTCCAATTAACGATAGCAGAACACAAACAAGAAAGAGAGAGAGAGAGAAAGAGAATGGTATTGCCTTTGTATACAGCAACTACGCTGTTGCTGTAACACACATTGTTTCTGCTCTACCCCACTAGTAATCTTTCTCCTGTCATCCCCCCTCCAGTTCCAGGTGACGTCGGAGCACGCCCTCTTCTCCTGCTCGGTGGTGGACGTGTTCGCGCAGCTCAATCAGAGCTTTGAGATCATCAAGAAGCTGGAGTGCCCCAACCCACACGCTCTAGCCCACTTCATGCGCCGCTTTGCAAAGGTGATGGGGGAGAAGAGCCCTGGGCTTCATGCATGCTGCCTGCCTGCCTGCCTGCTCGCAATCCTTGTGGTGTAAAATGTGGATGCAGTCTTAACATTTTATTCATTTGCAGAATTTCAAGTTTTTTTGTTTTTTTTGTGAAAGAATTTTTAAAAGTAAATATAGATATAAATTAAAATGATTTTTAATTAAAAATACATAAACTTTGATAATGAATATTTCATTTAATAATGAAAGCTTTGACAGATTATATTTATATTACATTTGACACTGGCAATAAATTAAAATATAAAAGGTTTTTTTATATTTATTTAAACATATAATTTATGTATTTAATGCTCAAATACTTTGTATTCCTGGAGTGTCTCCCTCTTACTATTTAATTATTTTTGTGGTTGTACAGAGGATAGTCTTGTTAGTAGTCAGTGTGCCACATAAAAACTACTATTGTTTTTTATGCTCACATCTAGGCATTTGAAAGGCTATGGCAAATGTTATGTCTCCAGCTGTCAATCACATTTCCCAGTTGATTTCTTGTCTGTCTCTCCTTTGTAGACTATCAACAAAGTTCTTTTGCAATATGCTGCAATCATATCCAAGGATTTCCCCTTGTATTTGAGCAAAGAGAAACTGGTAAGCATCTGCTACTCTTTTATCTATGAGGTCCTTTGCCTTTTTTTTTTTGCACATCACACATTAGTCCTGTTGTCTTTGGTGGGGCAATCCTACTCCCTTGTTTCCATGGAGACGGCAGCGAGCGAGGCTTAGTGAGGCTTGCTGAGGTTTGGGGTGAAGTGTGACTGGCCCATTAGGTACACTTGCAGCTCGGCTCGGCTTGGCTCTGCTCTGTGGCCAGCAGGCCTGCCTGAACTGCCTGTGTTCAAACACACCCACTAGCGTCCGCACAAGACAACGCTTGGCCCCAGTAATATTGCTTTAGTGCTCTGCTCAATCATTTGCCTTCCTCCTCCTCCTCCTCCTCCTCCTCCTCCTCCTCCTCTTCCCCTTCCTCATCTTCCTCCTCCTCCTCCTCCTCCTCTTCCCCTTCTTCCTCTTCCTCCTCCTCCTCCTCCTCCTCTTCCCCTTCCTCCTCTTCCTCCTCCTCCTCCGACTGCTGCTTTCTGGGACAGGAGGGGCAGGACAAAGACCTGACAGGTTGTGCAGCAAATGACATGCAATCTGCTTTCTTTTAACTGTAGAATATAATGCTTTCGCTATCAGTCAGAGGCAGATGACAGATGTTTCTTTTAAAAGTGTGACAGGTCCACAGAGAAAGACAGTGTTGGACAGTAATTAAAGGCCTATCTCTGGCTCTCTCTCTCTCTCTCTCTCTCTCTCTCTCTCTCTCTCTCTCTCTCTCTCTCTCTCTCTCTCTCTCTCCCTCTCTCTTTCACTCTAGTTTTCTTTCCTGTGCTATATGCTCTCAAATCAGAATGCCGTGCCCCAGCGCTTCTTATACTTCTCCTAATTGGCAGCTTTGCTCATCTTTGAAAAATCTCATGTGATCACCACCTTTAAAGTTGTTCTCCCCCAATAAATCATGTCCGTTAATTAACCACTGTAGGTCGCCTTATGATAACAAGGTATATGTTCTAGTGAGGTTAGTGTCTCGGTTCATTTGACATCTCAGTCACCACACCATTTTCCCTTCTAATGGTGAACAATAAAAGGCATTTAAAATTCACCGTTGCCCAGATTTCCAGCCTCTTAATACGCAACTGAAGTCTTGTGCGGAGATTAATCAGTGAGCTGACATCTGACCTTGGCCAGTCTGGCATAGATCAGCGTGGTAATTGTTTGAAGTACTCAAACAGATGAGAGCGCTCGTATATCTGTCAGGTGAGGCTCTCGCAGAGGCGTGCTGGAGAGCGCAGGGTCACACATGCTCAAGTCAACACACACAGTGGCAACGCATTGGTATGGAGACACTGTTAGCCCACTAAACATAGTTTATTGGGCTTCCCTTAAAAGGCATTTCATAAAAGAGTCCAACTTTCTGTTTGAAGGACATAGAACATGAAAAAAACTGTAAAGGTAGATGAGGAGGAGAAAAAAAACTTTGACTTTGGTCAATGTGGAAAGCTAGTAATAATATATGAAGATCTCTTCTGCATGAAAATGGATTTCTGAATTTGAATGTCTTATCCCTGACCTATCAAAGGCTGCACAGTGGGTATAGATTCAATGATGGCATGCATGAATAGTCTAATGATATGGATGGAAATCAATTCACACATATGCCTAGCTTGCTAAAAAAAGGGAAACGCTCATTTTCTTCTGTTCCCTCCACAGCCCTGTATCCTGCTCAACAATATCCAGCAACTTCGAGTCCAGCTTGAGAAGATGTTTGAGTCCATGGGAGGAAAGCAGGTATGCCTTGGTCTATAGGGGCTCTGATGCATGCCGGCCCCCCTGGGGTGCTGGCTGCATAGCTGGAGAGATGAATGGGTGCTGTCTTCTCTAACCTTGTTGTGTGTTCACCTCTAACACTCATAATGTGTCCTTGACAGTGTCATGGTAACCCTCTCAGTGACCTGAACTTGCATGGATTGTGTACTTGTCTGTCTGTCTGTCTGTCTGTCTGTCTGTCTGTCCGACTGACTGTCTTGTCTTTCCTTCTAACCAATGAGAAATGAGTGCCTGTGTCCTGTGGTCTTTGTTTCTGTCTCCCATTCTCTCCCTGCTGTAATGCGGCAGGAGGAAGGGGTGGTGGCCTTCTGCAAGGTGTGTGAACGGGCCCTTCCTGCATCGTTACTGTATCGCCACTGAAAGCACGCCACCTCCCCATGCCTCCTGGCCTCCCGTGCCGCCCCCACCCCCCCACACCTCCCCACCTCCGCGGTCCCACTCCCGCTTCCCCATGCCTCAGTTCTCACCCCTGTCAGGAGCATGTGTCACAACTGCTAAAATAACCTGGCATGTGCCAAAGTGCAGCAAAAACAAACCATTGTCAAACGCTCCAAAAGCACGGGGGCCACCAGACTTTTGTCGACATTCCCTGTCTGCAAGCCAAAGCCATTTTCAACAGCATCTCTGAGATTGGGTGGATTTGAAACACCCAATCACACTTTTATTTATAGCTTGTCTTTTTTTGTGCCAGTCTTACACCCCCACCCCCACCCCACACCCATATTTCCACCCCTCCACAGAGCTAATGGCTAATTTAGCAGCGGGTGTCGCCAGCATAGAGACCCAGTGGTGCTCGATCCCTGTTTTGATCATCATTCCTCATTTCCCTTCACCGCAGTCACAGAATGCATCCTGACACGTTTTGCAGCCAGAGTTTGATGAGCTTATCTCGCACTTAGCGCACTTTCCAAGCTCCCGCTCACGCTTCACACTGAGAGTGCCACTGCTGTCATGCACACACACACGCGCGTTACCACTGCCACTCTCCGCAGCCCCAACTGTTTGTCAGCTTTGTCATTTACACCATACCACACAACTCACCGGGGCACGCGCTCGCTAAACAAAGAGGACTCTTTTTGTAGTCGCACATATATTATGAATTCGAAGCATTAATTTGGAACCTTGGGTTGAAAATAGTGATAAATGTGAAGGCACGGTTCAGAGCTTATGGAGAAGGGCTTCTTAATGATGCTAGTCCCAGTTACATCAAAGCGTGCTGCTCAAGCCGAGACTTTCTATAGAGCACAAACTCTCCAGTAAAACACTTAACAGCCATAGCAGGGATGGTGTTCCCAAAGCAATTAGAGAAAAAAAGGCAATTATGAAGGCGTGTTATCTCAAAATTATAAATAACAGATCGCTAACAGTCCAGGAAATTAATTGCAGAACTTAAACTTTGCTCTGATAGTTGAAGTGGAGCGTTGGGCCTCTCTTTATCCACTGTCCTTTATGATCCCATTTAGTCTTAAGGGAGGAAAGAGTTTTATAATTGGGTCCAACACATTTAGCCAAAAAATACACCTTTGGCTTCAGGTATTTTCTTTTCTCATAACCTCTGTCTTAATGTTCGAGACGCGGCAACTTGGCTTATATCATCCTGTGACATGTACCGTGCAATGCTTTGGCTGTCCAACCTGCTATGCAGTGATTGGTCAAAGCAAGTGACCTTTCTCATTTAATTGCTCAGTCCAGTCCCTATTGAAAATCATTGCATTGCCTTTCTGAACAGCTTCCTGATGTTTAATGCTAATAAGACTGACTAAAGCTGACAGTGTTTATTCCTCAATTAAATACCCATGTCCATCTGATTTGATATCATTTGAAACTGTTTTGACTTTACGTCGGGTGTGATTTAGAAAACATACCCTTCAACATTTACATCTGACATGGGCATTATCCCCTTTAAATCAACCCCAGCTCCATCTGTCCTTAATGCAGCATCACACACACCCACAAAGATGCATTTAGAAAGCACCCGGTTGCAAGGGATGGCAAACAAACCAGGTTTATATGGAAAAACAAATGGAAAAAGAATATAGCCAAGAATAAAAACCTATTCAAGACTGTCCTGTGTAACATAGAGAGGGCTTGATACTAGATTAAATATTAAATTCAATTCTATTATATTTTGTACAATGCCAAAATACAATGCAGTACAACAAGCCCCCAAGAGTAACATTGGCAAGGCAAAAGTCCCTACTAGTGGTTATTTAGGAAATTAATTGCAGAACGCCTCTATAGTAAAGCTTACTGTTGCCAATATAGCAAAGCCCCACAACACTGGAGTGGATGAAGTAGAATGTGTTGCACTGTAAAGCCTGGGCAGTCTCTCCTGGATGTGCTGAGAGAGAGAGAGAGAGAGAGAGAGAGAGAGAGAGAGAGAGAGAGAGAGAGAGAGAGAGAGAGAGAGAGAGATAAAGCTCAATTGAATTGAAATTTAATTGAATTGAGAGAGAGAGAGACAGAGAGAGAGAGAGAGAGAAAGAAAGAGAAAGAGAGAGAGAGATGCTCTAGCTGCCAGCTTCCCACATCTCCACAGTTCCTCCTGTCTGAATTCCCCACATGAGCATCGCTCCCCCCCCCCCCCCTTCCCAACCCCATTTGAACCGTGGGGAAGCTACATCAAGCCGGAGCGCCGGTAGAGGTCTCAGAGGATGAGAGCCAATTCCAGTGTGAGGACACTGAGTCCAACAGGCCAGCTGACCTCTGATAGACATAGAAGATCGTTGTCTTCCTCACCATGAATTATGTATCAGAGAGATGAAAATTTAATCAGACGTTAGCTTTTGCTTCTCTTGAGTGACCATTGCCCTATCTATCAATGGACCATCTGAATTCCACCAGATAAAATAGTGTAATTAGACAGAGTTTCTTTTTTTGACTTTTTCAAATTGCTGTTCAACATTATCCATAGCATCTGTTTTTGCAGGTCCATCCCTTTGACAAACACAAATGAATCCCTTTTATACTGTCAGTGCATGTAGTGCTTGAAAAAAATCTATTTTGTAGCATATAGCTCCTGCAAATCTACTGTTTGCTTCTGCATCTTTACTGTGACTAGATGCATTTCCTATGGATTTTCAGATTTTATCCCTACTGAGCCACCTGACACACTCACCTTGAGAGAAGCTCGCTGAAAATGCACGGCAGACGATGATGATCCCGTCACATTACACTCAAACTCATTAAAGAATGCTGCACCGCCGTTCCGTTCGATTCTGTTCCCTTGCCTCTATACAGCAGTGCAGTGATTGGACTTCTTTAATCAACACTTCATGCTCACTGCAATATTTCAGACCTGCAGTGGCTGGCCAGGAGATTACATGTATGAAAGCACGTCTTAGGCTCTGATGAGCACCCAGGGGCCCCTGGCATGGTGGGAGCGCTTGGTGGGAGGAAGAATAATAAGGGCAGGAAAGGCTCAGAAGAATGAAACACTAACAAAAGTTTTTGTTTTCCCTCACACTCAGACTTCTGTAGTCCTAGTTATATTACATTGCACAGGTTTGTCATTGTCAGGTTTGTTGACATTAGATAAAGGTTAGGTCACTTCCCCAACCTTAAGCGAAAAACAAAGTGAGATTTCAGCACAATGCCCTCACAGATCTTACCCCACTCATTAACCAACCTGGAGTACTACACACACGGTGCACTACACCAGTAGTTCTCAAACTTTTTTCTGTCATTCTCCACTTTGGAAGGCAGAGAATTTTCATGTCCCACCTGAAAGGCTCAATTTGCGCACAATACGATGTATCTCCGTATACTTTGCAAGTACAAGGGTTTTTGTCAATGTTAGAATTTTTCATGATACTAATTCAAAGCCAAATTTCTCTCAAACCCCTCATCACAGCAACTAGAAAATAACCATTGGAAAGCTCAATTTACTGTCATATGTGCATATCTTGACAAATAGCTGTGAATTCGGGGGGCATGGTGCGAGTGTTGGTCGATCGCAAAGAGATGTCTAGTGCCCCACCTGTCATGTGTCTGCTCCCCAGAGTTTGAGAAACACTGGACTACACACATTTGAAAATGCATTCAGGCTGGCCATACATGATGGAAGCATTGTTCACCACCAGTCTTCACTAAACTTCCATCCCCCAAAACAATGCGTGAGGCAAAGAGGCGCTAGAGGGGACTTGTGCAGGATGCTCTTCTACTCATCTTTATCTTAGACTAGACGCATTTTCAGAAAAAGTCCCTCTTTAAGGGTTCTAGAAGCATTTTTTAGTAAAAGTTGCGTACAGGTCTACTTAACCTAATTAAGGTGTGCTGAATCCAACTAGCCCTGTACGCAAGCCGAATTTTGAGTTTTTGACCATCTAATTTGCAAAAACAAAATGGCTGCCGAATTTAGCGATTTCTAGCACTGTGTTTTAGCAAGCACTGCTATTTCATAAAAATAAATACACATTTATGACATATTTGTTTTTTACTATGTTCCTTAAGCATTCAGAAGTACAAGATTTGTAATTTGGAAGATTGGTAATTTGCAAAAACAAAATGGCTGCCGAATTTAGCGATTTTCGCAATAGCATTTTGGCAAGCAATGCTTTTCCATAGAAATAAACACATATGGTTCACATGTTAGCTTATTAAAAATAGTTTCTGAGCAAAACATCAATCATACAGGGCAGGAAAAGTATTTAATTATGTAGAAATTGTACTTTTAAGCTGTAATATGCTAATAAACCACCGTTAAATATGCCGAATTTAGCGATTTTCGCAATAGCATTTTGGCAAGCACTGCTTTTCCATAGAAATAAACACATATGGTTCACATGTTAGCTTATTAAAAATAGTTTCTGAGCAAAACATCAATCATACAGGGCAGGAAAAGTATTTAATTATGTAGAAATTGCACTTTTAAGCTGTAATATGCTAATAAACCACCGTTAAATATTAAAAAATTAAAAAAAAACCTGCTATGACAAGAAGTCAAATTTGAAACACTTTTGTTAAGTGTTTAAAGGATTACAAATTACAATACTTATTATTCAAATTGCTTATATATATTAGAGAGAGAGAGAGAGAGAGAGAGAGAGAGAGAAATACACATATACGTGTGTGTGTGTGTGTGTGTGTGTGTTTTAGAGTTTTTAGAGGATAGTGTTCATGCAATGAGTCTGGTCATCATTGTTTTGCTGGCATGCACACATTGATGAGCATTGTAACCCTGATTTCTGGCATTTGTAGTGTCAACTCCTGCATTGGTTCTGACATGCACAGGCTATCAACTCAAGGCAACTGTCCAATATGGGACTCAATGCCATCAATATTGGCTGTAATCCTGACTCAAGTCTCCATCCCATTTCAGAGGGTGCTGGAAGCTCTGGTGTGGGCCATATCGTTATTTGATAGTACACTCTCACCAAATGGAAACAGAGCGCATCGCTTGTTGGGGGCATGGCCTCTGGTTTCCTCATCTTGGAGAACAGCAAATGTCGGGCTGCACCAACAGAGTCTGTTCTTTGAACATTGTAAATTCTGCAGACAAATGTTTCTGAAGATTTAATGTTTTTTCTATGAGTTCACCAATGTCCAAATTCTTCAGCAATGCATGGTGGTCTTTGAAGATCCTCCATGATTACCACTTGGTGTGATTAGCAATGTAAGAGGTGATGTCACACCCAGTTAATGCATTAAATGCTAGCAAGGATCCTGCTGAGAATTCTGGTAGTTTGTTGAAAACATCAATGGGTATATACCGTCGGTTCTTAGATGTGCCTGACATTATCGAGAGGTGCTTACACTGCATACGCTGAAAGTGGGATACCAGAAACAGGAGAACATCATTGTCCCTGGAAGAAACAACAACTGTCTTAAACTGACAGTGGATGGCATGCAGCACCAATCTTGTGTCTGCTTCTTCATGTGTGGATTTCAGAGCTACCAAATCAGTGGTACTCCTTGATGACCTGACCTCACATTCCTCTCTGAAACCCCCTGCAACTACAATTTCTTTATCCTCAGGTGCCTGCAAACACAGTTCCTCTTGCCCATAGAAAGTGATTAATTTCCAGCGATTTTACAGCTTTAATAGCTCTTCATGTGAACGTACAGTTACTGCACCATGTTCTGGTTGTACCCTCGATTGTTTCTGGCATTAGATCCAGGTCGCAAAAAAAAGAGAGAACAGATCTTCACATAGTGTTCCTGGATCTCGCAAACGCCTTTGGACCAGACCCTCACAACCTCCTGTGGAACGCCTTTGACTACTTCAGAGTCCCAACAGCTCTCACAACCCTTGTTAAGGCCTACCTCCAGGACGTCCAACTCCAGAGTACACGGCAGCTTGGCAACACCTGAAAGTGGGAATTATGGCCAGCTGCACCATCCCTCCGCTGACCTTCACCCTGGCCATGGAGGTCATCATTCGGGCCTCTAGATGGACAGTAGGCGGACAGCTAATAAAACCTGGGCTGAGGCTGAGGCTGCCACCGGTCAGAGCCTACATGGATTACCTAACAACTCTCACCACGACCAAGGTTTGTAATGTACGGCTTTTAAAAAGCTCCTGGAAAACATTGAGCGGGCTTGCATGAAGATCAAGTCAAGCAAGTGCAAAAGCATCTTTACCATCAAAAGAAGCTGACAGACTACATTGGTGAGGAACCCATCCCAGCTGTCTCGGATAAGCCCGTGAAAAGGCTAGGTCATTGGTGTGATGCCTCCCTGAAGGATAAAGAGCACATAGCGCAGCTCAGAAAAGAAGTAGCCCACGGCCTGGAGAACATCGACAGAACCTTGCTTCCTGGCAAGCTGTAGCTTTGGTGCATGCAGTATGGACTACTTCCACGTCTCCTATTGCCACTAACCTTCTATGAAGTGCCGCTGACAAAGTTGGATAAGCCGGAGAGGTTGGTCAGCTCATATGTAAGGAAGTGGCTTGGCCTTCCTAGGTGCCGTAGGAGTATTGGACTTTACGGCAAAGGGATTTTACAACTGCCCATTTCCAGTCTGACAGAGTACAAGTGTGCCAAAGTCAGACTGGAGATGATGCTACTGGAGTCGAGTGATCCAGTTGTAGCCCAAACTGCCCCCATCCTGGCCACTGGGAGGAAGTGGACCCCATCGGCTGCAACTGAGCACTCAAGCATACGCAAGGTCATTATGGGCTGAGTGCAGAAAGGGAGGAGTGGCCTTGGACTAGGGGCCAGCATACCAGTGTGGAGCAAGGCCTCTCCATTCCAGAGACGCAAGCTGGTGGTCCAAGAGGTACATCAGGCAGAGGAAGCTGGAAGATGCACCAAAGCTGTGGAACAGGCAAAGCAGGGGCAGTAGATGGCATGGGAAGGAGTGGAGAAGAGGAAGATCTCCTGGAAAGAGCTGTGGGAGATGGAGGCATTCAGGGCAAGCTTTACCATTAGAGCGACTTCTGTCCTGTCTTCGCCTGCAAACCTAAGCCAGTGGTATGCTGAAGACCCCACGTGCCCTCTTTGCCCAAGTCCAGCAATGAAGCACATCTTGATTGGATGCAAAGCTAGCCTCACCAAAGGCTGTTACTACTGGCAGCACAACCAGGTGTCAAGGTGTCTGGCAGCAGTGTTGGAAACTCTGCGGACATCTGTGAATGCCCTTCCTCCCCCTTCAGGCCAGTGGCAGCTAACAACATTCGTCCAGGAGGGCGAGGGCTAAGCCAATCGCATCACCATAACATCAGACAATGGTCAGCTGGGCACAGAACAGGACTTTAAGCTGCTGGCAGACTTGGATAAGAAACCATTTCCACCGGAAATCACAGCCACTAACCTGCGACCGGACCTTGTTCTGTGGTAAGCTGCTACCAAGCTCGTCTACATCATCAAGCTCACCGTGCCCTGGGAGAGCGCAGTGGAGAAGGCATATGAGGGGAAAAGGCTGAGGTATGCTGAACTGGCAAATGCTACCAGGCTACTCAGGGAAATGAGAGTGCGAGGGAAGGCCCATCGGCAGGCAGTCAAAGACCTCTCCACGGCAGCTGAAAAGGGAAGCCAGTGGCTGTGATTAAAGAGAAAAGACTCTGTCTGGGCCTTCAAGTGATGTGACTGAATGTTGGGATTCACTACTGAACCCTCTGGAGGTGTCATCAGCGAAACTTTCAGGAAGGAGGGCGCCCACTTGACAACCCAAAGGGTTGACCATCCCACGGAGTCTCAGCGGTGCCTCAAGTTTAAATCAAGGGATAACAACATCAAGGCCTATACAACAGATCCGAGACCGGTCTGTATATTTACGAAACGAAAGTTATAGAAAACGTTTTTCGATGACCGTTAGCATTATTAGCAAAATGCTAGCATTTTAAAAAGCTACCATCTTTGATCTATTGCTCAAGGAAATTTATAAGAAACTGTTATGTAAATCATGTCCATTTATCTATTTTTAATACAGTGCGGAAAATCTGAAATTTTGTTAGCGATATACAGTAACTGCAATAGGCTATGCCTGGTAAATCAGTAATTGAAAAACAAACAAACACACAAACAAACAAAAAAACAAGTAGGCTTACTATTAATGATATCATCTTAATACAGAGTACCCCTAAAACATTTTAATCACTTCTCTTGAGTGTATAAACATAAGTTCTAACATCTTAATAGAAAATATTAAATAACGATTAGCATAATTAGCATAATGCTAGCTTTTTGGATTTTATTTTGTAAATATCATCTTGTACCTTTGATCTAATGCTTAAGGAACATAATAAGAAACAAATATGTCATACATGTGTATTTATTTTAATGAAATAGCAGTGCTTGCTAAAACACAGTGCTAGAAATCGCTAAATTCGGCAGCCATTTTGTTTTTGCAAATTAGATGGTCAAAAACTCAAAATTCAGCTTGCGTACAGGGCTAGTTGGATTCAGCACACCTTAATTAAGTTAAGTAGACCTGTACGCAACTTTTACTAAAAAATGCTTCTAGGATGCACATTTATCAAAAATGCCTCTAG
>JAODXP020000011.1:9388616-9391116 GCA_027497455.2 Sardinella longiceps
TCTCTCCTCTCCAGAGCCTCCTATGCCTTTACTTGGCCTCCTCACACTCAGATTAAGATGAACATATTGTTGCCTCTCATATCAGCTCTCTCTCTGTGTGTGTGTGTGTGTGTGTGTGTGTGTGTGTGTGTGTGTGTTTCTTGGAGGCCATTTCTCACTCTTTCTGTCTCTCACAGTTGGATGCTGAAGCCAGTGAGCTGTTGAAGGAGCTACAGAACAAGCTGAACACCACACTGGACCAGCTGAGTGGTGTGTTTGGGTCCAGGTAAGCTCACTTTGGACCAGCTGAGCGGTGTGTTTGGGTCCAGGTAAGCTCACTTTGGACCAGCTGAGTGGTGTGTTTGGGTCCAGGTAAGCTCACACTGGACCAGCTGAGTGGTGTGTTTGGGTCCAGGTAAGGTCACACTGGACCAGCTGAGTGGTGTGTTTGGGTCCAGGTAAGGTCACACTGGACCAGGGAGTTGTTTTCCAAAATCATAGCTTTGTTGGTTGCAATGCAATTTCCCATTGCCAACTAGCTAACTAGGTTAGCATCTAAGCCTTTGGGAAACGGACAGCAGCTGAGCAGAGCTGGGCTGGGTTGGGCTGGCTCGGGCTGGCTCTAGTGTTTTACACTGGACCGGATCCATGTCCGCCAGCCACACTGCTGGTGTCCTCCACACACTCTGTTTACTCGCTGAAGCATAAATTAAAGAGACATAAAGCACTTCTGAAGGCTCAATATGGCTAAATAAATCTCAGTAAACAATGAGTTTTAACTTGATATATGTGTCCATAAAAATGAAGCTGACACTTACCTTGAGCACACATTATGTGAGATAGTGAAGAGTTTTCTGGTAAGATGATAATCCAGAAGCACAACATAAAACCAGCTGTATCAGAACACACACACACACACACACACACACACACACACACACACACACACACACACACACACACACACACACACACACACACACACGCACATACACAGGTGCACATCTAAACCCCTGTTTCTCTAAATGGTGTGTTCTTTGTGTGTGTGTAACACAGTTTCAAGCCAGTCATAGAGGATTGTGTGAAGCAGATGAATCAGGAGCTGCTGCAAATCAAAGGCAACGCGGGCAACAAGAGTAACGCTGCTATGGATGCTGAGACTGTTCTGAGACCTCTGATGGACCTGCTGGACAAGAAGTATGTTTGACCCTTACACACACACACACACACACACACACACACACACACACACACACACACACACACACTTGCACACGTGTCTACATACTACATACACCCACTGACATACATGGGGACAGATGTACATTTACAGGCAACAACACACAATTATAATTATGATGTGATGCATTGTAAAAACGGAAGCAAACTATCCTGGAAATAGGAACACATGCAGCATTAGAGATTAGTAGACATATTTTTGTTCTCATTTGCGCTGGTAAACTGCGCTGATGAAAATAATAATACTATGCCTAGGAACTAAATGTTATGCAAGATTACATCACTCTTGAAGTCACTGTAAAAAAAAAAAAAAAAAGCATGCCATTGTTAGCACTCTTCCTCTGTGGCCTTATCAGTGTACCATTAAAGCCATCAGAGACTGATTCCCCAGTCTGGTAATCATATGCAGGGCTAAATCCTCTTTTGTGTACAGTATGTCACCCAACTAAACTGCTCCCCCCCCACCATCCCCGCGGCTCTTAAGCCATCCTGTAGCAGCAGCATAAGAGATTAAAGAGCTGCATCTGCACCATGGATCAGAGGTTACTGAGTGCTGCTGAGCTCAAGTCTGTTTGGGAATATTCCTGCCGGATGTCTCTGCGACTCTGTGCTGTCAGGGACAATCATGCAGGCTTCTTCGGGCGATGTTGACAAAGTGGCAACTGCACTGCTGTTGTTGTTTTTTTTGTTTTGTTTTTTTACAGCTTGATGCTGTTTGCCAAGATCTGCGAGAAGACGGTGCTGAAGCGTGTGCTGAAGGAGCTTTGGAAAATTGTTCTGAACACCATCGAGAGGCAGATCGTCTTGCCTCCGCTTACGGACCAGAGTGTGAGCCATCCCCACCCCTCTCTGTCTCTGAGATTCACGCACTGTCAGGGCCACCATTCACATTCACCATCAAGTGTCACCCCCACGATTCTCCTTTTCTCTGATTCATTGCTGCAATTTATGTAAATGCTTCACCCAAGCCTTAGCCTTTCAAGTCAGCATCAATAGCCCACAGAAGTAAACAGTGTGTTAGGATGCGTTGCGGTGCAACACCTGGGGAAAAAGTCTCTCCGTACGTGCGGGAGAGACATGGCGCTGACAGGCCTGGCAAGGAGGCCCTGCAGGCGCCGGCGGCTTTAGCATCTTGAGTAAAGTCTGTGCTTTTATCAGCCGCTCCCAGATGGAGCCGCCTCACTTTGTTCACTGCATTAAACACTGACAGCGCTCTGCTCACCTGCATTAAGAATATTCTAGTCGGGCTTATGCTCATTGAATGCCAATAAGGCTGAAAAAC
>JAODXP020000011.1:9393616-9470050 GCA_027497455.2 Sardinella longiceps
GATGAATGCAACACTTTCAGTCACGAATGAGAAAGCAGAAAGGAAACCTGTGTGTGTGTGTGTGTGTGTGTGTGTGTGTGTGTGTGTGTGTGTGTGTGTCTGTGTCTGTGTGTTTGTGCGTGCCTGTGTGTGTGTGTGTGTGTGTGTGTGTGTGTGTGTGTGTGTGTGTGTGTGTGTGTGTGTGTGTGTGAGGAATGAAGAGGCGGAACGACACTGACTGACAGCCTGAAATGGTTGAACTTGTGTTTGTGTAAAGTAAATGGTCTGTGTGCAGTAGATAAACAAAGAAGTGAATTCTCCTTAGAGCAGTAACTTTTCCTCTCCATACGTACTAGAAATGCTAGATCAAATTGGCTTTCTGTCGCACAGCTGATATCACTTTGTGATAAGGAGCTCTGTGAGGAGTTTGCCACTGTTGCCAGTGGGTTTAGACACTAATTACGGAATGTGGCGTAATTGCTTTTCCAAAAGGGGAATTTATCAAGCTGCTTTGGTCAGTGGGGCGTGAGAGGCTTGTGTATGTGTACATGCGTTGAGACGCCCAGGCAGGCTGCAGACTTATTAGTGAACTCAGTGACTGTGCTGGGACTTTAATAAAGAGTAATGGCCACTGCTGGACCTTCCCAATCTTTGGGCCGTCAGGGCGCATTCTGCCGGAGTTAACACCTAATCAATACACTTCGACAAAGCATTAAAACCGTTGTATGGGAACTGATCTTTAAAAAAGTGACCTTTAATGTGAAAGAAATCGATGGACAGCTTCTTCCGTATCAACCCTCACCTCACAAGCAGGCAGGAACACACACAAACATACACACACACACACACACACACCACAAACCAATCTGCAGATGCATGGTGCGGAAACCAAATCTCATCTTTGTCCACACTTCCGGCTATTGATTGAAACCAAGCCCCCTGACTCTGTCCAAGGAGCCAACACATCTTGTATACCTCCCAATCCGCTGATCAAAGGATTACTTCCAACATCAGTTTCATCATGTGCTACGGCGCAGTTCCTGTTTGAGCTTAGCTAGTTCAGACCCCTCAACCAAATTGCTCTGGATATGTTCCACCTCTTAAGAAAAAAAAAGACAGAAAGAAAAAAAACCCTGGATGGTGGATTCCTGCATTACTGCAGATAGTTGAGAGTCCAGAGGAAGATTAGGCCAAGTGTGCTTCATGACATCATGAAGGATTAGAGCCATTGCCGTAGATCAGGCTTTCCCTCCAACAGCTGTGTGACCTCTTTCCATTATGGCCGTGAGCTGACATATTTTTATGGGCTTACGTAATGTCTCCAAATGACCAAGAGCTCAAGCTCTTAAGTCTGCTTTAAGCAAAAATAAAGCACAGGCACATGCAGTGGGCATCAAAGCTGCTCTGCTGTGTTTAATGTATAGGGAGCCGAAGTCACGCCCTCTTCCGCGTTAGCCTAGGGACCTATCGAGCCCACTAAAATGAATGAACAGATACATATAACTTCTGGTCCGCTTTGGTATGAGCAGTGGGTTTCACATATAATGTTTATAATGTTTAAACCTACATTTTGAGCTTCACAAACGTAAAAAATAAATTCATTGTAGACGAACGTCAAAAGTTCCATTGCATAAAACAACAAACATAGTCTTGATTGGCATGAATGGTTATCATTTAAATTCACATGCAACATATGTGTGACTCAGGTTATAAATCAAAGTGGACCAGAAAGTCACGTTTATCTGTCCATTCACTCTCCGGCCAAAAGGTCCCTATGCTAAACCGGAAGTTAGCGTGACTTCGGTTCCCTATACAGTAGAGCAGCTCTGACTGGACCAGGCTGCTTCTTGGGCTCCTCTCCCCTCTGCTGGAGGCCTCTGTAGTCAGCTGTGGTCAGGTGCATTCAGGGCCGGTTCTAGGCATGGACAAACGAGGCAGTCGCCTAGGGCACCAAATATCAGAGGGGCATCACAATACATTTCTTACTTTTTTTCTTCAGTTTCTCTCTTGTATTTTTGGAAAGGGGGGGGGGACTCAAATCTGGCCTAGGGCACCAAAAAGGCTAGAACCGGCCCTGGGTGCACTTCTGTGGACTCAGCACATGACTGACAGCGCTTATGATGAAGCCTCTTATTTTACACAAGACTGGGTGGCCTGATGACTTGAAGACTGAATGTCTCCACTGAGATTACATGTAGTAAGGCGCTGTACTGTATATTCCACTGATATGAATGCTGTGAAGCATATGGTCATTATAGTTATGGCCATTTAGACTAAAGTGGCCATAAATTGTTAATTATTATGCATTATGATTGATGCCATGTCATAAAAACATTTGCATTTTTTAAAATATGTTTTCCTGAAATCTGTGTGTGTGTGTGTGTGTGTGTGTGTGTGTGTGTGTGTGTGTGTGCGCTTTCCTTTTAGGAACATGTGATCCGTGATGAGGCTCGTAGCCTGACACCCCGCCAGTGTGCAGCCATGGATTTAGTGCTTCCTACCATCAAGGTATTATTTTCCCTCTCTCTCTCTCTCTCTCGCTCTCTCTCTCTCTCTCTCTCTCTCTCTCTCTCCCTCTTCTTCTCCCTCCCCCTAACTCTCTCTTTCTCTCCTCTCCATCTGTCCTTCTCAAGTCTCTTATCCCTCTCTTTCCATTCCCAGCTCACCCTTCACCCAGTGCTCCTAACTAGAGCAGTAGTGCAGTGTTTCTGCTGTAATGGCTGTCATGTCTGTGCTTAAAGCCCATTCTCTAGTGTCTGTCTGCCATTCAGCTCTCATTCCCCCCTCTGCTCTCCTGCCTAATGTTTCTCTCTCCACATGAATCTATTTCAGTCTTCTTTACCGTGTGCGTGGGCCCACACTCCATTCGATAACTCACCTGCGCTGTATTTCCGTGAGGCTCATATAATGTGGGCTGTTGATTTTTATTTATTTCTTTATTTCTTTATTTGAATCAGGTTAGATGCACACTCCCACGCGTTGCTCCGCTTCCCAGCTGCATAGTGTATATTTTATTGGTTTGGGTGGTTTGAGAGCCTGACCTCGATGGGAATGAGAGAGGCAAGAGTCTCTATGGTAGTAAGATGCTGCGGTTATTGCTCTCCTCAGGCAGGTGTGCACATACATGTAATTATGGGGGAGATTATTTTGAAGGTTTCACCGAGGCAGGCAGGAGGCAGACAGGCAGGAGTTGGCTCAGGCCGTGTCCTGTGTGAGCAGCACAGCCCCACCAAAGCCTCCGAGACTTTAATTGATTCTGGCGGCGTCTCCAAGGAGACCACCTCCCTCTTTAGATCAATCACAGTGGAGATTTTTCTCTTCATCAGTATTCTGGGCAGGAGCCCCAATTAAAGAAGTTACCAAAAAGCCTTGAGGAGAATTTTTGCCAGTCAGAGTTAAAAAGGCTGCGTGCAGTTTTTTAGTTCAACATTTTCCGCCTGCAGTGGAGAGAGGAGAAAAGAAAGGATGTCACCAGCTGCATAGTGTCCAATGTGAGGCTAGAGAAAGGATGTCAAAGACGACAAATGACACGAGACAGTCGGTCGCAAAGCTCCTAGCTCTAGCTGAAGGACTGATGCTTTCAACTTAACTATTTATTTGAGCTTTTCCATTATCTTCTAGCCAATGAGGCTTTAATGGAGCTTGTTGAATTGGTAGCATGAGCTCTCCTGACTCAGTCTCCTACTGTTAGCCTTTGGCTACCTAACTGACCTGAGGCCAATGGAGCTGAGGCCCAGAGCTACTGTGGATCTCTATTATAGAGACGCTTCATATGTCTGTCATTGTCAAGGGCTTCATACTGTAAGCTTCTCTTAACTGGCTGCTGGTGAGAGAAGTGTGAAGTAATCAAGAGCTGCCAGCTCATTAGTGAGCAGGATAAAAGATGCTGTGTTGGATACAGCCTCATTTTGGAAGAGACCAAAGCTGGCTACCGCATTGTGTTGGTACTATAAACTCCCAATTGGCAAGGATTCCACTGAATTACCACTGTTTGTATTATTTTGCTATTATTGTGTTGGTCTGTATTCTGTGCCTAATTCCCCCAAGACC
Organism: Sardinella longiceps; assembly: GCA_027497455.2. Classification (NCBI taxonomy): domain Eukaryota; kingdom Metazoa; phylum Chordata; class Actinopteri; order Clupeiformes; family Clupeidae; genus Sardinella; species Sardinella longiceps. The sequence continues at coordinate 9,397,646 of JAODXP020000011.1, forward strand.
ACACTGCTTTAGATGCCTTAAATTATTGTGTCCTGTTTACTCGGCCATGTTTTACTAAAGAGTATCAAGTGGCAGAACTTCCTGACCAATCGATAACGGCATAGTATAATCCAGAGAGACAGCCTCAAGACAGCTAGTGTCACGGATCCGTCATTGGCTGGGAAAAATCAAGGACCGAAAGCGCTAGCTAAGGTCAGAAAGCAATTATCTCATTTCTGTAATTGCGAGCCTTTGTTTGGGAGGTGTAATTGCTGAGGGGCGGAGTGGAGGGGGCCGGGGGGGCTGGGGGACTGTCTTGAGATTGAGCCGAGCCCTGGCAGAATTCCAATAGGGCCCCCGGCGGGCGCCTGCCTGCCTGCCCTCTCCTTAGCAGCACCGCAGCCTCCAGCGAGACGGGGGGAGAAAGCAGAGGAAGTGACAGCGCGTCAGCCAGGCTTTTTAAAGCAGGAGCCGCATCCGCCTGCTTGACATGAAACTTTAGCCCCCTCATTCTTAATCAGCCGGGATAATCAGCGCACATGGTTGTCACGGCTGCCACGCCGGGCAATTCAGCAGCCCATCAGGCCCCGCAAAAGTCAACATGTCCTAAGCAGTTCATTTAGAGCATGGAGAGATGCATTAACGTCTGCAATATTATTTGCTCAAGGTGATTTAAGAGGTGCTCCATCTATCCTCAAAGTGCGTGTCCAACCGACGCCTTTTTTTTTCTCTCCTCTCAGATTCAAGCAAAACAATTATTTGCACATGTAATTACACTTTTTTTTCCTTTATCCTTTCCCCCTCCAGCAATATTTCCACGCGGGTGGTAACGGTCTCAAGAAGACGTTCCTGGAGAAGAGCCCCGATCTGAAGTCCTTGAAGTACGCTCTCAGCCTTTACACACAACCCACAGATGCCTTGATCAAGAAATATATATGCACCCAGACCTCTCAAGGTAAGCCCATTATATGGCCTCACTTTCTTCTAGCTGCTGGTGGCCCAGATCCCTCCAATCCCCAGTGGAGTGGAGCCTGTGTGTGTGGAGGCTGCTCAGGAAGTAGGGAGTCAGACAGGCAGAATGGTGTTGCAGTCAGTGTTGCAGGGAGGGGGGAGTTAGGGCTTTTATAGTGCCCTTTCTCTACTGTTTAATTACACTTCCCCCTCTCCCTTAACGCCCCTGGCTGGCGTGTTGTAGAGGAGAACAAGGAGGGCTGAGGGAAAATGTGGGACAGTTTTATATGCACTGGCCAATGGCAGAGTGGGGAGTCCTGTGGATGCTGACGTTCCCTCTCACTTTTGTGCATGTGCTGCATTTCTCAAGTGTGGGGTGCAGGGGCATAGCACCAAATTCTGGGCCCTGTGCAAAGTCAGTGGCCATGGGGCCCCCCCCCCCCACCACCTGGTATACAATTCCAGACTGTTCAAGGGCCCTCTCTCCTCTTGGGGCCCTGGTAACTCCCCCCACTACGACGCCCCTGAGTGTGGGGTGCAGGGTTGTTCATCACACAGGACCAGGGTGCTCACCCCAGGGTGGGGGGCAGTGATGGATGTGTGTCCATCACAGGGCTTGTAGGAATGTCAGTCACAGTAGCCTCTAGTCCAGTGCCTTTAATATAAGCCCATTCCACTCCTGGCACTTTTGCTGAGCTATTAGTTCAGAGTTTTGTAGCTATTTTTCATGGCTGGTCATATATTGAAGGTGAGAAATGGACAAGGACTTTTAAAAAAATAAATAAAAAATGCTTGAAACTCTGCCATGCATTCCAAAACTGTTTGTTCTGTGAAGTGAAGACAAACATTTTCCTTAGTACATTTACTGTTTGTCATGTCCTAAACCAATAATTACTGCACATGCCTCATATAACGTATTTTTTTTTTTTTACAGCAGGGAAGAAATTAGTCAAGCTAGTGAATCAGAATTTTGGATTAGGCCAACTTAATACAGCTTATCCCCTCATGAGGAAGCCTGCGTATTTTTATCTTGCGACCCCTTGAGCATTTTAACAGTAGCTCTCTCTCCTTTTGTAATTTGAATGCCTACACACTGCATAAACACCCTCATTGTTTGGCCTGAACCATGCCCTCCCAAACAAGCACTGGTACAAATCAATTATATTCACCCTCGTGTGGGAATAGTTCCTACACAGCATTTTTAAAGGATGTGAAGTAAGATTTGATTCAAGCCTGACTCCTAGGGGCTATGCATATTCAGGCCAGTCTTCTGCTGCAGAGGCTTTCATTTGAGTTGCATTATGGGTAGTCAAGTCATGTTGACAGAGCCATAGGAGATCTTTTGCATATCTTCTCCCTTGTGTGCATAGTATACTGTACGTATGTGGATGTCCATGGTGTGTTGGTGAGAGGATACTGCTTGGGTCGTTGGAGAGTGAGGTCTCACTTTGTCCCACCATTCGGGGGCAATCTCCTAAAGAAGAGGATATTCTCAGCAAGGAGCTGTGTGCTATTGATTCTGTCTCAGGGAAAATAAATAACCTATTGGCACAGCATCAGTACCCCCCCCCAACCCCCCAGGGATGCAGAGAGGGAGGATACATACATAGTGAGGAGCAGAGGAGGCTCATACCTCTCGCTCGCTCCCCCACTAGTCTTGTCGCGTTTGGCTTCTCTCCAGTTCACAACGCAAAGTGGTCATTGAAATAATTGCTGCTTCTTCTCTCTCTCTCTCTCTCTCTCTCTCTCTCTCTCTCTCTCTCTCTCTCTCTCTCTCTCTCTCTCTGCCTCTCTCTCTCTCTCTCGTGATAGTGTCTGTCATAATAGTGTTCGGCGGTGTGCAAGGTAGAATGCAGCCCTTTAACTTGCCCTCTGCCCGCGGGCTCCAGCGTGCTTAGGATTCGCTCTCTCCACAAATTTTTGCTGACCCACTTATGAAGTCATTCCATTTTTTTTCTTTCTTTTATTTATTTATTTTTTTGTTGAAGCTTATCTCTGGGAAAGCTTGTTTTCTCTCCTCGTAACACAGCAGAAAATATCAGATGGCATCCAGTGAGGAAAGAGGAAGTTAGCAGGGCTCAGCTTAACCAGGCTTATCTGGACCCGGTGGCATAGTTGTCTCTGTGTGTGTGTGTGTGTGTGTGTGTGTGTGTGTGTGTGTGTGTGTGTGTGTGTGTGTGTGTGTGTGTGTGTGTGTGTGTGTGTGTGTGCGTGTGCAGTGTACTGTACAGTATAGGCACCCAATCAAACAAGGAGCATTTGGAGGGACGGCAGACAGACTTATTCCTGACAATTTCTTTGTGTCCCTACATCTGAGAAATATTAGTATTCACAAGCAGTCAGTTTAGTCTTAATTAGTGAATGGCGGAGCAGAGTGTTATCAGTACGGGAGGATTGCGAGGCCTTAGAAATGAGCTATTGTTCTGACTGTTGTGCAGCCTGGGCAGAGTCTAAGATGGTGAATATTGGCTTTGAAATTTGATTCTTCCCAGCTCATGAATCACTGTCAAGTGAGCAGCCAAATGAAGTCATTGGGAGGAGCAGGCCCTCATTAGAACACGCCATACACTCATTTTCTGCTGTCTGACAGACACCACTGCTTTGTCACACATGTACGCCCGTCGCAACAGGACAGGCAAACCAGGCAATTGCCTGGGGCCCCAGACTGAAAGGGGCCCCCAAGACTGACTGTTTAGTTATTTTAGCAGTTTAGTTGTCAGTATTTTTCAATTAAAAGAAGACACTTTAGACTGGAGTTAGACAAATATTCAACACAAATAATTATTTGAAGATGCTTGAAGAATAGCAATGTTGTTCATGTAGGTGTTTATGAGTGGTGATGGGCCCCCATGTTCTGTTTGCTTGGGGCCCCTATGTACCTTGAAACGGCCCTGCACACATGGGCCTGTGCAAATCACATTGAGTAAGAGCCTTACTGACCGCATGTTCTCCAGTCTGGAGCTCTTTACATTAACCTACTGTAAGTGTTTCCACACATGTAGCTGTTCTGCACCTGAATGTCATTGGATATGTTAGTGGAGACAAATCAGTTAGCATCAGTTAGCATCAGTTAACATGACAATAAAGCATATTTGAGCCTTATTTAGACTGCAGGATCTGCAGGTTGATATTCCAGGCATGTCTGCATTTTTTGCAGCCTCCAGCTGCCTGTTTCTTTTCATTTACAGCAGTGCCCTAGATTCTAACCAATAAGTGGATTTGTTTACAATTACGGAATAGCTACCAGTCATGAGCATTTTCAGTCCTGTTGACTGACAAGGTAATAGACACATTTCATGTGGATCATATGGAAGTTCCTTTCTATTTGGTGTCAAAGCAAGGCATCTTACAAACTCAACTCGCCATAAGACCATAAGCAGAGCTGAGGAAACCGTGATTTACTGTTGCCATGAAAGTGACTACAAAACTTAAAATTCAGTCTGGTACCCCTTTAAATTCCTCTCCAGTCACCACACTAAAGTTAGCTACAGTAGTTATTGTGTCTGCCTCAGGTGTGTGTCCATGTGTGTGTGTCCATGTGTGTGTGTCCTGTGTGTGTGTGTGTGTGTGTGTGTGTGTGTGTGTGTGTGTGTGTGTGTGTGTGTGTGTGTGTGTGTGTGTGTGTGTGTGTGTGTGTGTGTTTGTTGGCTAGTGAAGCTGACATGGACATGATCTCAGTGATGGGAGAGACACTGAGGCTCTGACCTTGAAGTGGTGGGACTCACACACACACATACAAAGGAACACACTTCTGCACACCTCCATACCTCCATGGCTCTCATGTCCTGTCAGAGACCACTTGGCTGACATTGTTGTTCTGCTCCCCCAACAAATAGCATAGTGCTGGGCAGGGTCTGGTGCCCACAGCCTGGGACACTGCAATATGGCAGGCTGGACGAAAGGGCAGCATCTTTAAAAACGGCCAAGGAGGCTGTGTGTGGACATCAGGCCAGGGAGTTCCAAATGGCAAAGACGTCTTGAAGAGATTGCGTTATGTGGATGGGGCTAACCTCAGAACGGCATGGGCAACCCACTAAGCCCCACTTTATGTGTCTAACAGCTTCATTGATTTAGTTTAAAAGCCGAGGTGCAGAGGCATTTCTTTTTGCATTATTATTTTCCAAATGCTATTGAATGCAACATGATGTATTTTGCATACTGTATCAGGGTTGGCTACTTTTATGGACTGTTTATTGCTGTTCAGGCAGCAGCTCTTTACAACGCTCCCTGTGCACAAGCCTGTAAGTCACCCAGAAAATTAGAGGAAGCATAAAAAAGGATTTTTCTATAACTGCTGCGATATACAATTTGAGAGGTAGCAAATTTGCATGCGTGCGTGTTGGGATTGAGTGACTCACAGAGATAAGACTATGGGGCTCAGAGGTTATGTAAAAGTTGCGCTGCACAAAGAGCTCTTTGGTAGGACCTCTTCTCATATCATGTTGTGCCTTGATCATGTTCCGCCTGAGCATTGAGGATTTAGGCTTCCTCTGTGTGCTCCCCTCTTTGTTGTTTTTGTGTGTGTGTGTGTGTGTGTGTGTGTGTGTGTGTGTGTGTGTGTGTGTGTGTGTGTGTGTGTGTGTGTTTGTGTTTGTGTTTGTGTTTGTGTCTGTGTCTGTGTCTGTGTCTGTGTCTGTGTCTGTGTGTGTGTGTGTGTGTGTGTGTGTGTGTGTGTGTGTGTGTGTGTGTGTGTGTGCTCTGTTGAGTTCTGTTGTCAGTGGTTGTGTGTTTGGGTTGTGTTGTGTTCTTTTGTGAATGGGGGCTTTAGGAATGCTGCAACCTCTCAGCTCTCTTTGTTAGTCATACCTCCAGGTCCTCTGACATCATTTTTTTATCACTGATGTGACGTCAGCTTAATGCTTCTTCAAAAGGTTTGGCAGACACACGTCAGTATGACACACAGTGCTACTCTCTGCTTGATATGGAAATCCTACACAAGTGCCTTTGGTTTGGTTTCTTAAAGGAATATACCGGAGTAAGTTTAAGCATAGCCCTGTTGAAAGAGCTTGCTAAATGCGCTAGTTAGCGAGTGGAACAAAATAATTTGGTACAGCTCAGACCAAACGTGAACGCAAAAGCGAACAGGAACTTAACACTGAATCAATGGGACCTGACTGTTGGAAACCGAAAGTAGGATCTGAGGTTACATTGACTCAATGTAGAGTGTTTCGCGTTCGCGTTAGGTCTATGCTGTTCGAAATTCTTTCACTTCATGCAAAATATATTGCTGTTAGAAGGCTCATGCAGCAGGGCTATGCTTAAACTTACTCCGGTATAATCCTTTAATCATCTGTAGGCCTATTTAGCAGTTGTCTGTTGATCCTAAAGGAATGAGTACTTTGTCCAGGTGAAGTAATGAGTAATGACCCATCCCTCCCTCCATCCATCCATCCTTCCATCCATTTATCCCTCCATCCATACATCCACCCCCCTCTATCCATCCGTCAGGCTCCAGCCTCATACAGTATGAATGCTTCTTTGTGAGTGGGAATAATTATGCCTTTATCACCGGTATCATTTTATATCAATGTGGCCTTTGTACTGAAAATTGATTAACTGTCTAGACCAGTTTTAATTAACACTACAATGGCCAGACCCCACACCCTCCTTGGGCTTTTGTGTTTTTCTGCAGAATCGCTTCATCGAGTGATTTTTGCAAAATATCAAAAGGTGTGAAGGTGTGCAGCAGTAGTATTTGTGCCGTTCCTGCTGGAATTATGTCAACCAACCGCGTTCACTGCTTGTTTTGGGTTTAAACTGCCTTGTGTGTTGAAAGGCCAGGTCATAGTGTTATTCCATAGTGTAGCCCCCTGCAGAATGTTTCAGTGTTCGTGCTGTTAGTAAAGTGTTTAAGTCAGACATCTGAGATTCTCTTCCTCCTCACTAGGAATAAAGAACCTTAAGTGTTTTTTTCTAAGCAAAATCAGTTTACAGGATTTGTAAGTGATGTATTATTCATACTGACATCTTTTTGCACTCCCAATATTATTTTCATTTTGATGAGGCACACATAACAATCTACTGGGACTATATCTCAAAAGAAGTAATATCTGCAGACAGGCCTGTACAGTTACAGGTATTTCCCGAATATGTCACACCATGTATAAACCTCAGGCCATTGTTTTATGCAAACTAAAAAAACAACCATACCATATACAACCATATACTTACCTCACCCTTGTATTAAGCCCACCCATTGACCTCACTATCGAATCACAACCAAATCATGATTTCATCAGAAAGTAGAATGATGAAAAGAACTGCATTCCCATGTATATCCCTCACCCATGTTTTAACCTAATAGATAAAGACATTTTGCAAATTACAGTATCTGAATATTGCTTAGTCACACATGATGTATGTCAGCCTACATACATGAAATTTGCATGTGTCATGGAAGCAAGTGAACAGTGCACAGTATGGAAGATAGATTGTTCCATTGCTATGTTGTCAAAAGTCACTCCATCCACTTTAATAGAAACAGTGTAGCTGCTGAATAAGCTGTTCCTTTGTGCTAGGCTTCTGAAATTAATGTTGCAATATAGTATTATTATTGTTGCTTCACGAATTGGAAAGCGTAATATTTCCGCATTCATTTAAATTATGCGCCCTTGTTTACAGTCTTAATGCAATATACCTGTACAGTAACATATTTCTATCATTAAAGCTGAAAAATGAGACTCATTACTTAGTAATGGCAGAATAATTCAATTCAGTTGTATTTGAACTGCACATTTTCTACGGTGAGCAGTTGTGAGATTAGGTTTGTGTGAGCTCAAAGTTTAATATTCCTCTCACACACAGTATTTTTTGGAGAAGCAAAGTCTTTTGTTGACACATGGAGTGAAGTGAATTCTGCCTGTCAATATGAGAGCAGGTTGCGAGGGCTCTGTAGTGAGCCACACTTGTCCTAAAGGCACTGGGCATGAACACAGGTCAGCTGGACGTGACTTTTGGCTTCTGTCTTAATGAGGCTCAACTGCTTTTGTTCTCCCTGCGGAGATTCATTATGGGGCAAGTTGCCTCATCTATTAGGAGAAGATTACAGCTTCATCATCACAGCAGTGGCCAAACCTGGCCAATAGAATAATCAGTAGGTCAGTGTAGAATAGATACTCGAGCAGTAGATCAGCGTATCAGTGTACATTATGCTTATCCGTATAATCCATCTCCTCATATTTATCTCCTCCTGATGAAATGACTCTGTCATATGTGAGTGGACATAAAGGCCAATGGCTGTGATTTCATTTGCACTGAGACTAATGGTCACTCTTTAGTTGAATTATCTTTGGGTGCACACCTCCGGATTAGTGATGAAAGAGAATTAGAATAATGTCAGGCCTACAGTAATTGCTCCTTTCAAGCCATGTACTGTATGCTATCTACGTCTAGCTCTTGCCCCGGCCCCCCTACCCACCCCTTCCTTGACATGGCTTGGCAACATAACAGTCACATCTGTCAGATGGAAGCATCCATGAAGCTTTTTTTTCCTCCTCTCCGTCTCCTCACATCTGTCTCCACTAATGTATTCTGATCGCTTACGTTGCTATAGATTTTTTTCGACGAGCCTGACACCATTTGCTGCGGTCTTAAAGCAACATCATTTTCAGCCGGGGCTCATCGTTTGTGTACTACATAAGCGCTGATGGCTTGATGGATGGGGAGAAGCTCTTTTCCTCACCTGTGTAGTACATCAGCTCAAGTCAAATCTATTCCACAGTCTCACAGCTTGCTCCCAGCTCAGCATGGCTTCTCCACTTAATCCTGCGTCCCGCAAAGCAAACATAGCCACTGCTTTTCATTGGCCCACTGCAGATGGGTAGCGTTTGCTTCGCCACATAATTGTTAGCTGGGGTTATTTTTCACAGTCCTTTGGTAATCAGGTGTCATTACCATAAATCAGGTTCTCCAGTACTTTCATTATGTGCGTTAATAAGTGGTGGGTGTTTTGGCAATTATTGATTAAACAGCATATAAACACAGTCATTTATCCTCTGCGGAAGATAGCACGCATCTGTCTGCAATTTCCCCATGGCGTGTGTTTGCAGCCAAAGCCATTGGGACATTAATAACGCTGTAGGACAAGCTTGTGATGGGGCCATTGGGAACTAACAACAAGTCATTGGGCTGTTCTGAGATCAGGACTGGGAATCTGCTCAGAGCTCAGAGCTCTGGGCTCATTTGCCTAAAGAGCTGCAAATGGACGATTGCATGATGGCAGAGACACATTACTCAGTGCAGACTCGTGTACACTCCATTCCACTGGCTGGATTGGAGGGTCTTTATTTTGGAAGGTGTTTAAGTTGGGGTGTGTTTAGCTTTCATTGTGTTGAAGCTAGTAAATGCATACGTGATCAGAATAAACCAATGGAGGAAGAAAAGGAAACCCCTGCATGAATGCCCAATCCTTATGGCTCCTCATTAAATGGAAGTCAAGTGGAGTTTTTAATCCAAAGTCAATTTTTTTAGTCGTTTCCAAGGCCCCCCTTTTTTTTTCTTTTCCTTATTCAAAGTGAGTGTTTCTGCAATCATCCTGAGAGGAGATGCACAGTGTCTCTGTGTTTTGATTGATTCTTGTTTTGCTTTTGGGAACTCTCTAGGTCAGTCGTCCGATGGATCCGTGGGGGAGGTGTCCATGCAAGTGGATCTCATCTCTCATCCAGGCACCGGGGAACACAAAGTCAGCGTGAAGGGTAAGCCTGGGCACCCTTGTAGAGTGCACCTCTCTCTCTCTCTCTCTCTCTCTCTCTCTCTCTCTCTCTCTCTCTCTCTCTCTCTCTCTCTCTGTCTCACCTCACTCTCTCTCTCTCTCTCTCTCTCTCTCTCTCTCTGTCTCTCTCTCTCTCTCTCTCTCTCTCTCTCTCTCTCTCACACACACACACACACACACACACACACACACACACACACACACACACAGCCATACATACTCACAGACAACTACACACAGTCACAGATTCATATCCTCTTTAGCCTTCATTCTCTCCAATATTCTCCAAAGAAACTAGATACCTACAAATGGTTCCTCCATGCCCAATTATCTATCTTCAATGACTCAAATGAGCCAAATGTTTGCCTAGAGTCTGTGTTATTGTCTGCTATTTTCCATGTTATTAGCCTAACTAAGGAAATTCCCTGCAATTTGTGTACACGCTGTGAAAATGATTTGCCAACATGTGAAGTGTTACTTCTGACACTTCACTTACACGAATCAAGTCAGCATGAAGTATAACTTAGACCCACACAGTACAGTATCATTCCAATGCTCTTGGACAGACGTCCTATGGAAACATTGCTGCGTCATTAGTACCATGATGGGCTTAACTGGTTCATCAACTCCGCTATAAAGTTTGTGGACGACTGTAGTACAAGTTTAGTCTTGCATTTTGCAGTGGCCCAGTGTGCTGGTGTTGGGAGCAGTGTGTAGATGACAAAGTAGTGTGTTGTTGCTGTACTCCAGCTGTCTGAGAGATGTGGGAGACAGAGAGAGAGAGAGAGAGAGAGAGAGAGAGAGAGAGAGAGAGAGAGAGAGAGAGAGAGAGAGTGAGGGGGGATTAGTAGAGTCATTAGTGGCTCCCAGTCCTGATTAAACACCACTGCGTTCCCTAATGACCCAAGTGTTGTAGTGTTTATAGAGCACTCCTCCAATAGCAATGCCATTCAAATGAGGGATATACCCAGGCCCCATTAAATGTGTTCTTCATCAGCATTGCTTTTCAAAACTAATAGACATTAAGCTGGAGGGGTGTTTTCAGCCTGACTACATGTGGACATTCATTCAGTCTGGACATTCAGTCTGAGTTGAAGGACCTCAAAGCAAGGCCAGTCAGTCGGGCGTGACCTTGCACTCACCTCTAAATGCATTCACACTTCCCAGTACTGGCCTCGCAGTCTGAGCGGGCTCTCGGAAGTGGGCCGCCTTCTCTCTGGCCATTTGTGAGTACAGGGACCCATGTTCCCTGGACTCAGAGGACAGCTGACGAGGGACCTGAGGAGCTGACGCATCCCCAAGTGTTCTTAGATTACTTAGATGGCCGTTCCTTGGCTGCCTTCTTTTTATTTATTTATTTATTTATTTATTTATTTTTTGCCTACATGGACATCTTGTACATTACAAAGCAGTAAAGTGGGGTAGAGTTGAAGCGAACGTCTGTGCGACTGACACAGTGTAGCCTGTGGCACTAAGATCGAGAAGCATGTGTGAGTCATACTGCGTGTGGAAGGTTGCCTTTACTCACGGCCTGTCTGTCCCTCTCTGGTCCCTATAGTCGTGGGAGTGAACAACCTCAGCTGGAGGACCTCCGCCATGTTCCGGCCGTTCGTGGAAGTCAACGCCATCGGGCCACACCTGGCTGACAAGAAACGCAAGTTCAGCACCAAAACCAAGAACAACAACTGGTCTCCAAAGTACAATGAAACATTCCAATAGTAAGTCCCTCCTCCCTCACTGTTTTCACTTTCTGTCCTTGAAACTGCTGTTTACTCAAGCTAATAACAACGGATCATTTCCCGTTCTGTAAATAAAACCCACTGGGCGTCAGTGAACGTCACCCGTATAAGTGTGAAAGTCTGAAGACTGAGGAGAAACAATGCATGTCACACATAAAAATGAAATACGTAAAAATTACAGGGAAAGCGTTGACTTTACACCCTTGCCTTTCTTGATGCATAATTAAGCAGCGAGAAGCAGAGTGTCTGATGCAATCTGCCTACACTTCCCCCCACACACTCCCTCCCTCATGTAGCCCGTCTCTGCCAAAGCAGGAATGATCATATATGGTGTCTGGTAATAGTGCTGCTGAGGGATCAATGCCTACTCTGTCTGCATATAGATTCCCCTCTGACAGTCTCACTTGAAGCCTAAGAGGCAATTAGAGCTGCGGGATCTTCGGGAAGCAGCTTACAGAAAGGTTGGCTTGCCACGAAGGATGTCTTTGAGCTTCACTGTGAAGGCATTCGCCCCCGATCTGCACAGAAAAACGCAGCTGCTCACTGTTACAGGCCTGCTATTCCTTTCTAAATGTCAGACTCCAGCCCCTAGCGGCTGAATGACATGTAATTAGGAAGAAGCCGTAACCTATAGCACCCATAGGACAAAGGAGATTGCCTCCGAGGATTTGTAATGCATTTTGAAACAGAAAAAGATGATTAATATGCAATGGTTTGTACAATTCACTCACTGTTCCATTCCTCCTCCATTTTAAGTGTACTGAGCAATGAACACGGTCCAGAGACCTACGAGCTTCACGTGTCGGTGAAGGACTACTGCTTCGCTCGGGAGGATCGAATCATCGGCATGACAGTCATCCCACTCCGGGAGCTGGCGGAGAAGGGAAGCCTGCCCGTGCTCTGCCCTCTGGTCAAGAACATCGCCATGGACGAGACCGGCCTCACCATCATGAGGATACTCTCCCAGAGGACCAATGACGAGGTGGCCAAAGAGTTTGTGCGGCTCAAGTCCGACACCAGGTCCGCCGAAGAAGTGACGGAGGCAAAAAAATAAATCCAAACATGCAGTGACGGAGAAGGCGGGGTAGGGGATCAGACGGATATCCCAGCTGGCCCAAGGAGTTGTGATGTTTGTTTTTGTGCATGTGCGTAAAACATCTGTTGGAATGTTCATTTGAAACTACAGTACGTACAAGTGTTTACCTAATGTATGCTCACTGTTAAGTACTATATTATACAAGTTACGTTCAAAGGGACATTCGGTACATTTTTGTAAGACATTTAGTCTTTTTGAACAGAAATTTGTTCAGATAAAGTGCCAAACCAGAGTTTAAAAAAAAAAAAGAACTAAAACAGAACAATATAAAACTATGGCGAACTTGGTATCTTTTCGAAATTTGCTTGATTTGTCCAGTGTATAATCATTCTCTTTGACCGTGTAGCGTTTTACTCGTTAAGTCCCTTCATTTGCACCAGTTGGTTACACATTCCTTCACACAACACTGGTTGTGCATGTCCTGTGTTCGACCATGTCTCTCCCATGAGTTGACAGTGACCAGGGCAAAGGTCCTGAGCCTGCGCCTCTTCTCCACTTCTTTGTATTTTGAGCCAACCCCTTAAAAAAAGAGACCTTTTTTTTAACGGCGATGACTGCTATTTCAGACTTCATAGGTGTTTGTAATTTTATAATCATTGACAACAATGAAGACGGCCTCCTGTGCTATCAGTTGAAAAAGAAAGGGTGGAACAGTCTTTTTCTTTTAATGCCATCATTTATGTGTGTTTTTTTTTCAGTCATTTGCTTCCAGCCCTTCTGAATTAACACTGTGAACACGAGCTTTGGAAGGCGGGCTTACATAACATTGCTGACGGTTTGATATTGTTGTTTCATATAGGAAATAACTTTGTTCCTGAGAAACTGCCAAAGTTATATAAAAATGTTTGTACAAAAAAAGCAATCCATTACCTGTATGAAAAAAATATATATGTACATGTGCTCTAAGGATTATTTTCAATGCTACATATCCAAGTGATGGGGTGATTTATAAAGTTTTATTTTGGAGAGTGCTGTGAAGCTGTTATCCAATCTGAGAGTTGTAAATGTTGCTTTACATACAAGTTATATCAGCTTCTGTCATTTCATTTATTTTTCTTTACTATGGAAAGAGTTTAACGTTTGGTAATTATGCAACATTCCTATGTATTGCACTGATGGCGAATTGTATGTCATGTAAATATACTTAGTGATAAATTGTATGAGGTTGTCATTTTTATGGATGCTTCCCCACAGGTGAGTCCGTAATTACAATTAGCTCATAATAGAAGAGCAGTCTCACAATCAGGGAGTTTACACCTGAACACCTTTAAAATGATTGAAAAAATAATACAACATTTCATTACATATATCAGCAAAACATGGTTGCCTAAAACAGTCAAGGAGATTTTGTGTCCAACAAATGAAATGGAAGGTGAAAGAAATCAGCATTATTCTAAGTGAAATGGAGGGTGTCAAGTTGCCTATGTGTTAGTATTCATTTGTTTGTCAGCTACCTTAATCTCAATTTTTAGGAGAGGGATCATCTCAAATATATGACAAATGCAACACTGTACAAAAGAATAACAGATACAACAAACAACAAAAATGTCATTCAGCCACAGTCTAATCTAATCCAACCCCACACATGAGAGGAATATGGTCTAAAAACCCCAACACAACTTATATTACTCACTGATGTGTATTGGATGATGCTCACACAAAGAACAGCATGCTGAATGTAATTTTACGACGGCAAAACAAACAAAAATCTTTTTTTCAAATCAGATTTTCATTATACATAAGCATATGCAAAGTTGCTTAAGGCTTAATGTTGTTTGTTATTCCTACAACACTCATACAAAGTCAAGGCTTTTGAGGCAAAGTACTTCCCTGATTGTGAAACTATGCATTAAATTCTAATGTTATGTATATATTATAAACAACAGCAACAGATAATACAGTATGTGTGAAATCACATCCAGTAAATCTCATTCATCTTTCAAATTGGTAAAGCCCATGCCTTGAGGATGAAATAGTGTTGGCTTTACAAGAGTGAAATCGGCTCTTAGTGATGCCTTACTCATATATTAATGTCGTCTCAAAGTCAGAGAGCCTCACTTCAAATGGGAAAAAAAAAGTTTTTTAGAGTTTGATTCCTGCTGCTTTAAAGCCACAATCAAAGAGCAACAGTCAAATGTGTGGCTTTGCACAGACACAACAGAGGGCAGATTTGCCCCCCCTGGCCAGGGGAGGGGATTAGCGCCACTGATAACGCTCATATTGAGAGATTGAGGAGGTGCACTGCACTCAGGGCCATCGCAACAAGGCAGGCAAACCAGGCAATTGCCTGGGGCCCCAGGCTGAAAGGGGCCCCCAACATTGACTGTGTAATCATTTTAGTAGTTAAGTTGGTGGTGTTTTTCAACAAAAAATGACTTTAAACTGGAGTTAGACAACTTTACAATACAAATAATTATATTGATGATGTTTGAAAATTATAACAGTGTGGTTCATGTAAGTATTTACGGGGAGTGAAGGGCCCCCATGTCCTGTTTGCTTGGGGCCCCCAAGTACCTTGAAATGGCCCTGACTGCACTGCACTGCACCTCTGCTCAGACGGCCGATTAATACACCTCTCGTGCGTGCCAGTGATCAGGCCATCAGAGCCCAGACAGCAGAGCAGCATTCAGCCAGGACAGCTGCAGATTCAGACAGGCAAACCAAATCAATGCTATTGTTCATTTGTACTCATGCATGCTCTTCCACATCGGCTTACTGCTTCACCCATTTTACAAAATATATTTCTAATGCCCTGACAATAGGCAGGCTGTGTGACGGACAGGGAGGACGGCACACACTGGGCCTATCTGTAAGCAATGGCAGGTCATGACAGTGAGTATGCCATGGAAGAGGTACTGGTGGGAAATCATTCATTTAGCCTGTCAGACACACTTCTCACAACTCATGTCTACTCTATGGCATTAATGTATGTTTGTATGTAAGAACAGCCCTGGAGAAGAGCCCACTGACGCAATAGCTACTTGTTTTATCTTCCGCTCATTTAGAATATTTGGTGCTGCACACTCTCATTAATGATAATCAACAGAATACTAGGTGCTGCATACCCTCATTGACAACAACCTCGTCAATGAACACGTTGCATGTCCACAGAACAGATTCATATTCTTCATGCTAGGTATACAGCATGCTAAGCATTTGACACTAAAACCTAGATGGATCAATGTGGATATCTCGCTGTTTTTACTAAGTGTTTGTGGGTGTCAGCTCGTTGTTGAAGCTGCCACAGCCGTGTGTGTGTGTGTGTGTGCGCACGCACTGGTACAGGTGTACACCGACTCTTTCCCCACTCTTACCTGTTCTCTTGAAGTGAAGGAAGATGCACTACTCTACCCTGAGAGGGGTGGCAGCTGAAGAGCTCCTGGCAGTAATGAAGGGGGAATGAAAAGAGATGTTTCTCAGTGCTGTTTCATTACAATATGGCTCTGACTTTGGGTTAAAAACAAAGATTTTGGGACAGTGTATGGGCTTTCATTTCTTTAGCACTAGAGAGATGGTGGTGCGGTAGTATCCACCCCCTGAAGATGGGATCAAACTAGGGCAGATGAAGAGAATTGCTCAACCTCCATGACCTCTTTGTGTGTTGTAGCTATCCCTTCTAGGATTGCAAATATCACGAACCCGTTCAACGACAGCTCAGACAATCATGAGGATGATTTGTTTAACACGGTCATCTTTGTTCAGTGTGGATATAAATGCACACACTGACAAACGCACACTGTTCTTATAGGTTTATGCGATGGATAAAATTCAGGCAGTTACCATGGAGACCAGACGTTCACCCCATCAGTGCAGTTGTGAGTATCATAAGCAGACGTGCCATGAGGAATATCTCTCTGCCAAGACTCCGACATGCCCCAGGACAAGCTCACCACTTCCTCTGCAGATTGCAAATTGCTGAACCTTCAAAGTGTACGTCCCATTTTACAATGGTTCATAATTCATGCAATTAGCCTTTGATGATGATTGACAGGCTGCGCCTTTAAAATAAATGCTATATTGAAAATGCTGATGATTGACAGGCTGCGCCTTTAAAATACTATATTTAAAATGCTGGTCTTTAGTGTAGCAAACGCGTTAATGACCCATTAATACAGAATTAACTTAGAGAGGTTTTCATATGAACACTGTGGTTGAAGAGGTATTCAGACCTGTTTTAAGAGTCACGCAAGAAAAAAAAATCATCCAGTGTCTTATTTGGATTTCTCTGAATAACGTTCTTTATATTTTTAATTTTTTGAATTTGCTTAATACAATCAAGCTCATTACATCGCTAAGAGTGAAGGCAGCATGTAGTCTACCTTGTCAGTGATAGAGAATGTTTCCATTCCATTTCCCAATGTTCATCTCCAAAGACCATATCTAAAATGTACAGATTATCCCTGCATGATCTTTATTTGGTGCGGTGGGTGGGGGAGGTCTGATCTGTTGCCGCTCTGCAGTTGGGCTAGAGGGCTAGTGGAGATTGGCAAGCACTGAGTCGGGGGGTGAGATAGGGACTATAGGGGGCGCTTGGGAAAGGGCTGTGGCTCAGGATTGAAGCTGAGTTCCTAAAGGGCATTTGGCTCTGGATGTGTTCAGGATTCGCTGTGTTTGAACGTTAGCTGTCATGGTTGCTCTTGTTGGGCCTGACTGGGAAATGATAAATACATCATCCACCTACAAGTCAGTCAAAAATACACCAACCAATGTCTTAATGTGCACCAGTCTCAAATGTGCTCTATAATCCTGTGTAGTGACACTGAAGTGTTTAAACTGTTTCCTTAAGCTTGTCTATGGAGTTTGCATGTCTCTTACCTACACCAGCCACGTTTGACTGAAGGACGCAGACTGGAGCAGAATGATCAAACAGATAGAAATCATACTGTACATACATAAGCAGTCCAAATGCATCAACCTTGGCTGAATGTTCTCATAAAAATCATTCTTCCCATAAAAGCAAGGACATCATAGACCTTCATCGGGAGCATTAGGGAGAATATTCTGGGGGAATGTCATGCTCTATAGGACTGTGTGTATGTTTTGCCCATAGCTGATGTAATATAATCTGTATGAGTTAGGCTGACCTCCAAAATGACTTACTTGACTGATTTGGTATCAGCATCAGGTAATATTTTAAGTATAGCCTACATGTATGTGGACTGACCCATGAGCAAAACTAGATTTAGCACCAAGTGATACAAAATATGTCTACTGCTTTGTCCAGCATGTTCTCCCCATAGACAATAATATCTGCTTCTCAGTTCCTTTCATCCCTTACACTAGCAGCGTCTGCTATGTTAGAACTTAGAACTATTATATATATATGAATATTAGATTCTATCATATTCACCAATTTTTATTTCCATTTTAGCACGCTGGAAATTGGCATCTGAAAATCTCTGAAAAATAAAAGAATGAATAAAATATGAATAAATGAAAATGAAATGAACACCTATGACCACAGTAAGTGAGAGATCACCGACCTTATGTCTCTTATCTAATCTAATCATGTACTTAACATGCATTGCATTATGATCAAATAGGTAGTATTGCTGCAAAACCATGAAACTCCTCCAAAACCACCCACAGTAGTTTGTTGCAGACTAGAATGTTTAATGGTGCAGATGGGATAAGCATATATTATGCACTTTAATACCATTGGGCCTCTACCCAGATTATACACATGGAAAATAATTGGCAGGCAGAAAAATCTCCCTTTGAAGGCTCTTTGTTAAAACTGTCAGTCTGTGTTGAAAACACTGATTACAAACCCAGAGCCCAGACTCTCAGTCACATATCTGTCAGAGCATGTGTTTCTGTGATAGCTGTGCCACTCATAATAAAATACTTATTACTGCTGCTAAATGCCCTCCAACAATTTCCACCGCCATGATAAAGGTACCGTGGCTGGACTTCCATCTCTTTCAAACACATGCCATTACTGTGAGAAAAAAAAGCGTTTTGTTGTCTTGATATTTACTCTTTAGTTAGGATAGCGATAACGATTCACCACTTAGCCTACCACCACCACTTCATACTACATAGACATCTTTGATTTTCCGTGTAAACTATTGTAGTTAATATTACATTGTAGTTAACAGTACATTACTTCTACACATCATAAGTTCACTTGTCTCAAATATTAGTTCAAAATTTAAGACAACCATTTTTTACATTTATATCATTTTTTTACAGTCACGTTATGCTTGAAGCCTAATAAGTATTGAACATTGTTTCTGTCCTAGCAACTTGATACTGGATGGGTGTTGGATAGTATACACTGCATGTGCTCTTCAAAAAGTTTGAGATCTTCTGTCCTTGGTAAGCCTATAAAACGCAGACAAATCAAATTAGTGTCGGGAAATTGCAAATGGTCTGTATGGGTTATTGTTGTGACTTGGGTGGCTGGGAACAGATTTGCACGTCCTAATTATCATATATGAATTTACATGAAAATCTCTTACAGGTGTCATGCTCAGAGACAGGAGA
Source organism: Sardinella longiceps (assembly GCA_027497455.2). NCBI lineage: Eukaryota > Metazoa > Chordata > Actinopteri > Clupeiformes > Clupeidae > Sardinella > Sardinella longiceps. The sequence continues at coordinate 9,416,610 of JAODXP020000011.1, forward strand.
TATACTGCCCTTGTCATCTACTCACACAAATCCCCTGAGATGGCTTGATGGATTACCTGGGCCAAATAACTTTGACATGCAAAAAGGGGCATGCAAGAAGACATTATCGGTATCAGAATCAACCAAGCTTTAATACATCATGGCAAAGCTTTTAGGAGTGACACAGGCACTCCCCCCAGCTTGCTAATGTTGCCCATACAGATGCTCTGTGGGAAGAAACGTCCCTGGCCTTGCCTCATTTAGAGTCTTAATCACTCTCCACGCACCTCACAAAGTCACCAAAACAAAATGACATTTGGGTCGCAATTCTGTTATTGCAGCTGCCGTGGTAGAGCTACTGTATCTCCTGCTGTATGTATCTCTGATGGTGTGTGTGCTCTGGACTAGATGTCACTCTCCTGTTTGTCTGAAAGCACCACTATTAAACCAGAGCCTCTTACAATAACTTTAGACTCATTTCTGAGTTACACCTGTGTAACGGAGGCCAGCTAGCTCGGCTAGCGGCAGTATGTGTAAATCCACATCACCCAATTCCATGCACGCTTCTAACGGCTAAGTTGGAAGCTTGGGCTTTTAGCTCAGTTGATTAGGGTGTCCCACTCCCACGCCGGGGGTTTGTTCGAGCCTGACAAGCCACTGAGTGGTGGCACTGATGCTAGACATACTGTACTTGCTGAGCAAAACAATTTGCTACCGCTAGGGTACGTCTAGATTTCTTGGCTATTATGCCTGTGCTGCACCTCCCAAACTGAGCCCACCTCACACACAACTCAGATTCCCACTGGGGTCGTGCTGAGAACTCAGTGAGAAGGAAGGAAGTCAAAGACTGCCAACCCAGTGAGCTGTCTGTCCAAAAAAGTGAGTTGAAGTTTTGGAAGGGAAAGAGCAACAGGAGACTCTGTTTCATATCAGGTTATGCTAATTAGCCACCTACAGTAGCACACAGAGCAGCAGCAGCCAACAAATGGAGCTTATCCAAAGAGGGGGAAGAATCGCTCTCCATGGCCACTGTGTCTATCTGTCGCAGGTCAGAGTTCACAGACGTGGAAGTCTCCTGGACATGAAAACGGCTTGCTGCCACCCCTCCCCCCTTCCACACACAAACACACACACACACACACACACACATCGCCTCCGCAGCATGACATCCCGGGACTCTGAGCGTCTTCCTGGGTCACCCTGAAACAGATTGCCTGAGTCTGTATGTGTCTCTCCCCCCACCCCCCAGTCATCCTAGTGCATCTCTCCGGGCACCTTAATTACTAGTCCTCAAGACCATCTGCCCATGGAGGTGTGTGGGAATGGAGGCAAGCGCTGTGGTCTCCCATCCCCATTGCCTCTGTAATTACACCTTGCACAGTGGTTTGGGGGAGAGCACTTGCAGTCAGAGGATCCTGTGATTAGTGCCAGCCTCCCTGTCTCAGCCCCCTGCAGTGGCTCAGAAGCTCTGCCAACTTTGCCTTTTACAGCTTCTCATGTCTCCTTTGTTCTCCACTAAAGGCCTCCAAATTTGGACAAAATAATACATTTGAGCTGAGCTACAATGGAATGCAGCAGGAAAATGAGCTACACGGTCTTTGGTATTTTTTGCCCTCAACGGTGCCTTCCAGTCATCGCTGCCTTCAAGGCACTACTCCCTTCAGTTTAGGGTTAGGATGAAGGTTGAGGGGGTTAGGGTTAGGAATAGGGTTAAGATAGTGCCTTTTAGGCTGTGCTGCCTGGAAGGTGCCGTTGGGGGCAAAAAAACACCATTGAGCAAAATACACTTGAGACACACTGCAAGTGTACTCCCAGAGACGGCCCAATCTCCTGACCCAGATTCACAAACATTTCAACACATGTAGTCCAGAACCAGAGTGCAATGCATTTGTTCTGCTGACCATTCAAGTGTTGTTGGAACGTCATAAAAACAATGTTGAGTCTATTGCGCTGTATCCCCATAGTAAATGCATGAGGAAGCCATTCATCTGTGATAACACCACCTGTTGACACATCCCCCCTCTGATGCAATAAATGTTTGTAGCGCTATGATACTCAGATACCCTTTTATAAAATAGGACTCCTGTGTCATTGAAAGTAAAATATCATCAATCAATTTTTTTTCAGTCATCATTTATTTATTTATTTGTTTATTTATTTATAGCAAAACATGGACCAGTTGTTTCTAGCTGAGCGGTCCCCATCTCGAGTAGTTTAAGGGTCAAAGACTTGACGGCTGGAGAGTGGAGGGCGAGTGCTCCCGGGGACGAGGATGCAAAGTTACATAATCCAATATGGAGGAACTGCTGCTCCTGCCATTCCAGTCAAAGGGAACCATCTGTCATTGGGCAAGCTGTGATGACGGGACTCCCACTCACAATATTGCAGATTGTTGCACTGGGTTGCTTTTGAAATTGAATAATTTAAAGGGTGTTGTTCCAGACATTGCACTGAGTCACTGCTGGGAAAGGCTCTGCTGCGCGGTTGGGCCGAGTGTATTTATAAATATTTGTGTTGTTTGTTTCTCTTTTGTGTGTGATTGTTTGCATTATTCTCCTTTCTCAATCTGGAAGTGAAAGTCTTGGCAGAGCACCAGTGGTTCACTTTCCCTCCAACACTCCGCCAGCATCGCCCAGCCTCACTGCTCCCATCCCATCCCAGGCCACCCACACAAAGCCCAGACAGCACAGCAGACCCAAAACAAACGCTTGTCACACTCCTTTTGTTCCTAAATCAGCCTACAGACTCTTAATGTATGGCAGACTAAGTGAGCCAGCCAGAGCACAACAATTAATAGCTGTGAAAAGTCCATCCCCTTTGTGGGAAACAGAGACAATGGCCATTTCTACAAAGCAATCTGATAATGTCAGCATTTTTTTTTTTTTTTTACATATTTGTCACTGTGTCCAGCGTGGCAGAGGGTTGAGAGGCAGCATGTGCTTTAACTCTAAATCCTCTGGGGAGCGGCTCTACGATATGTTACTGTGAGTGTGTGATCGTCTCTCAGGCCGAGCTGCGCTCCATCTGATTGGCAAGCGGTGGTACAGGACGATGCCAACTGTCACAGCTCGCCGTCTGAAACACTTCCTCGCCACCGCCAACAGCCTTGACTCCTGGCACTCGCAAATGCGTCAGTCCCTCTTTGTCAAGATTTAGAAAATAAACACAGGGTCCCATATGGCAAGATTTTCTGGAGTTGCACACAGTAAATCTGACGGTGCACTGCAACATCATCCCCAATAAGCTGTCTGGTGGATGAGAGAGAATTACTGTAATTGTCTGCCTGCACCTCCTCTCTCACTCACTCACTCACTCACTGCTGCCATCTTGCCTGATGAATTCCTGCGCTAGATAGAGACTTAATGCATCCTTCACATAGATTCAGCCTCTCCACAACCCCCCCCCACACACACACACACACACACACACACACACACACACACACACACACACACACACACACACACACACACACACACACACACACACACACACACAAACACACTCATAGACATTAGCCTATTAATGTAGAGGACAGATTTTATGAAGATCAGCTCTGAATTGCTGTGTTTCTCTATAAAATCAATAGTGTGTTATTGTGCCCAATAAATGATGAATATGGGGAGGCAGGCTTGTCATACTAGAGATGCTTTGCTCAGAGTTTGGATGGGGGAAAAATCTGACACTGTATCAGGCAAAGCAGAAGCATAGAGTTGCCATCTGTCTCGCTGTTAATTACTGCCACGGGGGCAGTGAATTGGCACTCCGGTTGCATTCTTTTTCGCTCGCCGTGTGCCCACCCCCGCCACGATGAAAGTGCATCCTGACCTAAAAAAAGGTAAACACAGACACGTTTCACTCTCTCTCTCTCTCTCTCTCTCTCTCTCTCTCTCTCTCTCTCTCTCTCTCTCTCTCTCTCTCTCTCTCTCTCTCTCTCTCTCTCTCTCTCTCTCTCTCTCTCTCTCTCTCTCTCTCTCTCTCTCTCTCTCTCTCTCTCTCTCTCTCTCTCTCTCTCTCTCTCAGCTCTGCCTTTGACTCAGCATAACTCCTGCGCCAGTAAGCTAACAGGGCTCGGGTGTGTGCAAGGCACAAGTGGAGGTGAATCACTGGTGCATGCTGGGAATGGCGGGGCAGCTTGCCGAAGGTGTGCTCAGTTCGACTGGCAAGGTAGTGATAGCTACCATTCATCAGAAGCGCTTAGGGGAGACTGGAAGTGGCGTGGGACTTTTATTAAATCTTGATTGTGACTGAGCTTTAATTACTTCCTCTCGGTGGCGGGGTGGATACTGCAACGCTCGCCTCCGTCATTTATCATTGGGGGAAACAGCAATTTGGGGCTCTGACACAGTGAAAGATTTTGAAACTTAATCTGTCTTTTAATAGTCTCTGGTGTCTAAGCATTACACTAGATCAGTAGCATTGCACAAGTGAGACTACAAGATGTGCTAAGACAATAAATAAAGAGGGTTAGACAACATATATTCATTTGCTTCCAAACAAACTACTAATCGGAAATTGCTGGAAATATGCAAGTTGTAATGGCAATGGCATCAGTGCAGCCACAGAAAGGGAGATAAGACCATTCAAGATGCTGATTTGTGCTACATGTAAACATAGGGGAGATGACTCCCTAATCTCACCTGGTATTAGTGAACATGCCTGTGTGTGTATCGATCCACTGATCCCTTCCCCCCTGCACACGGTCTAATCTCTGACAAAATAATGAAATAAATGTTTTATGTTCTGCTTTAGTCTGATAACAGTATAAAACTGAAAATGGGTGTTACCAACTAGTAGTTTGGACTTTTTTAAGCTTTTGCCTGGTCTACCTAGGAAAGGAATGATTTAATGTCTGAATTTATCGAAGTGGTTAACCTGATTTCCTCTCAATACTGATTTCACCACTCCAAAAACCAATCAGAATCAGCTCTTAGCCCAGGTTTCATCTGGTGTAACATCCATCTTCTTTGTATTGGTACTGATTTGGTTTCATCTTTTGCCTGCGAGGATGGGTGGTAATTGTAAATGGGTGGATGTATTTACTTGGTCACCTCAGATTCAGTTTTGTCAAGCAGCAGTCAATGGCCATGTGAAACAGCCTAATTTATACAGTCTATGATTGCAGCAAATTATGCTAAAGAACGTCCAGGCTATGCTTTACATTTTTTTTATTTACTGAACTATCTGGCTGACAGGAAAAGTGTTTTAAAATGTGTTTTTTGCTTTTACAAATATTTCTGTATTTGTATATATGCAGACCCAGCAATGTGAGTTGCACATGAGAAATACTGATGTCTGTCTCCTCCTGCCAGTCTTTGCAGCCACTTTTCAAAACCAAACTGTACAGACCAGTAGGCATTGGATTCCCACTTGGACACAATGATTCAAGACTGTAGTCATATTGCCTTTTCCCTTTTCCCTTTTCCCAAAGCCCAGAGCCATTGGCTGCAAGAACTGCCTTTGATGTGCACATTAAGACCCATTCACTAAATAAATGACTGGAAAGAAGATAGGACTATCCCTACGCTGTAAAAAATAGTTTTGCTCGGCCGGTGCATCTAGCCACGAGCCATAGGGCTTCAGTAGGTATTATTCCAATGTTTGGGAGAACCTATCACATCTCTCAGTGTTTTATTACATGTAATTTGATTAAATTGAATTTAATTGAATACTACCAGTATACCCATTTAATTTTTAGTCTGGCATGGCACTTTTATACAAAAAATACATAAATTAAGAGTAGTGTTAAGACTAAATATATGGAAAATAGTGCAACAGTAGCCTATGTTTATAGACTGTTTTCATATCACTGTATCTTTACTCTGCTGCAGCAGCAAACTGCCTCAAAGTCGTACTGTGAGTACGATGTTGGCTCAAAATGGTTACTGTAGGTACAATATTTGTCAAGTTGTCCGGTTTTGTTTGGTTATTTTTTAATCTGTGCAATTTCCCCAACTTGAAAAGGAGTGAGACATCTACTGGAGTTTTGAAGGTTGACTGGAATTTACTCAAATGGATAAAGACTTGACAAGACGATTTGTTTTGGTTTCCTCTTTTGCCTTTTTTTTTTCTCTTTATTGAAGTTCAAGACACAGATCCCATCACACATCACATGAGCAGTTGCAGCAAGGTAGCATAGCAGCAGTAGACAGGTAGCCCTTAGCCTTTGTTTGCCTATAGTTTAGCTGTTAGCCTAGCCCCTTAGCCCATAGCTTTGTCTTAGCCTCAGATCCATTAGGTAAAAAACCTTCAGATCAAACACAAAAAACAGCAATTATTTCACAGTACAAAAATGTGCAAAATGCAATAATTGTGCAAAATGCAATAAACTGTACAAATACGCATTGTGCAAACAAGCTGTTGTGCAAGGTATGCTTTACATTGATATTAATAAATAAATAAGCACTTTAAATAAATAATTCACACATGATATACACAAAATAAGGCAATACTGCAACTTTTGCTATAATGGATATAAAATTAGTCTGTGCCCAGGCCTAAATCTTAAGTTCAAACATTAACCAGCAATTGAAAGTAAACAGCTAGCAATGTGACACCACACCAAACAAAAGCACCCTTTAGCATAGCTAAAAACCAAACAGTACATCAAAGTTAAAAATGCTAAGTTTAACATCCCTTTTTTTCCCAGCACACAACATAAAACAAATACAAAGTGCTCACCGGCTGCCTCTCCAGTCTTTTAGAGTCTCGTTCGCACAGTAATCCAACTCGCTTGATGCAGCTCAGAACTTGTTTAAAGCATGTTGCCGTCTTCATTCGCGGGTTGACACCTAATTGACACCTGTAGCGCCATTGTTAGTGTGCAGTTGCGTCGAAGACGACGCGCTCAGCTGGTATGAGTTTAGCCTGATTACTAGTCACGTGACATGAGGTGCTCCCAATCCTAAACCCACAGCATTTTTTTGTTTTTCGTTTTTCCTCCCGTGCATTCAAACCTCCAGTTTGACTTGACAATATTGGCTCCAAATGGTTCATGTCATTTCAGAGGATCAATGTACAAGCAAATATTAGAACTGTCTCTGGTACAATGTCAAATTACTCTAATACAGGGGTGGACTGGCAATATGGCACACAGGGCAAATTCCCGGTGGGCCAACACACTATTTGGGCCGACGGCCCTGACATTCACATTCTCACTGTAACTGTAATCATAGGCTTATTTTCAAATGGTCGTATGGTGGGCTGGTCTTGCTCGAAAAGCCAGGGCCAATTTTTTGTCCCAGTCCGCCCCTGCTCTAATACAATTCAGCCTATGACTATAGCCAATTTGCCTATGACTGCTGAAGTGTAGTCAGGTATGTTTATGATGCGTTACATTCTGAGCATGATAAAACTTGTTGCCACTCTATTCACAGTTAACCTGGTCAGTCTTGCATTGTGTTCTGATGCATTACATACTGTAGGTGACTGAGTAGCTCTGATCAGTTAGACAGAAAAATGACAGAAAATGATAAAGGGTTTCTAATTAAAGAGCAACAGTTGATTTGGTGCTAAGGAATTGACCCAGTGGGCAACAATGCGACCTGTTTGGAACGGACGTACATTTCTAATAATAGCTAATGGTGACTATTTGTTTGTTTTGGTATTTCCAGAGATGGATGGCACATTAAAGCACCATTGAAACATTGATGTCTTTTCCGGAGGGGTCCTTATTACAAGCCAGTAATGAAATGCAGTAATGAAGCAATGATGAGTTCTAAAAGGTCAGCCGCAGGGGAGAAAAGCAGTCATATTTCTCCATTTATTGTTGCAGTTGGAGAGTACAGAGCAATCACAATTTAGTGGATAACAATCTGCCTTTTCATGCCTGCGCATTGATTTTGTGGAAATAGTTATTGCAACAATATTGTTTATTTGCAATATACTTGAAACTCAGGATTTGTTTTCTTGCATCATCAGCAAAAAAAAAAAAAACAAATACCTCTAAGAAAAGATAGTACACTGTGCATCCATATGCACCCACATCAACAGTATTGGGAGTGAGTAGAGATACTAAAAACTTTGGGTTTTTGAATGTGGAGATGTTTATACAATAATAACCATCTGCTTCCTTCATCCATCACAAAGCTGGGTTCCTTGTTTGTTTACAGGGCCGGCCCAAGGCATACGCGAGTTATGCCGTCGCTTAGGGCCCCGACAGCTCGGGGGGCCCCCCACGAGCGCTCGAGAAATCACGTTTTGAAATATTATTTTATGTTTAAGGGTAAGAATTACCTTAATTTCCTCATGATACCTACCCATTCATATTATAACATGAATGAGTACGAATCCATTCAATTTATAATCACTTACTATCACTCTTTATCTCAGTCATGGTTTGGCTTACACACACCTCTGACTTCTCCCAACAATCTAGCGAAGTTGATGTAGCATTTGTATTTTTATTTCATTCCTGTTATTCTGACATCATAAAACGTTTATGTTTACCACAGAAAAACTATAACAACAACCTGCAATATGATTAGAACAAAGCCTCCTGGGAATGGTAAAGCACAGCCATAGCGCAGTTTCTAATCCACCGCGGAAGAATCCATTCTACTTGTTTGAATAGAGTAGCTACGCATAGCGCTGAAAATCGACTCCGCATTCACCAACATCTCACCGCATGCAATCGTCAGTCCATTCCACGTGATCAAGTAGGTAAATTGCATACTGCTGAAAGTCCACACTCCGTGTTTTGCATTTGGAACAAAGTAAGTCAGTAAGTGAAATGAATCCTGTGAGCAGGAAAGGAACAGATTCCCGAGGAGGTAGCCTAATATAACGTCAGCTCTGTTAATTGCCACCTCACAACGTAGCTTTGGCTGAAACCTTATTCTTTTGTTGTATGTCCTCAAAATTAACTCAAGGCCACATTAAATGAATGTTCGACTAAACATTCAAGTAGGCTATAGGCTTAGGTTAAGGATAGCCTATTTTTGGTTGATGAATATTTGCTGCCTGCACAGACATTGGACATGAGGAAGTTCTTCTATAGGCAAAATCCTAGTTAGTCTTAGGAGATGTATCAAGCTATCTTAATGTAGGACTATCTAATCATTTAATTCAAACCTAGCTCTTTATTGTCAAGAATGGCAAGAATCACTCTTCTCTGATGATATAGGTTAGGCCTATTATTGATGCTTGAAATAGCAAACATAGTGAGTGAATCAGGGCTATTTCTGTTATCATAAGCTGCTTATTGCATAGAGGAGCCTACCAATGTCTGTGATATCAGCAATAATGTTCACATAAAATGTATTGTGAGTGTTGTATAAAACCATAGCATCCTAAACTTTTGTTGTCTAATATTTTTCAGTATTTTAAAAAAAATGGTGTAAAATTCAGATGATGACAAGAACACTGGGTGAATTTAAACAATTAATGAAACAAGCAATATGTTGTTGTTGATAGGGAGAACAAGCAATAGTTAATCCATCTCAATATCTCTTGAGAGTGAGTCACAGGCAGGGTCAACATCCCCCCCCCCCCCCCCCAAAAAAAAAAAAAAAGGCTGTTGTGGCGGTGAGGGGGCCCCCAAATGAAATTCTGCTTAGGGCCCCCTTTGGGCTTGGGCCGGCCCTGTTTGTTTATCTCACATGATTACAGGAAAGATGCCTATTAGCTATGATTGTGATGATAGATGATGTTTTTTTCTTATCTGGAAATGTCTATTCTCTGCAAACATGAACACAGCATTCACACTGGAGGAAGAACGTGCAAACGTGAGAATCTGTGCCCAGCCATGCGGTATATTGATAGGCCATAACCTTTAAGACACTCTGAGAATGATTACATTGGGCTTGTGCTGTGTTTGGCCAGGAGTCAATGGCACAGCCTCCCATGCTGGAGTATTTGTATTCACAGCAAAGCCTATTAGTGCTAACAGGCACACCATGACCTGCTCGCAGTCTTGCTACAATACATCCCTCATTCTTTTAGTGACTAGGTCTTCATCTCCACTGCACCTCCAGAGTCTTCACAAATATATATCAGATGAACATGACTTCCAACTATGTGCATACTGTATGAGTTTTATTGAACACATTCATTGTTGACTCAACTGCATATTAGAAGCAGTCTGCTCAAGGTTTTATCTGAAATACTGGTATCAGTAATCACATCAACAAACTTTTCCCCATTCCTCTTATTACCTTTTCACTTTGATATTAAACTGTCAAATAATTTAGGCCTGCTGCTTTCCCATTAGTGTCAGATGAATAAAACTCACAGAGTTTTCAGAGGCATTTCATGCACTTGAATATGTAAGAATATGTTAGGACATTGCAGAGGAAAGCCGCACTTCTCAGTGCAGACAGGAACACAAACAGTGTGTGTGCACAAATCTCAGGATGGAGTGTTCATAAATTAGATTCAGACACAACTAAACCTAAAGCTAATCAAAAGCACAGGACTATAGGAAACCCCATTATAAAAGGATTTGCTGTTTTCCACAGTAGCTTAGGTGATTTTACACTGTATCTATCTTGGTGCCTCGCTGGTAGTTTTAAGAATTCCTACTGTGTTGTAAATTAATTATGGGGTGTATGTTTTAAAATAACAATGAAACACATTTTTGTTCTGTAACAATTCATAAATATTAATGTAATATAAGAAGGAGACAAGCACAGCACTTATACACATGCTGTGTTATTTTCCAAGTTTGTGGCAGTGAGAGAACGGACGTTCACACACCCTCAGCCTCCACACTTCTTCATGAATGACCATTTTTCATGTTTACAAACAGCTGGCATGTTATGGGGGGGGATTGGACAAAATTATGGGAGAAAGGCAGAAAGACAAGAGAACACACAAAGGATAAGAAGGTTGGTTAAATTGCCATTTATTTTGTTCTACTGCACTGTGATAGCTTTGGCCTTGTGACCCTCATTTCAGAATGTGTCTGACATTAACTCATCCATTTAATTCTATTCCATCTAGGTAATGGTCTTGATCAAATATTTGAGATGAAGCACTGAAATGTCTCCTGCAGAAAAACTAAAGGGGGCATGGCTGGTCTTTCTCTCTGTCTGTCTTATATAGAATGTGCCAACAATATAGCAAGGCAATAGGTGCTATGGCCAATCTTAATAATGTCATAGTCAAAATGCTTGTAGGGTATGATCAAAATGCCAGAGGAGATATAATCAGAGATGTCTGTGCTATATATATTAAACTTTGAAAGGCTATAACTAAACCCTTATGCTATTCACCTTTTTCACCTACGTCACCATGAGGCACTAGAACGAGGCTTGGGTGGTAAAACTTACCCAGAAGTAGCTTCTGGGGATGGGATGCCCCTCATCTGCCCAACTTTCCACCTGACCAACAGTAAGAGAGGGGACCAGCAGTAGATTTTCTGTCCGAAGTATGTGAGGAATTATTAATTATTATATTTATAAAGCGAAGGGAGTTTTTCTTTGCCCCTGTTTCTCATGGATGCTTCCCGTACTGCCTGTAAAGCGCCGCGAGACAATGCACTGTATTTGAGCGATCTACAAATTAAATTAAATTGAATTAAATTAACGTTTTGTCGGCACTTCCTCTAGTTTTACCACCCGAGCCTCGCTTTCGTTCGGAACATGGCGGCCAGGTGAAAAAGGTGAATAACCACACTGACAGCTCTCAATATTTATCTGTGTAACACATAAAGACAACACTAAAATGGCATTTATATTTTGAACTAGAAAAGCGCTCAGAGCGCTCAGAGAGCTCAGACGTCCGCCAAGGCAATGTGGTCACAGACACAATGTAAATTCCAGATCATGTTCTGGATCACCAATCGCCACCAAAATCGAATCAGTTCTTGCTTTTCCCAATATACACGTTGTCCGAAAATGTCATCCAAATCCGTGCATCACTTTTCGAGTTATCTTCTACACAGACACACAGACACACAGACACACACACGGTGGTGAAAACATAACCTCCTTGGCGGAGGTAATAAACATTTCTTGACAGAGGCATGTAAATAAGTGTTATCTCCAAATAAATGATTGCATTATTTACATCTATAATCATGGCCCTTAGATGCAGAATGACAGATACAACTGTAAATAATAACATCATGGTCATGGAGCCCATGTACCGTAAAAAACAAGCTGTGCCGAAAAACAGGGCAAAACCATGATGACTGTAGATTATGTGTTGGTTTAAGTGTTAAAGGACAATCAGTTTCAGGTTGCTTTCATTATGTCGCTGTTGCATACACTGACAGCACTTATTTTATCGAACATCTGGTTGCATCATGTTCCAACGGGATGTCCTTTAGTCAGGACCAGTCCAGGTTAGGACCAATCAAGTGTCCCTCACTTGATTGGTCCTAACCTGGACTGGTCCTGACTAAAGCTGTTCCAGATGTTGGGAGGACATTTGGATGAAGATTAGCACACAAGGAGTTAGGAGGGGTTAGGTGCCAGACCAAGATAGTCTGTAGCCTCTGTATTGAGTGAGGATAAGTGCAAAAGATCCCCCGCAAAAGTAAACATTCAGTCTTACTGTCACACAAGTATCAGATGTGACAGGAAATCCTTCTTTTCTACAATTATAGTGTAAATTAGGCATTGATTTGTCCAAATCAATACACAACCAATGGAGTAAGCCTAGAAAGTAGCACACGTATTCACACATTTGATGATAGCCTGATTGAGTGCAAGTGTCATTGGTTTCATGGCAGGCAATCTACTATTATCAAATCAGGCTTTATTAATTTAGAAGCCACATTAAATATTAAAACCTGATGTAAAAACACAATCTTCAAATTTTCGGAATCACCCAGCATTGAAAGACACTAATATGTGGGATATAAATATCCAGGAGTAGTTTCATTTGTATTTTAATGACATATTCATGCTGCTATAAAGACAGGACCTTGGGCAGAGAAATTATCAAATAAAAGCCTCCCAACTCTCTAATTGCTAATTTCAATTAAATGGAGGAATAGCAGCCGTGACTGACAAGTCTATACAAAAGTTCTGAATCACTACTTGGAGAAAAACACCCTTGAGGAAATGCTCTGATGTCCTTTGTAAGTACCTGAGCACAAAACAGTGGCTATACTGCCATAGATACTGCAATGGCTCCCCAAAGGCCTGTAAATCCTGGGGCTGCAGGCGCCACATGTCTCCTTCCAGTGAGGGAGGAAGGAAAGCATGGAGAAGATGGCCAGGACAGGAGGCCTGGAGACATATAATAGAGTATACATTACAATACAATAGCAGGAGTGGGGATCGCCTCTTATCTGGCATCCTAAAGAATACAAACATGCATATTGAGTCATGAATATAGCAACCATTTATGGCACAGAACAAAATCTGTGGACATAAATCTAAGCTACTTTAGCACCGTGCACAGAGAGAGAGAGAGAGAGAGAGAGAGAGAGAGAGAGAGAGAGAGAGAGAGAGAGAGAGAGAGAGAGAGAGAGAGAGCATATCCAGTGCTCCTTTTCTCTGCCAAAAAGAGATGTGTTGAGCGGATGTAGGTGTACTTTCATTAGGGAGGCCTTCAGCAGGTGTTATGGTGTGTGTGTGCTGGTGGGTGGTTTACTCTCAGTGGGGGACACCCATCCTTGTCATGGCAGCCAGCCTCCACCCAAAGGCAAGACGTTCTTCACTCTCTCATCAAATCTGGCAAAACAAATCTCTCTCTCTCTCTCTCTCTCTCTCTCTCTCTCTCTCTCTCTCTCTCTCTCTCTCTCTCTCTCTCTCTCTCTCTCTCTCTCTCTCTCTCTCTCTCTCTCTCTCTCTCTCTCTCTCTCTCCTCATGTGTACTGTATGAGTGAGCAGGTTTCTTCCTCCCAGCTCAGAGCGAGTCCAGTGTAGATGAGGCCCATTCTCAAGCTGTTGCCCGGCTTGACAGATTGGAGAGAGAGAGAGCCTCACAACTGCTGCCAGCTGATGAAAGGCAATGAGGAGGCGTCCCTGCCAAGGAGGGTCATATGAGAGACAGGAGCACACAGAGACACACAGGACAGGACAGGAGAGGAGAGGACAGGCCGGCCCAGAGAAACAGAGAGGAGAAGAGGAGAGGAGAGCATCTTCTGCTGATGAAAGAAAAGGCTTTAAAGGAGATGTTGGGAGAATGATTAGGGAAATGTTCCTCACATGGACCCATTTCAAAGGCAACACACCAGATTGTGTCAAAACTAGCAATAGAATAGCAATAGAATAGAACTGTCATACAGAATATAATAGTGGACCTCATTCAGCATGATTTCTTAAAGGTTCCTAAGGTTCTGTTCAAAGGATTTAAACCTTGTATTATTTTACATTTGCAAAATTTATGAAAATCCAATAGCCAATTATTTTCACAAACAAAATCCAACTCAAACCGTCTTACACATTGCGTGAAGGGGGGTTGAGTGCTGATTTCTATGTAATATAAGAACAGTGGTAGGTCTAATGGGATGAGTGACCACCATGAAACAGTTTTTTGTCTTTTGACGGAGAATAATGAAAAAGGATGAGGAGACGAAGCAATTCCATAATGAGGATTTGAAGGGGGTGAGAGAGCAGGCTGGGAAGAAGTGCATGTTGTTCAGGGTCAGCAGAGATGACCCTCTAGGGGATTTTAAAAACGCCTCATGGGAGTCAGCGTCCAAAGCCGCCCTGGGCGAAAGATGCTGGGATTAGGAGCAGTGGATTGTAGCGCTCCCTAATGACTTGTTGGCCCTATCTAAGCACATCTCCCTCCTCTGGGAGCTGCGGCCATGCAGGCAGGCAGGCAGGCAGGCAAGACAGGAGACGGACATCAGGTCCAAGAATAACTCAACCACTCTTGGCCACCATGGCAACACTTGTGTGGGCTTTCATGTGTGCTGTCTGATTTCAAATTCCATCTCTTCTGCAATAAATGTGATGGCAACAAATCACGGCAACTTTTAAAATACTGTCAGCTGTAACCACAACCTCCTCCTTGTGATATTACAGTGCAGGATCAGGTGGATACCTGATTGCGTTTTAGTTCAGACAGTAAAGTGCCAGGGGGTGTTCCTATTACAACCTAACAGGAAGGACAAGTACTGCGTCTCCAGAATTAATTGCATTTGTTTAGCAGGATCTCAAATCATCTTTGTAATAAATAATATGCTAATGTAAAAGTTGACTAATTGTGAAAAAAAAAATTAAAAAAAAAATTAAAAGAGAGATTGTTCTGTCCTCTCCCGTGTAATAGCAAAGATGTATGTGTATAAACTCCTCTCTTTCACAACATTTGTCAGAGTAGGTTGGAAAACACTGCCATCCAGTAATACTAATATACAGTTCCTCACAAGATCTATGGCTTCTGGGAGATTTTTTATTGTAATGTGAAAAAAACATCATAGGCCTCATCATTTTTTACTTCATATGCGTTCCCAAAGACACTCTCAGAATCATATAGTTTTCTCAGAGCTTGTCTCAGGCATGCAAAGAGTGTGCAGATAGGGGAGCAGAGAGAGTGTGTTCTGTGCGGCATTATACACACACAAACAGCACTCAAGTATGTGTAAGCCGGTCAGTGTAATCAATCCCCTGAGCTCCGCATGTGAGGTCTTAACATCCAGTGATGGATTCTAGTTAATACCAGAGACGGTTAATGGGTTCTAAAGTATCTTTGGTAATACTGTAGTGTATGTCATTGTGTTATTCACCTAAAGCAAAGAATAGACATCAGACTCCAACAACAGACCACAGGCTCACAGGCTATCAGCATAAAGCTTGGACACCATTAGGTGAATCATGTTTACAGATTTTATTTACTTTACAGCAGCAACCTAAGCTCATAACTTCCTCTGAGAAAAGATTCAAAGTTTTATTTAAATCAAGAAGACAAGACTGTCAGGTCCATTGGCTCACAAACACAGCAATCAAATGGGAGAGGTCCATTTAAATAGAGTTGATGTGTGCAGGCATGCAGACATGTATGGGGTTGAGGTTGTCAGCGTTCACACAGCACACTGCACCGCAGGAGCACTGAAGCAAGGTGGACATGACTAAGTGACTTGTGAACAGCGAGCTGACAAACACAGGCTCCTGATGATTTTAAAAAGCAGTGAGGACATATATCACCTCCCTCTCACCAGCACCCTACCTCGGTCCATGAGCTATTGCATAAGAGCTGTCAACTCCAACATAGCTGTCCACAATATATGGTGCCAGGCATCCATTTTCTAAGAGCACAGCGCTGTCCCATTCATCATGCAACTCAAGGGTATTCCGCCTCTGTGTTTATTTCAGCAAAAATTACACCTCATAAGAAACAACACATCAGTCATTTACCTCCAGCCTAATGGCCAAAGCAGTCCAGGTTATGATGCTCTGGTTCCTGCTCTGTGCTATGGCTACCTGGAGAGAGAGTGACCAGAGGCTCATGGTGCCCACTGCCCATGCCCAGGAGCATGTGACCCCTGCAGAGATGACCTCACAGAGAGCAGGGGCCCAGCAGCTGGAGCTGAGTATGGGCCAGTAGCCCACCAAGGCAGGGATCCAGCTCTTATGTGCCCCCTGCAGGGGGAATGGGGCTAGGGGCCAATGGGGTCCTGTGCTTGGGTCCCCAATATAAAGCCCTGTTCTCCACTTGTCCTGCAGGTTTATGTGTGAGTGAGTGGGAGAGTGATGGGTCCTGCCAGAGCCAATACTGGCTGGAATGAAGAGGCAGACCATCTGTCCCTCCAAGCTCTATGTGAACAAGGCTATCAAATTGGGCTAAGCAATAAAAAGAGGGACAAGAAACAGCATGCTATTCAGTCAATTTCAGTGCATGTGCATTCTTAATAAATTTCAACAAATTCACATTAATGTTTTCTTTTATGTTCCATAGAGACAGACTCAGGAGGATGCTGTTGTCACCTATTTCATGTCCTGCATAGAGTGACCCCTGCAGTCTCCAGTCCATTCAGGTTCCCTGCTGTGCCTCCACAAATTAGACAAGAGGGACTACAAGGGAGCCAGAGTCCACACACGCACACCACGTGCTGAAGCAGGGCACACCCAAACAAAGAGAGAAGATTGCATTTAGTGTTCCGGTTAAAGGAATATAGCACCTTTTTAAGTCACCTGTTAGAAAGAAAACAATAATTTTAAAAAACCAATAGAGAAGCACTCCGAGAGTGCAGAGGCAATATGGTCCCTGGCACAATATAAATTCCAGAAGGCTTTCTGGATCACTGGTCACCACCAAAATTGAATGGGTTCTTCCTTGGGCGAAGACACACCTCTGGTAAAAAGTTTGTCCAAATCCGTTCATGACTTTCCGAGAGAGCGAAAACATAACCGTGATTGGTAGAGGTAATAATTTAAAATAAATGCAAAAGCCAAGACCATTTTTAATGCGGATATCATTTTTTGTGACTATATTCTCCCAAAGCATGGTAAAAGCAAGTGCTACGTGATATCTCTATGCTCAGCTACTTCTTTGCCAGAATACTGTTTACAGGTCCATGTCTGCATCTGCCCAGGAAATTGCTTCATCTTAATTTGCATTGTCATTTGTACTCATTATGAACTCATCAAAGGTAACTAGATGTAATTGGGAAAGAAATACATTTTTGGATGACTTTTCAAAGACTTCTGCCAACTCTACATTCCAACACCTATGCTAAACTAAACATAACATTGAGGCTATCAGATAAGGAAAATACATATGCACTGAGAACTAAATGCGTTTGCCCACATATGTAACTCCAGGTAAGATTATGAATAAAATTCATTACTCATAATCATAATCTTACCTGGAGTTACAAAAGTGGGCATATGTACATAAATAAATTTCATAAAAAGGTGGCATATCTCTTTAAGTGATTCATTATCAATATGGCCATCCAAAATGCAAGGGTGGCTTTAGCAAGCCTCTAGTAATTAGAATGGCTGAATGGGACTGTTTGAGGCAAACATCTGACACTATCCTTGCCATTGTCCATATGGTGAAGTAATTGTCAAAGCTGTCTCTTTCTTACAGCTCTGTGAGATATGAACACAGAGGTCAAGCACATAATTGTAAAATAATGGTTTCTAAATTGATTATTTTATGAAGTGGGCATAAAGCAGAGCAGTAAACCGTGACTGCTGAGGAATGAGCAGAAATATCTTAACAACCAGTGAAATGATTAGAAATGAATCTGTAAAACAATATTTTCATGTCTGAATTGAAAATGTGATGTCCTTTGTTGGCATTTCCATAATCATCTGTCGTGTCGTGACTATCCACTCTTCACACACTAAAGTTCATCCATGTCGGGGGCGGGGGGGTTGGTAGGATATGATTCTAAGGGCCTGTAAATGATTTTCTACTATTGTAATTAGCAGGGGCGCCACCAGAAATTGTGGGCCCTGTGACAGAATATAATTTTGGGCCCCCCAAACATTAATTTTGATATCCAAACCTTCTCTGGGGCCCCCATTTCAGTGACAGGCCCTTAGAATCATCCTAACTTTCCCCCCATAGCGACGCCCCTGGTAATCAGTGTTTGGAGGCCCCCAAAGTATTTTTCTCATGGTTCCCAACATTTCTAGTATGGACCCGCCCCTGTCAGAGAGTAAGCTACAGTATAGGCGTAAGTGTGAATCAGTCAGCGTGTCCTCCATACTGTAAAAAAGAGGAGTAAAGTCTAGAGTGCACTCTCATCTCTGCCAGCGAGGTAAGGTGACTCAGTAGCCCTACATTTAAGCTGCTGTTATCTCCACACCCAGAGGTTTGTCTTGTCCTCACATCAAGTCACCACTCAGTGTCTCAGGGGACCGGCTGGGCTGCCTCCATCTGAGGACACATGGCTTCTGACCTTCACTCACTCTTGACCCTTTCTTCTTGGGCTCAATGTTCTCACTCTCTCCTTCTTTATGCTCTGACTAGATCTAATTTTGGCCTTTGGCAGTCTGTACAGCACTCTCACCCTACTTGAAAGATCACAAGGAGATGGGTTTTTTTTTGTCCCTCTGTAGAGTACAGTTTGACTTTATAGTATCTCCATATAGAATCCAGTTCCCCTACAGTTTGGACCTCATTAAAATGGTTGACGGATTGTGCCTTGCTCTGAGAAAGGAAGGGCAGAAGGGCATCTGAGGCCTCTGGGATCATTGGAGCTGAGGTTTCACAGATGACCACCCCCACCCCCACCCCTACCCCCACCCTACCCTGAACCCCAGCTCCACTCACTGTCTTCAGGCATTCATTTGTCTGACGGCAAGAAGGAAGGCGTATAGCCTTTTATGGCTCACTAGTCACAAGCTCACGGCTGGGCTCGTCTTGTTTGCAGAAACATCACGGGCCTCTGACTCCAGAGAGAGGAAGCCTGAGAGCTTTTCTTTGCAGATGAGCCAACGCACAATGGCCCTTCACCTGCCTCTTGAGACTGGCACAGAAAGCTTTCAATATCTAGCCATCTTCAGACAGAGATGCGTCAAGTAGAGGTAGAAATTGGATAAGAAAAGCAAGACAGCCACTCTCAATCAAATCTGGCAGGTAGTAGATCACCAGAAATCAATAACAAGTCAAATATTGCATTTATTAATTGTATTTCTTGATTATTTAATGATTGTTGATTGATTTAATGATTTTTGATTGATGATGATGAGCATCTTTTCTCTGGCCACATCTTTTCTCTGACATTACCACAAGAAACAGTGACATAACAGTGACAACAGTGTCTAGACCTTGAGACATGTATACAATGTATACAAAAATAAATAAATAAATAGGTAGGTAAAATTGGCTGCAGTCAATAAACAGAATAAGTTAGTGCGTAGCCTGTACTAGCTCAGATTAGACTATTTAACATTCATATTAGTCATGAAGGAGTAAGACTACCTCTGTATCTCTTCTATAAAGCATGTATCTCAATCAGTGCAGTCAAAACATGCCTGATAGACTACTGCACAGAATCTATCTGTCCAATGTTTAATGTGCACGTACAACCTGGCGTTGACTGTCTTTACATGTATGTCTAAAGACACCTCTGGGCTCCCAGTGAAACAAAGTTTAAAGAACATCAGCTTTCCTTAGGTGGAAATGTGCTGGTGCAATAGACTAAATATTTAGTAACAGGATCTTTGTAGGGTAAAGTTTATATAGTGAGTGTAATATTCTCAGTCCAAACAGAATGTTCTTCCTTCCGCAGGAAATGAGCTCTGCAGTAGACGTGGCTAATCAGTTTAATCTGAATTGGACAGAATGAAATGTTTGTGATTAATCAGATTAATTTGTTTTAATCGTTTAGACAAGCACTAAAACAATACAATAAACTAAATAAACTAGGATAGGTCAAGACATTGGTGAGAGTCAGTGAGACCAAGAATAAGTTAGAGATTTGAACTAAGATCAAATAGCTCTAAAAGTCTATTCTGTTAAGCTATGTGGAGGTTGGACTTGTGTTGAGAAAGCAGACTTGAGAACATCTATAAATAAAAGCTAGAGCATGTGTTCCCTGTTCCTTACAGATGTTTAAAAAGCATGTTCATCAAAGTGAACTGTTTGACATCCTCTATACAACCTCTGTGAGGCCATGCTTAAGACAAACTGTATATCATGGTCGATATCAGACTTTAGTCTTACTTATAGAATTTCATTTCTTATTATTTATTTTCAAAATAGATGTAACACAACATGCAGCGTGCCAACGGTAATTCAAAATAAAAAATGGTTCCACACAATGGGCAAGACATGGCACTATGCAGCCTTCATAACACAAAATGAAATACTGACTTAGACAGTTTAAATTTGTACTTTTAAAGTAGAATAGGTTGAGCACAAGATTAACCCCTGTACTTTTCTGAGATGCATTTCATTCATATCTGCCCATAACTGCTTATTTTGATTTCTGAAAGTTGGCAACCCAACCAGGCCTACCAACATACTCTGTCTATAACAAAGACTCTATACTAGGCTTACTTCTAACATGGCCTGAGTTAATTTTGAGAACATACAATACAAGATTACGGTTTCAGCAGAAGCTAGCCTACTTTGTGAGATGACAACGGGGCTGGTGCAGCCTGCACTTTTACTGATTGATGATTCTCATCACTACATGCGGTGAGTGAGTTGGTAATGCAAAACCCGGAGCGGATTATCAGCGGTAGGCTATACATTCGCTATTACATCAAGTGGAATGGATTCTTTCGGGATGCAATAGAGATAACTTTGAGAATACATCAACGGCGTTCATTTCGCCTAATAGGAGTCACTCGCAGGAGATCATTCACAAGCGTCCATGAGCCACTAAATACGTGAGTTTTTACGATGTCTGTGTCTCTCGGTAGCCTATACTAAATTTACGAAAATTAAAGATGAAAGATTTAATTCCCATAAATACATTAGAGATCATGTTACCTTAGGTGGAAATGTGCTGGTGCGATTCAGACTAAATATTACGTAACGATTTTGTGAATAAAGTTTATATAGTGAGTGTAAATTCTCAGTCCAAACAGAATGTTCTTCCTTCCACAGGAAGCTCTGCAGAGACGTGGCAATGTTTAAGCTGAATTGGACAGAATGAAAGGTTTGTGTTTGAGGAAGGCCACAGGGCATGGGAGGGGAGGGAAGCATTGGAGGGAGGGAAGCAGGCAGGCTGGCAGGCTGGCAGGGGGAAGTAGGCTATGTGAGTAGACAGGATGATTGAGGCCACTGGCCTCTTGGAGGGGTGTACACAGATAACAGCTGAAGACACACCTGCTGCAATGAGATGGGTCTGCCTTCAGGCACTAAATCTGCTTAGAGGCTGTCAAGGAGCCGGCGCAGTCTCATAGGCATATGTCTGTGACATGCTGCTTGGAAGATGCCTGTTCCTCAAAATCAGCTTGTTTAAATGCTACGTCTCCAAAATGCTCCTGGTCTGTGTTCCTGTGCTGAGCATTTGTAGTTGTCAGTGCATTCTAATGGACATCATGTTTACTTGTGATTTTACATATTGTTGTTTTTTAATCAAATGCAATGAAATTCTTACTTGAATGTATCTTCATATTCTTGAAATCGATCGGTGTATATTAGTCCTCTGTGGGCACTCTTGGGGCCTGTAGAATACAGCCTGCATAACCTCGTGTGTGTGCATGTGTGTGTGTGTGTGTGTGTGTGTGTGTGTGTGTGTGTGTGTGTGTGTGTGTGTGTGTGTGTGTGTGTGTGTGTGTTTGCAGGTCCCGTTCTATTGAAAAGCTGACTTTAAAGAAATTTTATGTAGCCTACTTATAAAAATACACATTTCATATCAGTGCACTTATATAATAACTGAAATGGTAAATGGACTGCATTTATATTGTACTTTTCTACCGTTTGTCTCTCTCACACACACCAGTAGCAGAGACTGCCATGCAAAGTGCCAACCTGCTCACCAGGAGCAATGAAGGTTTCAGTACCTTGCCCAAGGAAACTTCGATGGGACAAGGTCAATCAGGGTTCAAACCCTTTGGAGCGGGCTTTGTAACCCTCTGGTTGCCAAATGCCACCTGCCATCGCTCCTTCACTGCATAGTAGATTCCAATCATATTTGTAGCTAAATGAATGTAGATACTGTGTATAAAAACTACAAACTACAAATGAAACCAAAACATGCATATTTCTTACTTTCTTGCTAGCTCCTGCAAAAGGCATTTCCATTCAAATTGTCTGATGTCAGTTTATCACTCGCAGGACTAAACTGTTAGTATTGTAGCAATAAAAATCACTGTATTGAAACAAGCAATTCTGACTCATGAAACACAGTAGGTCTACTTCTAGGTTATTTATAAATAAAAGGCATTGCAAGATGTGATTATGTTTTCAGCAGGTGCACTGCTAGAAAATGTCTAATTTGCTCCTCAGTTCTGTCTACCTAAGGGGCATTTCTGTATCATCAAGCAACTAGGAGACAGCGACAACCTTTTTTCACCATGGTTTATGTTCAGGAAGTGTCTATGGGATATGCCAGGGTAAATCATTACTGTTTTTGGGTATGAGGAGTTGGTACAACCAAATAGCAAAATGACAGCTAGCGTTAGCCAGTGTGTGTGTGTGTGTGTGTGTGTGTTGTGTGCTTGTGTGTGTATGTGTGTGTGCTTGTGTGTGTGTGTGTGGGTGTGGGTGTGATTGTGTGCATGCAGGCCTGTGTGTGAGTGAGTGTGTGTGTGTGAGTGTCTTTACTGTAATGGCTGAAATACACGCTTGTTTTTCTCAGTAAACAGAGATTGCGTTGGATTGAAAAAGGAATAATCCCTATGAACACTGCACGCTCATTACCCTACATGCCCACAATTGTCTCTCTGTAACACGCAACAGTGGACAACTATCTATGTATCTCACAGGGCTTAGGTTTGTCACAACATAGTCTCTATACACATCTGGACTGTCTGTCACAGTCTGTCATAGTGACTCTTTCCATTCAGCTGCAACTGCTATTACCTCAGACTTCTATTCAGACCACAGTCTTTACATGCCTGGCGATGCCATCCTACGTACCTCCGCTAAACTTTTTTTTATCTCCATACGTAGTCTGGTCCAGGCCCCCCTACCTCCGTTTCCCTCGGTTGCTCTACGGTTTTGCCAATCAGCCCACAGTTTAGAATGACGTATCAAAATTGTGTAGTCCTACAGCATAGGAACGTGTTTGTTATTCTCCCCTCTACTTTCGAATTACATTCACAAAATTGGTACATTTCATTAGCATCCATGATCTTGAGGATTTATTGCCACTACGATGTCAAAATAGATAATTACTGAACGCGGAAGTTGTAGGCGTGAGAGCCAGGTGAGAGAATACGTCATATCCCAACGGAAACCTATTTCAATTACATTGGGTCAGACTGTATGACATAGTCAACAGTCGGCTTTCGCACACATGTAGGCCTATTGGGCCATTAAAGGAGAACTCTGAAAGTTTTTGTAATTTTAATCAAAGTGTATTTTTGTTCAAATGCAAGTGTGTAGAGTAGGCCTATGTAAAGCCCTCTAACAGAACCATGTTATGAAACATGCCAGAGTTTTTATTGGAAGACTCTTTGAGGAGAATAGCAGAACACACTTCAGAGATTAATTAGGTAAGTGAGGTCAAGAGGACCTGTAGCTTATGACTGTGATCTTTGAAGGGCCCAGGTGAGGTACTTTTGCTCCTGTGCTTTACCAGCCACACTGTGTGCTCCCTGACCCATTCAACTCAGTGGCAGCAGCCCTGCTAGCATGTCATGACATATAAGATCAGATGTTCCTACGCTGAAGTGTCAGCTACGCAACAAAAGGCACTTCCCCACATGAGGACCGCCTTCGCTGGAATGTCACCGTAATACGCTGTGACACATTTGTGAAATTACGTAATATCTACATAGGAGTTTGGTGTTGTATATGGCTGTCTTGTGTAAGACTCCTTGCCTGTTATAACCTATAGCCAAGTAGGCTACAGTTGTGCACATGGGCTTGCCTTGGGAAATTTGGGGTGTTGTGTGTGTGTGTGGCACTGGCAGAAGGCACATGTCAATCATCAAGGGTCTCTGTAGGATGCTGTAGTAGCACCACACCAAGAGTAGTCAGTAGCGTTAGCAGCTGCCGTGCTGTTGGTGCTACGGTGGCGGTGACGGTGATGAGGCTGGACGTCACGGCTGGTTGCAGGCGGGATTAAGCCCCCTCCCCTGTTCTCCTGGCAGCAGGGCAGCCGCCACCGGAGGCTGTCGCTGAATTATTTGTGTGCTGATTACGACACCAAGCGCCGTGTGATGATGAGAGAACGTGGCGACGATGAGCTCGCCAAAAGTGGGTCACGCAGCCCACAGAGATTCTGACTGTACCAGCCACTGATGTGGAAGGAAGGATCCCGCGCAGAGACACTGCTCTGTTCGCTAACACGCTAGCAAAGCCAGCCCAGTCCGTAGCTCACATCAAGCCAAGGGTGGGAGAGAAGCTACTTATTAGTTTTTCAGGGAAATGGCCTTCTATTTGTTTTACAGAGCCTATCTAATGTTAAGCATGTATTCTTTTACCCTATGAAACAGGAATGGATTTCTTTCCTTAAAATCATTCCAGAACAGCAGGCTTCAGTGGTCTCATGAGATGAAGAAACCCAGCTCAAATAAAAGCATTAATTTGGTTCCAAAGAGAGATTATTAGAACAGAACATAATGACCACTGGAATTTGCCTTGCAGCTATTGGAGGTCTCCACCAGGAATTCCAGAAGGAATGATGTATGTTTGAATTATGAAGCGCATCTTGAACTATATATATATATATTTCGCCATAGAGAGATATGATGTCATAAGCTAAATTCACATACAAAAAGACTTGTCATCATCATCTGCCACCAGAAGCAACCAACATTTCCTTCAAGGTCTGATGTGATAAATGAAAAAGAAGAAGAAATCAAATGAAATTCAAACAGTTCAATCAGGGCAACACGAGCCTCCAGCTGATGCTCATGAAATCAAGTGACAAGCAGGATCCGTGTCACTGAGGGTGTTGCATGATGTGCCCCTGAGTCAGAGCTCTCATCTCAGAGACACTCATACAGGACAAAAATCAGAGAATACAGTCACTGAAACATCAGTGGAGCTTTTACAAATAACATCACAATCCTTGTTAAGATTCTGATTCTCTTGATTCTTGAAAGCCTACATGCATGTATGTCTTGCATGCACTGTGCAAAGTCTGCTGCTTTTTGAGGATGGACAAACCAGTGACTTGATATATAGAGGGACAAACAACAATCTTTGGAGGGAAAAAAACATTAATGCAAATATGCCATAAATGGCAAGGGAATTACTGTAGGTAAAAAAATAAAATAAAACATTAAAAACGACTTTGATATTGCTATTAATTGGAAGACATATTATGCAAATTGTCATACGCATCACATTGAAACCTGTGATGAATTTGCAAGTCAAGCTCGACTGCCGAGGCTGCTTATAATTAATGTATTGGGTCTTCTGAAGGTGACACTGAGCAAGGGACTGTACTGCTTAAACAGAGGTAAACACTGATTTATGCAAGTGCCAGGGTTACAGTAATAACTCAAAATGCATTCCTCCCCTGCAGCCCTGGAACATGGATAGTGAGCCAAGGCGCTGCATTACAGAGGCAGCTGTCCTGCCCTGTCAAAACAAATGCTGTGTTGCTTGTGAGGACAGATGTTGGCTTTTCACTACGCTGACATGCTTTGGTTCCGACTTCTTCATGTAAATTGTGCAACTGTGTCTCTGTGCTGTCTTTTTGTCACTACAGACTCGTGAAGGATGCCTTAGACTACACCACATTCGAGCAGGGTATGAATCAGAGATGGGGCTGCTCAAAAGACCAAAGCAAGCATTTGTGGAGTGATTAATTACTACAGTTGTTCGCTGCATGTTCTGATAGCCTGTAATATATAATCTGCTATAAAGAAATTACTACTGCTATCAAGTAATTATGTCACACAATGGCAGTATCCTGGGGACCTCATCTAGGTTCTCAAGTGAGCACGCGTCATCAACCAGATTGTTGTCAGGTTGGACAGCAGTGTTATCCCTGCAGTGAAGGCTTCATTATCAGGGCCTGAAAGAAGGAATGGGCATACCTCAAATCTCAATACAAACACATTCATCTTTGCCAATAAATGAGAAACCTGTCACACTGCAGTCTCTTGCAGGCTAGTGCTCTAACTCACTGCAGTCAGAACTGCAGGTAGACCTTTAACTCACTGCAGTCAGAATTGCAGGTAGACCTTTAACTCACTGCAGTCAGAATTGCAGATAGACCTTTAACTCACTGCAGTCAGAATTGCATAATATGTAGACCTTTAACTCACTGCAGTCAGAATTACATAGGTAGACCTTTAACTCACTGCAGTCCTAATGGCATTATGTAGACCTTTATTTTAGCTAAACTAACCTTATTATAGCATGTTAAATTCATTGTAGTGGTTGTAACGCTTTGCTGGTCGATTGGTGTCTTTTAAGACTCCATCTAGCACCTCCATCTCTGCATCAAATCTTGTGACGGTGTAAGCAGGGAGAGTTCTTATAGAGACAAATGTGAGCCTACACCATCTAGCACAAGCTGTAAAACTTTGTTAGTTGCAATGCAATTTCCCACCACCAGCTCACTAATGCTTCTGGGAAACAGAAGCCCGCATCGGCAGCTCTGTGGAGATAATGCAAGATAGAAACTGCAAGGTGAGAAAATGGTGAGAAATATCCAATGCCGCATAGTCCCTCTTTAGCCCTATTCGCACGGGACTAGTTTAATGGGGGGACCTGGGGTAAAGTAATGATAACCGGGAAATTTAGTCCTGTCCGAACGCGCCATGTCAGTAAAAATAGCGGAGTATGTCGGTAAACTTCGCAGAGAATTTTACCTCCTGTGAAACGGTCTATCATAGGTAGTACTAATCACGTGCGAATGCGACCCTGGGTAATAAGTAGGGAATATGTCGTCACATCCTTTTAAAGAGAGAAACAATTTCGGACTGTCGCTTGCTTAGACCTGGTCTGCGGCATGTTTACAGATGGTGTTTACAGAAGTGGCACGAAGACGTGCATACCAACCAGGATGTGACGGCTGTGCGTAACCAACTCCTCCCATGTTAGATGAATATCACATATTTTTTGTCCCGTCCGAATTGGTCGTTTCTAATGCCTGACGTCGTCTGGTTAATCAACATTACTATACGTCCCCCCATTAAACTAGTCCCGTGTAAATAGGGCTTTTGACTCAGAGTTGCATAGGTAGACCTTTAACTAGTCCTAATGGAATAGGTAGACCTTTAACTCACTGCAGTGTATTGGCATACTGTAGACCTTTAACTGACTACAGTCCTAACGGCATGTAGGTAGACCTTTAACTCACTCCAGTCCTAACCACAGAGGTAGACCTGTGTCTTCCTGCCATCAAGCTGAGCTCCATAGTGAGTGTGAAGTGAATTGGTCTAATTGGGGAGATCTCTGTGTGGGGTCTCTTCTCTTCCAGTGTTCCACAACACACACCTTTATTCCCAAACTCTCATCAAACCAGCTAGGGAGAGTTCAGACCACTCATGTTTTATTCAGCACTGGATAGATCCCCTGAACAAACCTGCACCTATAGTCTGGGGGGACTGATTCAAAGCACACCCGCTCTCCTCTCTCAAATAGACGCTTGAGAACATGACCTTCTCCCTTATTTGAGTGACATCCCACCGCTACTTGCTGCTGACTAATCACAAAAAAAAGGATTGGTGCTGAGCCTCTTTTGGAATGGAAATACAAGTGAGAAACCTAATAGTCTTAAACACGCTCATTTCATCTCTTTGTCAGGAGAAACAAATGAAAACACATTCCCCTGGCCTCAGAAATAGATTGGCTAGCGTGCTGTTGAACCTGAGGGCTCTTCGCAGCATGCTTCCTGGCAGAATAAACAGCAAATCGTTTAAATTAAGCTTACAACTTTGAAAACACATTTCCCATGTCAGGGCATTTCTATTCATTGACAAAATGTCATCCAACACCTACAGTACGTACAATGGTTTTAAACCGAATATTTTCAGTTTGCACATCATTTTTTGACAAATATCTAACTGGCATGTGTTGTACATTTATTAGCTTATGGGGCAACAGAAATTACCATTTTATTTCAATTCCTAAGAAGTACAAACCATTTTCACCGAATAAGTGAACAACTACCTTTTATAGCTTGATGAAATTGGGCTCCTTCTTTGGAAATGAGCTCATTATGTCTGAACGAAGCAGTAAAAACAACACTAGACCAAACAGGCAGCACTAAGATGAGTTTGGGCTGTAATTAATGAACTGATACAGAGTAGAGTGATGGTGCGGGATAAATTATCTTTGCCACAGGGCTCAGTGGAGAGAGAGAGAGTGAGAGAGAGAGAGAGAGAGAGAGAGAGAGAGAGAGAGAGAGAGAGAGAGAGAGAGAGAGAGAGTGAGAGAAGGTAGAATGAGATGGTGAAGGGATACTGAATCTTTTCCAGAGTGATGAGTCTGAATGACCTTGCACTTGAGTGTTCACCTTGAGTGCAGGTAAGACAGCTCCACGTAAACAGTGGACCTGTGTGGCACAGGGAAATGCAGGGAGATCATTTCCATTGGTCATAGTTACCTTTAGTCAGGAAGCATACTTGCCTGCTGTTTCATCAGTGGCTGTTAAATCTATTTGATTACATCCTCCTCTGTTCTGCTAGTATTTCATTTATCCAAAGCGTTTTCCCTTCCCACAAGGTTCTCTAATCAAACAACCTGCCCTTGTCTAACCTTCAAATCTGCATCATACTTCTTCCAACTACTTGAAATCATAATATCAGCAATAATATCATCTCTAGAGGGGCGGATAAAGATGTGCTTAGATATCTTGGAGACATAAAGCGCTAGCCTAGAAAGCCATTGGAAGGAAGAGCAGGTGCAGTCTCCCAGTAGATTTATTCCATACTGCCGAGTTCTATGTGTTCCACACCACTGCAGTTATGGCCTACTCTCTTTGCACTGTCTCCACGCCTAATGGAGATTAATGACCTGGGACAAACACTGGCCAGCTTGCAGGTCAGTTCTAAGGCACAAAAAAACCCTCATGGGACTTTTTGCTTAGTTATCAGTACTGTAAATATGACTTAATCCTAATCATTCTGAAAAATAGACCAAACAGCTCAATACAATGAGTAAGTATGCATATAACCTCACAAATAAACTGCTGGTCAGCTATTTATGAGACGGCCAATAAAATGTAAGCCTCCAAAGAGTGGTGATTCTCAGTGTGAGTCTACTTCCATGCTGTTTATGTTCGGCAGCCAACTGCTGTGCCAACACCTAAATGCAGCTCCCGCAGTGGCTTCAAATGTTTACCATTAAAATCCACTCTGACGCAGAACAGTAATTTAGGGAAAACTGAATTCCTGAATCAGGGATTTGCCCACAAATCGTATAGAATTGAGAAAAATGAGTTTACAGGGGAATTTGACAGCAAGTGTTTACAGCAAGTTTTGATATAATCAGGTTGGTGGTATACCTGCATACAAATGGCATTGCACCCATCCATGCACACCTTGGACACAAGCTATGCCAGCCAGTATACTACCAGTTCTCTGTACTACCAGCCCTGTTCTCCAAA
Source organism: Sardinella longiceps (assembly GCA_027497455.2). Taxonomy (NCBI): domain Eukaryota; kingdom Metazoa; phylum Chordata; class Actinopteri; order Clupeiformes; family Clupeidae; genus Sardinella; species Sardinella longiceps. The sequence continues at coordinate 9,446,581 of JAODXP020000011.1, forward strand.
CAAATCTACTTTCCCTGTATAGCACAGGCACATGAAGAATAGTAAGAGAACACTGAGTACTTTCACAGCATATTTGGAAAGCATCCAATATTCTGGTTCAAGGAAAACACCAAATTGGGTTTACGTGTTGATAAGATATCGAAACATTCCTGTCTGCCTGCTGGTCAATATCCGTATCAACCTACAACAGATAACAACGTAATGGCAATGTGCAGAGGAAAAGGTGTGAATAAAAACTTGGAATAAATGGCAAGCTGAGCTGAGATTGTGTTGTATTCAGACCTACGAGGAGCCCCCTGATAGCAACATTTGAAGGCAGAATCATGCACATGGTTCATTTTCAGAGTTCTCGGCCGGTTTCACAGCACCTTTCTTATTTTGCAAATCTTGAAGGAGTTTAATGATTGGCTCACAATGTGCAGAAATTTTCTGCAACAGAGCTAAAAACTTTTTTCACTTTATCCAAGGGCTCTTATGGGCATATGACCACCACACCCAGTTCAGCTTACCGTTTCGATGTTATTAAATCAATAGCCACCAGTTCAGACCTTTATTTTGATGTGCATGTAAAGGGTTTTCGTTTCAAGAGAGAAGCCTATATTCACTATAGATACATTGGCAAGGCTTAACCATATATAGTTCAGTATCACATAGTTTGGTGATGCTTTGTCACAGAGATGTGATTCCTCACATGCTCTCCACAAGCATACAGCATTGCACTGGACACTCATTTTGGGAGGCACAGGGCAGCCTGCATGTGTTTCAAAGATGACGCAATTCTCTTCTATTTTCATCACACGCTGGAAAGCACTGGCCTTGGTTAAACCCCACAGCACTTGTAATTGCTTTTCTAAATTAAAAGGCAGGAATAAAATGAAAGTCATTAGTTGTAAGTCATATATCTGTTCAATCGATACATATAACGTACGCAATATAATATAAGCACTATATTTGCATGGTAACTTAATTTAGATGATTCAGTCAGTTTTACAATTTCCAAACAGTAGATTTAATGGAACTTAAATCTATCTTGAAATAGCGGCAGGGTATTTTGGGATGACATCCAAAACCAAGAATCAATTAAATGTCCATCACTCCACAATGCAACTGATGGGTCCCTTACTCTCCTGATCTTGCATTCACTTTTTTCAGTCTTCTTTTTTACTTTACAGTCATCTCTCCTGCTCTCTGTATCTCTATCAGCACTAGAGAGAGAGAGTTAGAGTCCCTAATTGAAGCAATCACTCCCCTGCAAAAGCTGTCCCATATCCCACACAGAGAGTGCTGCCAAGTCATGGCAAGACAAGGGGAAAGGGCCTGGGGCTGGGGGAGGCAAGAGGACCTTTTTCTAAACTTACTGACTGTGACTGACAAGCAAAAATTCTAGAAGGGGAAAGTACAAAGCATGTCCTTGTCCACAAGAGTGTTTTGTTGACTGAAAGATTTCATGCTCCTTTCACAAAAAAAAGAGAGAGGAAGAAAGAGAGAACAGCATCGACAGCATTCCACTGAAGTCACCTTGCTGTATACGGCGTAAAGGCTCCCGTTCATCAGAGACCCGCCGTGGCACTGTTCTAAAGGCTCTGGCACTGATATTTTCAATCAGCGTTTTGAATACCATTGTGAGCAACCATGGGGCAGCCACACCACTCCATCTGCCGCAGGGCAGACTCCTGCCCCACACAGCCCCTCTTGGTGCCAGGTTAGGTAGCCATTATACTCCCTCTCTGCCACCCCGCCATCTGCTGCCACTTCATGGACTCACTGTCTGCCAGCCAAATCGGCAGAGCAATCGGCGAAACTTTGATGTAGATTTGTGTGGACTGCGCTCATTTTGAAGGTATGTAAATATGTAGGTACACTATGCCAGCTAGCATGTTATTATTGGCCTTATAATATGGTTATTACCACGTTATTAATATTTACATGTCAAATAATCTATTAAGGAATATTAAGTAACTACCAAAATCATTGTCCAATTCTGGTGTAGCTGTCTAAACAGCATCAAACACATAAGCAGGGACCCATGAGACACAGCGAGAGAGGGAGAGGGTGCGGTGGAGATAGGACAGAGATATTAAATACTGATATTAAGAAAGATTATGAGCGTTGAGCCACACAACTAGCTGGCGTGCCTTTGTCTTTTCTGATGGGAATGAAGATAAAGTCTCTTTAAGACTTTGTGTCAAGGCTCAGATGAAGGAGGGTGGGTGTTGCACAAGAGCACGTAGTCCATATGTGTGAACTCCCTGGAGGCTTACAGCTTGAGGGATGAGCACTTTAGAATGAGCCATTAGCAGCAGATGTAAGTGGATTCTCAGTGATGCGTCACACAAAACATGGCTGCACACATCTTAAGTACACACAACCCACATACGCACACACACACACACACACACACAGTATACACACACGCAGATACACAAAGACAAACATACAAACACTTGTGGTCATGACTGTCATGATGGTCTATTACCATGTCGCAGGAATGGCTATAATCCTCTGAATTATAGGGTGCATAGAAGCTGTTAAGATTGTGTGAGTGCCTGTGTGTGTGTGTGTGTGTGTGTGTGTGTGTGTGTGTGTGTGTGTGTGTGTGTGTGTGTGTGTGTGTGTCGTGTGTGTGCGTGTGTGTGTGTGTGTGTGTGTGTGTGTGTGTGTGTGTGTGTGTGTGTGTGTGTGTGTGTGTTTGCATGTGTGGGTGTTTTGTGTGACGTCTAAATGAAACAAGAACAGATCATTTTGCTACAGCTTTATATCCAAACAAATTAATTGGAAGATCAGATCAATTCTGTGTTGACTATGGCTCCTAGTTATGTGGAGGTACTGTTGGTAAAATAGTGCAAAACAAAACCACACTGAGGTGCCCTTGACCCGAACAGGAGTGAACCAGTGAAGATGAAGAGTCCCCCACAGTCACAGTGAGACACTCACACAGCCTCTTAAGGGCCAAACACTGTACTGTGTATTTGTTGATTAGTTTGCCTCTCCTCCTCCCACAGTTTTATTTCAAAGTGTACGAGAGGAACAAAGGCTATTCCCTCATCGTCCTCATAACAAAACAGAAAAGATTTTCATTTCATTAGGTGCTCACTCGAAAATGTTACGCTTATATGTACAGTGCAGCAGGATGGAACGAGGGCCCGGTGTCCTCTATATATACACACACACACACACACACACACACACACACACACACACACACACACACACACACAAAGAAACTCTCCAGAAGTTGTTCAGAGCCAAGTTTCTTCTTCACTGCCCCTGAACAAGTGCCTGCTGTTTTAAGTCCAAGGCACAGGAGACAGGGAGGAGGGCAGCGGCAGGTCTCTGCCTACACGCGCAACATCCCCTTATTTAAAGGCGACACCTCTCTCCTGGCCGACACCCCTGGCTTCCTCCCTGACTGCCACCTGAATGAATCCAGAGGTCTCTCCAGTGCTCTCGCTCAAACTCAAGTGACATTTCTGGGTCCTCATTGGAGCCTACACTGCAGCGAAATATCCCCACTTCAAGCCTACATCGCCTAACAATGGAAGAAGAATGAAGCGGAGAAGCATGGGAGAGTGATACATGGTGACTCTCTATTTTTGCATGCTGATACGAGATGTGATTATCATTCCATGCCATTTTTTATATGGGCATATGATTAACTGCATACAATTAACGGCAAATGAGAGCTCTCTATACGACTGACGGGGATGAAATATGATGGCTGCCCATAGATTCCATGTCAAAGAGAATAGCTGAAAGTCAGACATGTTGGATGATTTGGGCAAAGTCCATCAGTTGTTATCTGTCATCCATCAGGAGAGGTCTAAAGAAGTGCTGACCTGGGCCTCCAGTCTCTGAAGCTCTACGCCCTGCAGTAATTACACACACACACACACACACACACACACACACACACACACACACACACACACACACACACACTGGCAGGAGGAAAAGCCTGCGCTCCACTCTGCCTCTTGTTCACTTTTCAAAGGCTGACAGGCAGCACAGCCCAGCCTGCCTCAACCACTCCCCCCCCTCACACACACACACACACACACACACACACACACACACACACACATCCCACCTGACACGTCCAGCTGCTTAAATCTCCACTCCACAAAGCCTGCCTGTCCTCTCGCCGTCTCCTCCTTTCTTTCTTTTCACTGAAACCTATAGTCCAAGGTTTAACTCCCTTATTTTTCTCCGCTTGTCCTCGCACTGTGCTGCTGTTTGGACACACACTTGTGCATGTCTACACTGCCATCTCTGTGGCATCTGAGATGATGAGGCATAGTCAAACACTCTCTCTTCATTATAGAGTAAGTGGAGAGATTTGAACCTAACCCCACCTGTAATGTACCATGAAATCTCATGTAATTGAGCCTGACAACTAGAAGCACGTCAATACCTGAAAAAGAAACATCATGTATAACATCTAACAAGGAAATGCAAAAGTGAAAGTGGCTAAAAAAGTAAAGCATCTCACAATGTATACATACCTTTTAAAGATACAGTATAGAGCAAATTGATCAGGTTAATTCAATAATTTGATCAATTACTGCATTGTGCATGTAAAATTCAATTAAAACACCAATATGATAAAATCCACACAGTGTGTTTAGCCATAGGTCTGATTATTACAGTCAATCAGTGAACCATAATGATTGGAAATAGTGCGGGCTAATAGTGTGTAAATGATTGGTGCATATTTGTGTGTGTGCTCTGTATTGATGTTGGGCTGTTGTGTGTGTGTTGTACATTTTGTGATCTTCGAAAAACCAGTTTCCCATTTGGCATCCTCAGATTGCTTTCTGGCTCCCCAGTATAAATGAGGGTCTAATGACATAGTGAAATATTCATCTCAGCCACCACGGTGCTTTGTGGCTCAGAGACCACATGATGCATGTTGGGAGAGCCGTTAGTGGGTGATGCATGCACCCGGCCGCTGCCCTGAGAATCCTTCTTAGTCAAAATAAATGGCACATTGTTCACATTCTTCACAACTGTACAAGGTGTTGTGCACCTGCCAAGCAATCTCTCAGCTCCAATCACACAAGAGAGGATAGATATCATGTTAGAAATCTGTCCAGAGGTGTCAGGGGAAGAGTCTAGTGTGTCAGGCCCCTAGTGAGCTGCTGGAGCAGCAGTCAGGAACGATCTCCCTTTCCCTCTCCATCTCTCTCTCTCTCTCTCTCTCTCTCTCTCTCTCTCTCTCTCTCTCTCTCTCTCTCTCCCTCTCCCTCTCCCTCTCCGGAACTCCCAAACTAATGGCACACAGCTCAACTAGAGCCTACACTCCACCGACAGACACATCAGCCACTGCCTTTTGTGGGGCGGAAACAGAGGAGGAGAAACATGAGGAACCCGAGAGAGAGAGAGAGAGAGAGAGAGAGAGAGAGAGAGAGAGAGAGAGAGAGAGAGAGAGAGAGGGAAAAAAAGAGCGGAGAGAGAGAGAAAGAGAGAGTGAATATCAGGAGACTAAGAGCCTCTACAGCGTGTGTCTTCTGCATGTGCGCCACTGTGTGTGTGTGTGTGTGTGTGTGTGTGTGTGTGTGTGTGTGTGTGTGTGTGTTAGCGAGTGGCTGACTGCCTGCAGCTAGAACACTCTACTCTCTCCCCCTAATCTCCCATCCTCCCCCTCCCTTGCTGCCTGTTTCCTCTTCTCTCCTCCCTTTTTCCCCATGTCTTAAGGCACATGGGCCTTTCAATGTTAAAGCATCCCACCATTTTTTAACATAGCTTGGCCTGGTAATGTTTCAGTATTTCACATCTTGCATTAGCTTTCGTGTTCATACAAAAGAATATTATGAAATGTGATGGAAGTTGTTTTTATAACAAATAACAAAAGGGATAGCAGCTATCTTTCTATAATAATGAGCACATGCAACAGCTAATTAAATGTAAGCCTATCACTGCAAAAGATGCTACAGAAAATATCACCACAGAAACACTGAAAGCAAAGTGAATAGTATAGCTACTTCCAAGCATTCCTCCCTATTTTTGTGATTTGTTACTTGACGTTTGTGAGAACTGGATAGATATTAGCCCCCTTGGATGGCAAACCTTGATAAGGTAACAACCTTAGATGCACTTAGATGGTCACTCCATGTCCCCTTGAGTAATGGCCTTCTTCCCCTAAAGTAGCATTAGGCCTCAGGTCTGTCTGTGAACATCACAACTATTTCTTCTCTCACTTTTTCAGTGGACTCAGTCAACTCTTTGGAGTGGCTATCCTCACACAGCCAGAACAAATAAAAAGAAAAAGAAGAAATGTGTGTGTTTTTTTTTTTTTTTTTTTTAAAGCACACACACACTAACACTTATCTCCACGGGTGTCCTCACCTCTGTGACAGATCCAGATATTTTACCTCTTTCTTCTTCAAAGGCTTTCTCAACTAGCATAGAAATCTAGATGTACCCTAGCGGTAGCAAATTGATTTGCTCGGTGAATATGTCAAGCCATCAGCCATAAGACACTGATATTCAACCCTCCTTGGAGATTGACTTGAGGAACCAATCACAATGTGGGCAGGGAGTCGTTGGGTGGGCCTAGAGTTGTTTATATCGGCTTGGTCGTAGCCAGAGCCATCTATGCTTTCTAAGCTTTCTATGGCTTTGGTCATAGCGCTATCCTATTGCCAGTGTTGGGCAAGTTACTGCAAACTGTAATGTGTTATTTATTACTTGTTACTGATATTTTAAAGTAATCCCTTACATTACAATATTAGTATTTTGAAAATGTAAGGCGTTACATTACTGTTGCATTACATTTAAGTTACTCCTCGGGCCCTATGATCATCACTGATTCGTCATAAATGTTGAGAATGACAAGCGGAGACTGTAAAGTTCTACATCATTTCCGGCACAGCAGACGTTTTACCCTTGCTGACCTCTTAGAGATTTTTGGCGAATTTGTATGAAAGAAAAAAAACACCACTTAATTCCAAGTAAAAAAATGCATTGTAACTTGATTACTGACAATTGTACTGAGTAAAATGTTACCAATTTATTTTCTGTAATGCCTTACATTACCATGTTACCAAAAAACAATGCATAACAGTAATTAGTTACTTTTGTAACTCGTTACTCTCAACACTGCCTATTGCATAGAGAGGCAGTTTGAAAGACTCCGCCCCCTCTGTCTATCCATTGTGGCCAGACTATACATTGTATGTTATAGTCTCTGCTTGTCAGGCTATTTCTCAACCACATTTTCAACTAATCAATAAGTCAATACATTAAACAATAAACTCACACTATGAATGCAACACCGTTTCACAACTGTGGTGCCAATGCAGCAGAACTGTCTTCCGACATCCGCCAGATATCTCCATTTCTATTTCTAGCATTTATCTGTGTTGTATGTAAGCTACATGGCTATACATTCACGTTTCTGCCCTCCTTCCACAAATAGAATTGCACTATCCCTGTCATTAGCTGGCATAAATGTAACCTCCACAAATTTATTCTAATCCACCAATGATTTTAAAACCCAATTATTTGCTCACATGGCGACCCAGGGTCACACTCATTTTACAACCGAACAGAATGTGTTTTAATGAGCCAACACCCCATACGTAGCTTACAGCCTCTGGCTTCATTCAACACTGACTGAGGTTCCACAGAGTTCAAAGATCATAGGCTCCAGTAAGTGGCCCCAACAGTGACTTAAAAGTGCTTATTGCATTCATAGCTCATATTTTTCTAAAGCTAATCTCTCTTCTGGCTCATCCTACTGCCTTTGTTTTGATTTCAAAAGCTGCTCCTGTGGATCAAGTGTACTCTCTCTGCTCCTGAGGAGAAACACCTTAACATCAAATATAACACACTTTCTGTCACTGAATAATTCATATTCTACATTTGGTAAAGCATTTTTGGATATACAGTATACTACATCATAAGTACATTGTGTGCCTTGACTTTGCCTTGCCATGCTTCCAAACACATAACAGGCCTTTTGAAATAGAGGTAACCTTTAAGTTGTGCAACAAAGAAATTTTTGATTTGTATTTGATGAATCCTCCCCCATGCACTCTCTCTCTCTCTCTCTGGCTGCTGTGCCTCAAAGCCATTTGTCATATGAACACAGATGTGACATCAGTCGGTCCACATACCACACAACACCACACCACACACTGCTCCACATACCACACACTACCACACACTGCTCTCAACACACAGGGCACTGCAACTAGAAAGCAACATTCTTAAGCCACCCAAGCCATCCCTCAGCACAGAGACACAGAGTGAGACGATGATGATTAGTAGACTACGGCCATCAGCAGACAGGGGCTCTGTGCTTTCTAATGTGGCTGCATGGCAACAAGGCGTCAAATAGACACAGAGGCAAAGGACCAAAGGACCACACACACACACACACACACACACACACACACACACACACACACACACACACACACACACACACACACACACACACACACACACACACACACAAGGAGCCCATGCGATGGGAGGAACACCACCATCAGGAGCATTTCCTGAAAAGATTGGGGGTCGTATTACAGCAGTGTGCACACACACATTCACACACACACACACACACACACACACACACTCACACACACTGCGACTGTGAGGAGGCAACCACTGACCCTCTTTAATGCACTCTTTCTCTCTTTCTTTTCTCTCTCTCTGTCTCTCTCTCTATCTATCTCTCTCTCTCTCGCTTTCTCTCTCTCTCTCTCTCTCTCTCTCTCTCTCTCTCTAAGCTGTGACACTTCTCCAGTCACAGTGCAAGCAGATGGGGCCACAAGGGACTGAGCAGGGAGGGAGGCACGTCCCTCTGTGAACAGACACACATATACACACATGCGTACACACACACGCACACACACACACACACACACACACACACACACACACACACACACACACACACACACACACACTAGATAGACAAATAAGAAATAGCCCTGAGTGACATCATGCCACACTATGTTGCACTTGCACTGGTCTAGTGTGTTTTGTAGAACGTGAAAATGATGTTTGCTTGCTTCTTACATGTGCGTGTGTACAGTACATGTGTGTTGTGGTTTTTTTTGTGTGTGTGTTTGCGTGCATCTATGTCTGTTGTCCATCTCTCTAATGGAAGAAGAAAAATAACAGGGATGCAGCCTGAGGTTCGAGCACTGTGTGTGTGTGTGTGTGTGTGTGTGTGTGTGTGTGTGTGTGTGTGTGTTGTGACAATGAGTTTGTGGATTGATGGGAGAGTTATCAGCTCATCGCTGGGGATGCTGCTGTGTGCTGCCTGCGACCTCCCTGCTATCAGCACTCGGCGGCTCTCCTCGCCATCGCATCACACGGCGCTTTTTTAATCACACACGCCCTTTTGGTCCCCTTCATGGGAGATCTATGTGCTATTTGTGTGCTGGCCAAACAACCAGACAAGACATACGTTTACATGGATTGGATTCAATAGCTGGCTGTGGGATTCAGATGGAAGCAGCCTCCCTCTCTCTCTCTCTCTCTCTCTCTCTCTCTCTCTCTCTCTCTCTCTCTCTGCTTTCACAGCAGTGTTTTAGGGAAGATATTCTCTCTATACTTGCTACTGTAAATGCATGCCACCTGATTGAGTGACAGTAGCAAAGCATATAATACATTTATTCTACATATATCACTCTGTGTTGTATACACCAATAATAATTTGATGGACAGAGTCAACCAATGCAGGATCCTTCATACATCCTCCATTTCCTTAATAATTCCAGCACATAAATCCAATCGATGGTACTGAAAAAAGCATTAATATTTTCATACCAATGATTGTGCATATTTAACCAAAGGCTCCATGACACAATGTAATTATTGTAGGAGGGAGTGGTTCTCTAACAGCTTTGATGGAATCCGGTGGACCCTTCAGACATCAACATCATCAAGCCAAAAGGTAGGGGCTACACTGCCCTCCAATGGTGACTCCGAGAAGTGTCCATACAGACAAACGGAGCATATCTACAGAATGTAGTACTTTTTGTAGGTCAGTGCTATTGATTATTGGCATCTGTGGTCAGTCTCCATGTCTTCCAACCAGCTCTTAGGAGGGTGAGTTTCCATCAGTTTGCCTCAAACACAACCCTGCCCTGCCAATGACAAAGCACGGCACAAACAGACTCAGTAATATGATGTCCATTATAAATAGACAGAGCATCCAATCAATTATGCAGTAACTTGCAGCTCCTAGTATTCGCCCTACTTCCATTAGCTGAACAGACATAGTGTTAATCTTTCACACTGGATGTCTGGAAGGCATGTCTGATGCTTCAAACAATGCCAGCATGTCAAGGGTAAACCTAAAACCTACCATTTAGATCTGAGGCGGGCCTGGTTCTAGTTTTGCTGCCCTAGGCCAGGTTTGAATTTTGCCCCCTTTATTCTAGAAATATGAGTGAAAAACTAAAGAAAATAATGTTTTGAATGTATTGTGATGCCCCCCTGATATGTGGTGCCCTAGGCGATCGCCTAGTTTGTCTATGCCTAGAACCGGCCCTGATCTGAGGGAGGGAGAATCTAGTCTAGTTGACACATTGTGTTTTTCACTGATAGGCCTATAAGTGGTAGCACTCCTTAGGAGCAATCAAGAGGAAGACAAGGTGCATCCCACTGCTCTCTCTCTCTCTTTCTACTGCAAGACACGTGTCTGGCTGACAGGCGTGTGACAGAGACGGCCGGAAGGGAAGATGCCTAAATCCTTCCCCTGGACCTTGATGATAGACGCTGAGCGCCAGGAACCAACTGTTATCCCACATGGATACAAGCTTATCCCATCCACCTCGCTTGGAGATGCACAAACAAATGGCTCAGCATTTGCAACAGTGTTAAACCCCATCAACATGTCAGTGGTGAGGTGTGTAATAGTGTTGTAAGGAGGATGTGGTTTGGATCGCTGCCACAGGAAGCTATTCTCCTGAAGCTAGTGGTTAGGATCAATAGTCATAATAAATGGATAACTTTGGGGGGGAAATATTTCATAATCTGATATGATGACATTATTAAAAGGACCATTCTACAGAACTTTCCACAACCATGTGGTGTGTGTGTGTGTGTGTGTGTGTGTGTGTGTGTGTGTGTGTGTGTGTGTGAGAGAGAGAGAGAGAGAGAGAGAGAGAGTGTGTGTGTGTGTGTGTGTGTGTGTGTGTGTGTGTGTGTGTGAACCAAGGGAGGAAGTAGCCTTGAAGGAGGAAGAGCGCTCGTGTGTGTGAACAACCTGACAAGTCTGACTTTCAATCTGCTCGGCGCCGAGCATTATACGGCAACTTACGGCGTGCTGATGCGTTAACCAGCGTTTCCAGCAGCAGGAACAGGAGCTGTCAGTGTGTTAGTAGGCGGTGCGGGCAGCCCGTCTAATTTTCCCTGTCAAAGATTAACCGTACACATGCCTGCGGCGCTGCCGGCGTGATGGTGACTTTCCCCTGTAATTGGGGGTAACAAATGTGTGCGGGGGCGGTGGGCTGTGCTCACCGGCCTCACTGCTGAAACTAATGAAGCACAGTTTAAAGGCAGGCTCCAGTCGTCGCCTTGCCACCTCAGCTGCTCTCAGCCCCACACACACACAGACACACACACACACACACACACACACACACACACACACACTGACACAAGGCTCCAGTGCACCACATGAAGCCTGTGCCCATCATTGCCATTCTATTCTTGGCAAGCATAAACAGCCAGTAACAGACACCATTAGCCTGTGAGTTTAATGTGGGCCATTTCATCCTCTCCACAGCCTGCTTTTCATGTAGCAGTGCTTTCAACTCCTCCACACACTACACTAATGATGACATTACCACAACATTCATACCATTAGCTTACAGCACACTACAGTACGCCACTGTATGTATGGAAAGGCTGAAATGCATGCAGACTTGCAGATTGACAGGTGTCCCTTCAGCTGGTATAAGAGGGATAAAGTTTAAAGGAATATACCGGAGTAAGTTTAAGCATAGCCCTGCTACACGAGCCTTCTAACAGCAATATATTTTGCATGAAATGAAAGAATTTCAAACAGCATAGACCTAACGCGAAGGCGAAACACTTAACATTGAGTCAATGTAACCTCAGCTCTTACTTTCGGTTTCCAACAGTCAGGTCCCATTGATTCAGTGTAAAGTGCCTGTTCGCTTCTGCGTTCGTGTTGGGTCTGTGCCTTACCAAATTATTTTGTTCCACTCGCTAACTAGCCCATTTAGCAAGCTCTTTCAACAGGGTGCTCTATGCTTGAATTTCCTCCGATACTCTCCTTTAAGTTTGCCTAATAGTGAGTATACTACAATCTACAGAATGTTAATTGGAGGCACAAGTTCTCTTTGCAAATCAACGCAACTTTGCTTCGCTGGTATTTCGACATCTGTCACAAATGCCAACCATAATGCAAACATGGCGGCTACAGAGAATCTTAATCCGGTTAACAGGCATACAATGTCACCTAATTCTACTACGATGTAGGTCTATGAGAGCAACATAATAAACAAATAGTGCCAAAGCATGAAGCCTGTAACCCAACAAGCTGTGTGTGTGTGTGTGTGTGTGTGTGTGTGTGTGTGTGTGTGTGTGTGTGTGTGTGTGTGTGTGTGTGTGATGGATGCTCCCAGGAGGAGTCAAACCTCAGCGGAGCGCTTAATCACAGTCCTAACGAGGTCCAAGCCCACATCACAGATAAGAGGCTGTACTCACACTCTTGTCCCAGACGCTGCTCTTGGTGACAAATGCCTCCGTGCTCTACTTACTGTGTGTGACACTGAAGGCCCCAATGCGTATGCCTATGTGTATTTATGTCTGTGTGTGTGTGTGTGTGTGTGTTTATGTCTGTGTGCGTGTGTGTTTATGTCTGCGTGCGTGTGTGTGTGTGTCTATGTGTGTCTGTGTGTGTGTGTGTGTGTGTGTGTGTTTCCGTGTAAATGCAGTGACTCTGGTGGCAGCTGGTGTAAGACTGGCCAGCCTGCCAGGCCTGGTGTCAGGGGAGCCTATTTCCTTTCATTTGTCCTAATATGGGAGGTGATGCTGAAGGGGCCCCACGTCAGGCTTCAGGAACATTAGCACTTAAGAGCGTAAGAGTGGGTGCCAGGGCACCCTCACCTCCCTGCCACCCCTCTCCACTCAGGGGCCACTCTCACCCAGCCATGGGACACACTTACCTCCTGATACGGAGGGGAAATTCACTGAGCCAGACAGCAGTTCACGTCCTCCATTTCCTTCCTGTTCATCAAAACCTGTTCTGCTGTGAGGGGAATGGCCATGAATCAGGCTCTTCTGGCTTGTAAAAGTACTTGAGATTTCCTGCAGGGAGATGACAACACTAAAGCTAGCTCGCTATATCTGCCATGGATCTGATAGCGTTTCACACCACACAGACTTGAGACATGAAACAGAAAATTGAGAGACAGCATAGGCTAACACAAAAATGACACACTTTGCAAGAGCCGCCTGGCAGATGGCAAAGCTTAGAATCTCTCAAGTGACAGTGAAATAGGTGGCGGGAATGAAACTGGCGCATCTGAACAGGAGAGATAGGCACAAAAAACCTCAGAGGCGAGAATGTGTTAGCGGAGCGCGGGAGGCTCATATACATGCAGACAGCGCAACGCACCTTCCACAGGCTTTATCAGCCAACATGTAGTCACGCTCGGAGAAACACACATCCTCACACACACAGGAGTGACACAAGAGAAAGTGCTTAACAGCACAGAGCAGCAGCACAGCCAGCCGCGGCACAAAGGCTACTTTTGTTCCCTCCGACGGAAAGCATTAAATCAAGACGTGAAGTCCATAGCAAGTAGGAGCATTTCTAAATTGAAGAGGCTGTTTTAAGGCAACGTGAGGTGACCAATCTTCTGAGTGAAATTAATTATTGACTATTGCAGTCATTCAGTGCATGGCTACAAGCCAGAGTGCAATATTACAGCAGAACTGCTCCATATGCCTCATGTCGACCTGGAGTGTGACGCTGAGGTGGAGATGAAGAAGTACATAAAAGAATTGTGGGGAGAAAGTTGAGTTATACTGACAGATGCTCACCTGTTTCTGCCAGTGTGGAGTAAAAAGTGATTTAATTGTATAAGCACCGATATTGAAGAGCAAATGGATGGCAAGGCCAAGAAAAGCCAAGTTCTCTAACTTCTGAAAACCCATTTCAAAGTTGGTTTTCTTCTGAGTCTACAGTTTTCATTGCCCTTTTCTTCCCTTCAAAAAAAGGCATGTGGCAAAGCTTGCACGATATATCGATATTCATATGCAGGCCCGGATTAATCATAAGGGCAAAAGGTCAAATGCCCAGGGGCACCAACCAATCATGACAAGAGGGGGGGCACCACAGGACAAAAGCATTAAAAGTTTTTTTTTCACAAATTGTTATATTATTCACTCAAAATCATTGAAATATCATATATGACATGCTTATAAACACTAATTTCATGATAACTATCATAAATTAACAATATAACGATTGCATGACACCCCCCTCACCCACCCGATCATGGGCCCCCCCCCCTCCCCCATCACTCAGAAATGAGTTCGTCCAAAACTACGATCAACGCATTTTTCTATGTTAAAAAGGAAACAAAAAATGGAGAGACATCAACTGAGTGGCTGTGCTAAAAGAAAGATAAAAAAAGACAAGGACATTAGACGTTTAGCCGTCATTCAAAATGTTCCCGTGATTGAAAGTTTTTTTCAGAGAAGAGGAAATGGTGGTGCCAGCAGTGAAGTTGAAGCTAACTGTGGAGACGGTACAAGTACTAGCGGGGAAGACGTTAGCCAAACCACAGATGGCGGCGATGCCCACCAAGAGGGGGATGGGCACCTTATTGAGGGAGATGGGAGCGAGGAGTACTCTGGGGTGGAAGAGGACACTGGAGAAGGCACCTCCGGCCAAGTTCAGTATCCAAGAACAAGAGACGAAGAAGGTTCGGATATGGATGTTGATGACAGTGAAGACACATTCAGGCCGCCGAAGCCAGTGGATCCTATCATCTCAACTGACCCTGCACTCTGGGGAGATCTCACGGAGCTAAAAAGGGAACTGGCTATAGCTAAAGGTCCTGTCCATTTTCACAATCGAGCACCGAAATATCCTGCCTCTACACAGTGCTATAAAGGTAAAATCAAGCGAACTCTTACAAACGATATTTTGCATTGCCATCTGCCAAACAAACAAGTGATATCCAGGGATTGGATCGTTTACTCGCCTTCAACAGGCATGATTTATTGTTTTGCATGTAAATTGCTGTCTATGCAGGAAAATGCTTTTACATCTGGATACTGTGACTGGAAACATTGTGGGCGTATTGCGGCTCATGAAAAGGGTGCGAGCCATCGTGAAAATATGTTGGCCCTCTTAAAGAGATCAAGGAGTGTGAGCACAGTGGATGCCCTACTCAGGCAACAGACAGATGATGGGGTGAAGTATTGGAGAGAGGTTTTACGCCGTGTTGTGGCAGTAATCAAATTCTTAAGTGTGAGAGCTTTAGCATTCAGAGGTGACGACGAACTTTTGGGCTCATCCCACAACGGCAATTATCTTGGGCTTTTGGAACTAATTGCCGAATTTGATCCATTCTTAAAAGACCACATAGAGAAGTATGGTCAAAAGGGAAAAGGCACCACATCATACCTGTCATCAACAGTGTGTGACGAACTAATTTGTTTGATGGGTGAGAAATTAAAGAGGGTGATTGCATCCGAATTACAGCATGCGAAGTATTTCTCAGTCATTACGGATTCAACGCCTGACATGTCGCATACTGACCAGCTTACATTTGTGTTTAGATGTGTCAGTGATGAAGGCCAAATAGTTGAGCGATTCGTCGGATTCGAGCCAATTTATAGCCACACAGGGGCCAGCCTCGCTGAATGTGTTGTGAAAATGACAGCTGATCTCGGGTTAGACCTGGCAAACTGCAGAGGCCAAAGTTATGACAACGCAAGCAATATGTCAGGAAAATACAATGGTCTCCAGGCCCACCTAAAGAAAATCAACCCTCTGATCCATTATGTGCCCTGTGCTGCCCATTCCCTAAATCTCGTGGGGGTGAACAGCATAGAAGACAGTTGTCCCCGAGCAAGAGATTTTTTTGACTTGCTCCAGTCTTTGTATGTGTTTTGTGCCAAGTCCACGCACCGCTGGGATAAAATGTTCCACAACACAAACGTTAACAGGACTTTAAAACCCTTGTCTAACACCCGGTGGACCTGCAGAGCTGACTCAACCAAGGCCCTCAAGGACAACTACTCGGCCATCAGAGAGGCATTGGGGAGATTTTCCATCGATCCAGAGGAGAAGGGGGACGCCAGACGTGAAGCCAGATCACTCTGCGCTCAACTTGATAAATTTGAGACGGCGATTTTGACAAATCTTTGGGATGGCATACTTGCCAGATTCAAAGCCACTACTGAGACTCTGCAAAATCATGATATCACGTTGGATGTTGCAGAACGTCTTTTGGAGTCACTGCGTACCTACGTGGCATCACAGAGGGACCAGCTGGACAAGTATGAAAATGCCGCTCGAGATATAGAAGGAGTTAGCCAGCTGTATGAGGACGAGACCAAGAGGGCCAAAAAAAGAAAACGTTTTGCAGACGAATCTGGAGAAAGTGATGCCTTAGTAGGCCTGCATGGCAGCCAAAGATTTAAGGTGGAAACCTACAATGTCATTATTGACAAATTGCAGTCCTGTCTTTCCAAACGCATTGGCGCATACACAGAACTGAACGAACTATTTGGTGTTTTATTTAATGCTGACACAGACTGTGATAGCCTGGATAAATGCGCTGCTGCACTCTCCTCAAAATATTCAGATGACCTGGACAAAAACTTTGGAGACGAGCTTCTCCAATTTAAGACTTTCGTTCAGGATGAAAAAACGCGCTCTCCTGGGACAATGCTACAGCTTTTACACAGACATGGCCTCCAAACCACCTTTCCAAACGTCTTTATTGCGCTTAGGATATTCCTAACCCTGCCTGTGACAAATGCTGAAGGTGAGCGGTCGTTCTCCAGATTGAAACGAGTGAAGAATGAGCTCAGGACGACAATGACACAGAAGCGCTTGACAGCTCTCTCCCTGCTTGCCATTGAATCGGAGTTGGTCAAAGAAATGGATTTCGAAGACGTGGTCGATGCATTTGCCCGTGGAAAATCAAGAAAGAAGCAGTTCTAAGGTAAGAAACCTGGTTTATTTACTTTTAGGCTTAGGGCTATTTGGGCCAATGTGAATTGACGCTGTCAATTTACTGTTTTTTTTTTTTTTTTGTCTGATTCCTGTAGGCCCTGCTGGTTTGAGATTCTGCCTAAGCTGTGCTGGTGACGTTCCTCTACTCTGCTGGGAACTTTGTTGTTGTTTTTATCTATTTGTTTTTTAAAGCAGCGCTGTATTTTTTATTTTATTTTATTTATTTTTTTGCTGTAAAACTACATAGAATACTATCAGGCCTGAGTGCTAGGGGGTTGCTTGGTTACTTTATCAACCCCAAGAATTCATAAACCACCTGCTCAGTAACCACAATCAAACTTGTTAATATGAATGAATGAATGAATGAATGTCACTGATCAGTGACATCCATATCCAAAGGGTAGGGAGGGACTGAAGCTTAAGCTTATGATTCAGCTTGTGATTTGTTAATTCTGACAAGAGTACTAAAGTCACAAGAGTCCTAGAATAAGATAGCCGACTTGCTTTAAGATTTTACATATTGACGGTATTGAGCTGGACTGCAGCAATTGTTAAATTGGCTGACGATATTCCCTGGGTGAGATATGGCCAAGGATCTCCTTTTTTTTTTTTGGATTAATCTCTTCCACAGGTTGCTTGGCTTTTCTCAACATTTACTGGAAGCAGCAGCTTCTAGGCTATGTAAATTGTGTCAGTTAACCTTCAGTTCAAGCCAAATGTTTTTTCCCCCACATTGATTTTTTTACTCAGTACTCAGTACTCAGGGAGGTTTCAAAAAAGTAGTGAAGTACAAAGGACAATACTTGTCTCAAAATATACTCAAGTAAAAGTAAAATGACCTATTTGAAAAACTACTTAAAAATTACGAATTACTCAAAAAAACTATTTAATTACAGTAACTTCAGTAAATGTAATTAGTTACTTTCTACCTCTGTCCAAAACCTTACTGGCACAAGTCTTAGGCTATAGGCCTATATGATGGCAGAGCTGTTTGATAGCAAGGCAGTGAAATGCATGTTGCAACTAGGTTTTCTTTCATTTTGGAGTTACCTGTCTGCTGCACTGTAGAATGCTGTGTTCCTTTTTTATGTGTGTGTGTGTGTTTTTTAAAGCAGCACTGAATAGTTTTTTGCTGTAAAACTACATGTCTAAAAGACATAAAAAACTTTTTGCAAAACCTAGGCCTACTTGCTCTTATTTATGATGGCAGATCTGTTTGATAGCAAGGCAGTGAAATGCATGCTTCTAGGTTTTCTTTAATTTCAGAGTTGTTACTTGTCAGCTGCCCAGCACTAGAGAATGCAAAATATTGTATAAAAAGGAAATCTGAAACTAGTGAATGCAAAAGCTGTGAAATGCATGTTGCAACTAGGTTTTCTTTCATTTTGGAGTTACCTGTCTGCTGCACTGTAGAATGCTGTGTTCCTTTTTTATGTTTGTGTGTGTGTTTTTTAAAGCAGCACTGAATAGTTTTTTGCTGTAAAACTACATGTCTAAAAGACATAAAAAACTTTTTGCAAAACCTAGGCCTACTGGCTCTTATTTATGATGGCAGATCTGTTTGATAGCAAGGCAGTGAAATGCATGCTTCTAGGTTTTCTTTAATTTCAGAGTTGTTACTTGTCAGCTGCCCAGCACTAGAGAATGCAAAATATTGTATAAAAAGGAAATCTGAAACTAGTGAATGCAAAAGCTGGATGACTAGTGAATTATTTTGTTCCTTTTATATGACTACATGCCTTCTAAGATCATTTGGAGATGGCCTAGAACAAAATAATGTATAAAAAGGAAATCTGAAATAGTGAAGAAAAGTTAGGCCTATGTAGCGCTTGGTGGTGTGCTAGCCCTGGGCTGATCGAAGGGCATCGAACCATAGTTGCCCAGGGGCACCAAATGGTCTTAATCCGGGCCTGTTCATATGCAGTATATACACACACACACACCAACTGCTACACATCCACACACTTATAAACAAACACTCAGACATCAAATTGATTACTATTCTGGCAGTACCACCTGCCGGCTCCCTTGACTAATGGGAGTGAAAAGTGAAGAGGCCAAGCAAGCCTTGAGCCCCAGATTCCACAGTGGAGGGAAGAGGAGGCATTTTATCAGGGCAGCCCAGAAGAGGCACTCAGCAGCGGGGCTCAGGGACTGGGAGGCATGCCTTTGTTCCACTCACGCTCATCTTCTGCTAGCCTCACACAGCCAGGGAAGACACAGATAAATACTCAATAATATTGAGAGGGAGCTACAAGAAGGAGAAGTACAAAGCACCTCCACATTTCAGTGCATCTCCTGAAGTATACTAAAGTATAGACTGTTACGGTGGTTTTTCATGCAAGCGGAGCCGAGCGGAGCGGCGCTCTGTCTTCAATGCATTCCAATTAGTAACGGTCAAACGTGACGTAGAGCAGCGAGATGAGCGGAGCCAGCGGCAAAAGTTGAGCAGTGTTCAATATTATGCAAATGAAGGAGCGGTATCGCGGGCGGTAGCCAATCAGATTGCTTGTTTTTACTTCTCACGGTTGGAAAATTTGATGACCGTGGAGCTGTTTGATCGTAACTTGTCAAAAACAGAATAACTGTAAGGACTTCGTATGAGGTTATTGTTGTTGCTGGAATGGTAAACATTTAGTTGTGAGCTTCATTTCAAGAAATCAGTGTTGTAATAGCAAGCTAAGTACCTCGATAGCCAGTTAGCTTGCTAGTTCAGTCAATCACACCGTTCACACAAATCGACACGCCTACTAGAAGCGGGGACAGCGGCTCCGCTCCGCTTGCATGAAAAACCATAAGATCCGTGTTCTATCATACTACTTCAGTCCTAGTCCAATGGATTATCCACTTCCAGTGCAATAGAGAGCTGGCCAATGACTGGACAAGTCAAAGTCAGACAGACACAGTTACACTGAACTGCTGGTGTGCAGATAATGCACAGACTTAAAGGAACGTTTACATGACAAAATAAATGCAAAGATTTGAGCAGATGATGTCCATCAAATGGAAACATGAAAGACAACGATGCAGTATTGCCATGTAGCAAATCTTTGTGATGTCTCTTGGAGTTGATTTCTCTCTCTGCTTATCAAATAACCTGAGACATCTAAGACATTTCAGATGCAGGCCCGGATTAAGACCATGTGGTGCCCCTGGGCAACTATGGTTCGATGCCCTTCGATCAGCCCAGGGCTAGCACACCACCAAGCGCTACATAGGCCTAACTTTTCTTCACTATTTCAGATTTCCTTTTTATACATTATTTTGTTCTAGGCCATCTCCAAATGATCTTAGAAGGCATGTAGTCATATAAAAGGAACAAAATAATTCACTAGTCATCCAGCTTTTGCATTCACTAGTTTCAGATTTCCTTTTTATACAATATTTTGCATTCTCTAGTGCTGGGCAGCTGACAAGTAACAACTCTGAAATTAAAGAAAACCTAGAAGCATGCATTTCACTGCCTTGCTATCAAACAGATCTGCCATCATAAATAAGAGCCAGTAGGCCTAGGTTTTGCAAAAAGTTTTTTATGTCTTTTAGACATGTAGTTTTACAGCAAAAAACTATTCAGTGCTGCTTTAAAAAACACACACACAAACATAAAAAAGGAACACAGCATTCTACAGTGCAGCAGACAGGTAACTCCAAAATGAAAGAAAACCTAGTTGCAACATGCATTTCACAGCTTTTGCATTCACTAGTTTCAGATTTCCTTTTTATACAATATTTTGCATTCTCTAGTGCTGGGCAGCTGACAAGTAACAACTCTGAAATTAAAGAAAACCTAGAAGCATGCATTTCACTGCCTTGCTATCAAACAGATCTGCCATCATAAATAAGAGCAAGTAGGCCTAGGTTTTGCAAAAAGTTTTTTATGTCTTTTAGACATGTAGTTTTACAGCAAAAAACTATTCAGTGCTGCTTTAAAAAACACACACACACACATAAAAAAGGAACACAGCATTCTACAGTGCAGCAGACAGGTAACTCCAAAATGAAAGAAAACCTAGTTGCAACATGCATTTCACTGCCTTGCTATCAAACAGCTCTGCCATCATATAGGCCTATAGCCTAAGACTTGTGCCAGTAAGGTTTTGGACAGAGGTAGAAAGTAACTAATTACATTTACTGAAGTTACTGTAATTAAATAGTTTTTTTGAGTAATTCGTAATTTTTAAGTAGTTTTTCAAATAGGTCATTTTACTTTTACTTGAGTATATTTTGAGACAAGTATTGTCCTTTGTACTTCACTACTTTTTTGAAACCTCCCTGAGTACTGAGTACTGAGTAAAAAAATCAATGTGGGGGAAAAAACATTTGGCTTGAACTGAAGGTTAACTGACACAATTTACATAGCCTAGAAGCTGCTGCTTCCAGTAAATGTTGAGAAAAGCCAAGCAACCTGTGGAAGAGATTAATCCAAAAAAAAAAAAGGAGATCCTTGGCCATATCTCACCCAGGGAATATCGTCAGCCAATTTAACAATTGCTGCAGTCCAGCTCAATACCGTCAATATGTAAAATCTCAAAGCAAGTCGGCTATCTTATTCTAGGACTCTTGTGACTTTAGTACTCTTGTCAGAATTAACAAATCACAAGCTGAATCATAAGCTTAAGCTTCAGTCCCTCCCTACCCTTTGGATATGGATGTCACTGATCAGTGACATTCATTCATTCATTCATTCATATTAACAAGTTTGATTGTGGTTACTGAGCAGGTGGTTTATGAATTCTTGGGGTTGATAAAGTAACCAAGCAACCCCCTAGCACTCAGGCCTGATAGTATTCTATGTAGTTTTACAGCAAAAAAATAAATAAAATAAAATAAAAAATACAGCGCTGCTTTAAAAAACAAATAGATAAAAACAACAACAAAGTTCCCAGCAGAGTAGAGGAACGTCACCAGCACAGCTTAGGCAGAATCTCAAACCAGCAGGGCCTACAGGAATCAGACAAAAAAAAAAAAAACAGTAAATTGACAGCGTCAATTCACATTGGCCCAAATAGCCCTAAGCCTAAAAGTAAATAAACCAGGTTTCTTACCTTAGAACTGCTTCTTTCTTGATTTTCCACGGGCAAATGCATCGACCACGTCTTCGAAATCCATTTCTTTGACCAACTCCGATTCAATGGCAAGCAGGGAGAGAGCTGTCAAGCGCTTCTGTGTCATTGTCGTCCTGAGCTCATTCTTCACTCGTTTCAATCTGGAGAACGACCGCTCACCTTCAGCATTTGTCACAGGCAGGGTTAGGAATATCCTAAGCGCAATAAAGACGTTTGGAAAGGTGGTTTGGAGGCCATGTCTGTGTAAAAGCTGTAGCATTGTCCCAGGAGAGCGCGTTTTTTCATCCTGAACGAAAGTCTTAAATTGGAGAAGCTCGTCTCCAAAGTTTTTGTCCAGGTCATCTGAATATTTTGAGGAGAGTGCAGCAGCGCATTTATCCAGGCTATCACAGTCTGTGTCAGCATTAAATAAAACACCAAATAGTTCGTTCAGTTCTGTGTATGCGCCAATGCGTTTGGAAAGACAGGACTGCAATTTGTCAATAATGACATTGTAGGTTTCCACCTTAAATCTTTGGCTGCCATGCAGGCCTACTAAGGCATCACTTTCTCCAGATTCGTCTGCAAAACGTTTTCTTTTTTGGCCCTCTTGGTCTCGTCCTCATACAGCTGGCTAACTCCTTCTATATCTCGAGCGGCATTTTCATACTTGTCCAGCTGGTCCCTCTGTGATGCCACGTAGGTACGCAGTGACTCCAAAAGACGTTCTGCAACATCCAACGTGATATCATGATTTTGCAGAGTCTCAGTAGTGGCTTTGAATCTGGCAAGTATGCCATCCCAAAGATTTGTCAAAATCGCCGTCTCAAATTTATCAAGTTGAGCGCAGAGTGATCTGGCTTCACGTCTGGCGTCCCCCTTCTCCTCTGGATCGATGGAAAATCTCCCCAATGCCTCTCTGATGGCCGAGTAGTTGTCCTTGAGGGCCTTGGTTGAGTCAGCTCTGCAGGTCCACCGGGTGTTAGACAAGGGTTTTAAAGTCCTGTTAACGTTTGTGTTGTGGAACATTTTATCCCAGCGGTGCGTGGACTTGGCACAAAACACATACAAAGACTGGAGCAAGTCAAAAAATCTCTTGCTCGGGGACAACTGTCTTCTATGCTGTTCACCCCCACGAGATTTAGGGAATGGGCAGCACAGGGCACATAATGGATCAGAGGGTTGATTTTCTTTAGGTGGGCCTGGAGACCATTGTATTTTCCTGACATATTGC